>LPNX010369027.1:114207-268920 GCA_001517045.1 Pseudotsuga menziesii
GTAAGATAAAGAGTGATGGAATGACAACTAATACATGCTTTTACAAGGAGAAAAGAGTGGAGGATGAAGAGGACAAAAAACTAGTTCACCTCACCTAGTCAAACTTTCCCTATTGCCTTAAAGCACTGAAAAAGAAGGCAATAAAGCAGAAAAAGCAGAAGGGAGCCTAGGAGACCAAGAATAAAGTATAAATGATTCCTTAAGGTTTCCCAAGCGCTACATGGGTCAAATTAGGCAAGTTGGACCACTATGGATAGGTAATTGACAACTTGCATAAGGTGGGACACATGAACTTGGCAAATAAGACAAAAGTAATTAAATTAATGTCTAAGGTAGCTAACTATGGGTTGATTATTCTAAAACTCTCTTCCCATTGTGCTTGTCCCACCACCTTTCAGTCTCCTGTTGTACCCGTCTCACCACCCGATTTGTCGTCCATCATCCCCGTCCCCGCCTATTGTATGTTGACGTGTACGTCCGCCACCCCGCCACTTGTCTTGCATCCTCTCGGTGTGGTGGTATATTCGTGGAGGTCTCTTCGGCGTGGAGGTATATTCATGGAGGTATGCTCATGGAGGTCTGTTCGTGGAGGTGTGTTTGTGGTCTGTTCTTGGAGGGTCTGTTCATGGTTTTTTCCTACTCTGCTCTGTTCTTGTCAGGTATTTGTTTTTGCAATTTTTTTTATATTCCGAACATTGAACAAGTGATTCATGGCTTGTTGTAGCCAATGGCTTAAATTTCTTTTTCGTCGTACTTTTTTTTTCATTTATTTTATCTTAAAGTTTGCATATGTTAATTAGTAGTGTAGATCTCTTAATTTTAATTTTAGTTCATAGGTATTATGAGGAAGATATTCATTAATGAACTCTGTCCACATGGATAGAGTTGAGGAACTCTATCCTGTCCATTGACAGAGTTCAAAAACTTTTTCCATGCAGAGTTCATCAACTATGTCCCTGTTCACTTTACTTAGCATAAGGGATTTTAGTTGTTTTTATATAAATCATAAACAAAAAAATATTAATACACATAAAATACCAAATATTATTGATTATCGATCTGTTTGATCTATGTATTTTTAATATTAAATACCAAAAATTAAAAATAACAATTATTATTACACTGAGGTTAGTATCATTCCTATTTATCTATGTCATAAAAGAATCACAAATAACTTGTATAATGCTTATTAGTTACAGTTTATACTTACCATTATATTAGGATATTGTAGATTTGTTTTAATTTTAGTTTTAGTTCATAGGTATTAAGAGGAAGATATTCATTCATGAACTCTATCCATGGATAGAGTGGATGAACTATGTCCACATAGATAGAATTGATGAACTATGTCCACATGGAAAGAGTTGATGAACTCTGTCCACATGGACAGAGTTGATGAACTCTTTCCATGGATAGAGTTGATGAACTATGTCCATGGACAGAGTTGATGAACTATGTCCATGGACAGAGTTGATGAACTATGTCCATGCAGAGTTCATCAACTCTGTCCATGCAGATTTCATCAACTCTATCCCTGATCACTTTACTTCGCATAAGGGATTTTAGTTTTTTTTATACAAATCATAAACCAAAAAAATATTATTACACATAAAATACCAAATATTACCGATTACCGATCTATTTGAACTATGTATTTCTAATATAAAATACCAAATATTACAAATAACAATTATTATTACACTGAGTTTAGTATCATTCCCATTAATTTATGTCATAAAAGAATCCCAAATTACTTGTATAATGATTATTAGTTATAGTTTATACTTACCATTATATTAGGATATTGTACTGATTGATCTGATTATTAAGCCTATAAATAGCCAAAGATCAACTCTGCATTCATAAAAGTAAGATCTGTTTGTGGTTAAGCTTTAACATATACAAAAGGTTATAGAAATAATATATACAAAGTAAACTACTTATACCTATGCTATAAGTTGAACTGATTACAACATGTATTAATATGAAGTAATATGCAAATTCCGACGATTACACTTTTCATACTATAACGTTTTGTACATTGTTGGTAGGTATCGTTCATTTTTTCGGTGGTTGGTTTGTTTTGCTTCCTTGGTTGTTCGAGTTTATTTTGTAGATATTGGTCGTAGTTTAATTTATATAAAGAAGGGTAATTTATATTTATTTGTATATATGGGTCGCAGAGTATTTGGAGTCATAGATATGATTGATCAAATCTATAACTCCAATTACTCCATGACTGATATCTACACATAAAATTTAAAGGAAGCAGTAGTAATGATTTTACTTGTTTCTTCTTCAAGGTATGTACTATTACCCACATTTATCATTCGATAGTTATTGTTTGGACAAAGTGTATGAACTTTGTCCATGTGGATAGAGCACATGAACTATGTCCATGTGGACAGAGTTCATGCACTCTGTCCACATTGACATAGTTCTGTCCAAATGGACAAAATTCATGCATGAATTCTATCCAAATGGACAGAGTGCAACATCTTTTTGTTTGGAATTAAATTCTGCCATTGCTTCCTATACTTTATTTTGTTATAGCATGTCTTTTATTATGGTAAGTATTTATATTGCAAATAAGTGTACCAATAATGTCCCATGTAGTTAATACAAAATAAATCTAAATGTTTATCCCAATACTCCAAGATTAGCTCTATAATTACCATTGCTTACTTCCTGCTTTGTTTGTATTTGGATGGCTTACTAGAAAAATATGATTAGTATATTTTTTATTTTTTTATATTTTTGAGTGCTTACAATGTAACCACCTATTGTAATAATTCAAATCGATAACAATTTTTTTATGATTTTATGGAATAATGAAAATATTTGTAGATATAAATTATGCATTAGTTTAGGATTTAAATCAAATTTTATGTTCATGAATTGATTCTTTGACATAAATAAATGTAACTTTTACTTAATATTTGATGATATTAGTTCCATTCATTTAAAAAATCAAAAACACATAAAAAACACAAAGATTGGCACATTAATTTCTCATACATCTAGCAATAAATAGATATATTCATTTTAAGAACTATTAGATAATAAATAGATATATTCATTTTAAAAACTATTAGATAATAAATTAGCTATATTCATTTTAAGAACTATTAGATAATATTAGGGACATCTAGGTCCTTATTAAAAACTTAGTTTTTTTAGTAGCTAGGACTTTGAAGTTGAGGAAGTAACATGTAGAATTTGAATATGTTATGAGTTGATATATTAGATAATATTAGGGACATCTAGGTCCTTATTAAAAACTTAGTTTTTTTAGTAGCTAGGTCTTTGAAGTTGAGGAATTAACATGTAGAATTTGAATATGTTACGAGTTGATATTTGTGTAAACTTGTAGATGTCATATCAAATGGAAATGGATAATAAATTAGCTATATTCATTTTAATAACTATTATATAGTATTAGGGACATCTAGGTCCTTATTAAAATCTTAGTTTTTTTAGTAGCTAGGTCTTTGAAGTTGATTAATTAACATGTAGAATTTGAATATGTTATGAGTTGATATTTGTGTAAACTTGTAGATATCATATCAAATGGAAAGAGAGCATCCTTTGAGACAGAAGCGTAGGAGGTCATCACATTATTTGGGAGTTGGTTTCCCAAATGAAAATCATGTTAGAATAATCAACCCATAGTTAGCTACCTTAGACATTAATTAATCCATTTTTGTCTTATTTGCCTAGTTTCCAATATTCCACTCTATGCAAGTTGTCTTCCACATGTCCTAGAAGTCAAAATTGCTAAAACTGAGTCATGGAGTACTTAGAAAACCTCTTGGAATCCATATTTAGCATATCTACTTTATTCCAGATCCTCCCTAGCGCATATCTGCTTTTTCTGCTAAGTTGTCTGCTTTTATTGATATCTATGGCAAAAGGGAAAGTAAGACTAGGTGTAGTTGAATTTTTTTCCCTCATCATCCTCAATTATTTTCTCCTAATAAAAGCATGTATGAGTTGTATTTCCATCACTTGTTATCTTTCCTACTTGACTTTTTCAATTCGTGAGCCTCTAGGTAGATTTGGAAACTGCTTTATGCACCTATGGGGATTTGACTAGATTTAGTAAGCCTGCTTTTGACTATTTCGAATGGAATCCTTATGAATTCGAATCTATCATGTAATTATATATTACATCAGCCTATGACTTCACAAGGTTGGATATTGTACACTTATTCAATACAAATTAGTGTTATGCTCCAATTTCAGTCTCCTTTGTGTGTAAATTTGCAGGTTTGATTAGCAATTTTGTGAGTGCAATTGTTCTATCACTTGGGTTCAATTTCCACATGGTATAAGAGCCTTTGTAGATCAATTTCTCTCCTTCCATATTGCTATTGTAGGTTCAACATCTTGACTGGAAGCATTTTGCTGGTTGAAGGGCATAGCTCAAAGCTATGGATCAATCTCAGAAGATCATCTTCACTCCATTTAAATTCTTTGAATGGAAAGTAGAGATGGAGATATTGTTGAGAGTGAAGGGTCTCTATAGGGTGACTATGTAAACTGAGGTAAAGCCCAATGCAGCTGCAAAGAAAATTAAATGGCATAACAGGAGGGATGAGGCCTATGGTCTCTTGTGTGTGAGCATATCCAAAGACCTCATTTTCCATCTTGATGGATTGACATCACCTAATGAAGTATGGGAGAATATTGTAGAGATTTTTGGTAAGACATATGAGATGAGAGGACATCAAATCGAGAATGAATTGATCTCTTTGAGTCCCAGCTGCTTCAAATCTATGCAACTCTACTTTTCCAAGTTTAAATCCCTTGTTTTGCAGCTAAAATAGTGTGGAATTGAAAAGAATGAAAATCAACTAGTTTTGGCCATGCTCTCAAATCTTGGCCCTGACTATTCTGTGTTTGTTTCTACCTTCCATGCCACCAACTAGTTTTAGCCATACTCTCAAATCTTGTCCATGACTATTCTGTGTGTGTTTGACAGCTTGAGCCTGGAAGATTCCTAAACTTGCAGAGTTCATGGAATCCCTCACATAAGAACAAGATAAATTGGTGATGATGGGCACCATCAAACCTTCCAAATACCAAGATTTGGTTGCTGGAGATTCGAGGGTGGATTCAAAAGGCAAGAAGAAAGCTAAGAAGACACTTAAACAAAAGAGAGACAAGAACAAGTCACAAGAGGAGCCCCAAGGCTTCAAGAAGAACTTCCAAAAGAAGAAGAACAAAGGAGAAATGAGCAAGTGCACATACTACAGTAAGGGCTATCATCCTAAAAGATCCTGCATGAAGAAGAAAATTGACTTGTTGACCCAACTCCTGGAGAAGAATAACATCTCCCTTCCTGATTGCTCAAATAAGAGGGAAGGAGGATCAAATTCAAAGGACAGAGAGAGAGTACATGCTTTGGTTGTTGGAACATCAAGCTCACCTAGCTTCATCATAGACTCTGGAGCTTCAAGACATATTGTTTCGACCAACGAGGCATTCTCCTCTCTTGACATGTTGAAAGGTCCACCAATAGTGCTAGGAGATGACTCTCTCACTGACAATTTGGGGAAAGGAAGGATTGATCTTGACCATGGTAAGTTTAGTAATTTATTGTATGTTCTAGGTCTTGCCTCTAACCTCTTTTGAGTGTATCAGATGACTCACACAGGTTCTCTAAAGAGGTTCATATACTCCCCTGATGATGTTGAGATCACATAGATATCGAATGGTAAATTCATTGCAAAAGGAGTTGTAGATCACACTTCAAAGGTATACATGTTTTCACATTTTCTACCCTACTCAAACCCCTTTGCTCTTCTGATTCATGCTAATGAGGCAAGCAAGATTTGGCATGAAATATTTGGCCATCTTAAATATAAGTATCTTTCTAATCTAAGTGAAAAATAAATGGTCATAGGGTTACCAAAGATTAAGTTTTCCAAGGGAGTCTATCAGGGTTGTATCCTAGGAAAACACCCAAAGCATAAATTTGAGAGAGCTAGTTATGAGAGAATCTTTGCACCTCTTGAGTTGATCCACAACGATGTTGCTGGTACATTTCCTCATATGTCAATGATTCAATCCAAATATGCATTGACCTTCATAGATTACTTTTCCAGGTATTGTTAGGTTTACATCCTGAAGCATAAGTCTGAAGTTTTTGGCCTCTTAAAAGTTTTTAAAGATTTGGTTGAAAACCAGTCTGGGAGGAGACTCAAGATCCTCATATCTAACAATGCTAGTGAGTATGTCAAGTCTGATTTCATCCAATATTGTGAAGATGCGGGTATTCAGATGCAGCATTCAATCCCTTACACACCATAGCAAAAAGGTGTTGCTGAGAGAAAGAACAGATCACTGAAAGAGATGGCAACCTGTATGATGAGGGCTAATACTTTTCCACCAAATTTTTGGGCCGAGGCTATAAACTATGCATCCTATATCCATAATAGGGTGCCTCATAAATAGATTGATGGTCTGACTCCTTTCGAATCTTGGAGTGGGAACAAGCCAAATGTGACCCATTTCAGTATTTTTGGCTCAAAGGCTTGGCCTAGAATTCCAACAGAAAAGAGGAAGGATTTGCAACCCCAAAGCCAAGAATGTCTATTTGTTGGGTACTCTATAGATTCAAAAGGGTACAAGCTGATCAATTTGAGCACAAACAAATCCTTCATTGAAAGGAGTGTTCAGTTCCAAGAAAATCCTTTAGCAGCAGTTGAAGTTGGAGAGTCTTCTTCACCACCAGAACCATTGAATGTAAGTGAAGAGACAAATGAGTTTTATGATCCTGATATGTCTAATAATGATTATTTAATTGCATATCCTGACATCCCTAAAATACCAAAATGGGAATCAAATAGCATTCATGCAGCTAGGGAACTAGCTGGAAATCCTAGTGATCCTAGAAGGACTAGATCTCAGTTTCAGAGTGCCCTGTGTATGAAAGACCCTTTATTTGTAGAGAAGTGATATCTGATGGTTGAATCAGACCCATAGACATATGAATATGCAGCACATGATCCAATATGGCAAACATCCATGAAAGAATAATTCATCTCACTCCAGAAGAACAACACTTGGGAACCGGTTGATCTTCCCCCAGGGAGGAAGCTAGTTCAATGTAAGTGGGTTTTCAGAACTAATTTTGCTGCTAATGGTTCACCTTTGAAATATAAGGCTATATTTGTAGCCAAGGGATACTCATAGGTACATGGTATTGACTACAATTCAACCTTTGCACCAGTGTCAAAGATGGACTCCATCAGGCTAGCCTTAGCCATTGCAGCTTCGAAGCAGTGGGAGGTACATCACATGGATGTGAAGTGTGCTTTTCTTAATGGATATATCACTAAAGATATTTACATGCAGAAACCTCAAGGGTTTGTTACTAATCCATATTTTGTGTGCAGGCTAAAGAAATCATTGTATGGGCTTAAGCAGGCCCCCAGGGCTTGGTATGCCAAGATTGATGGCTTTCTGCTGTCATTGAATTTTTTTCGATGCAAGTCTGATCCTAATATCTATTTGAAACTGATTCATGGTTCTTTGATTATTATTTTCCTATATGTGGATGACCTTCTGATTATAGGAAGTTCAAAGAAAGAGATTTCCTCCTTGAAGGATGCAATGAACCATGCATTTTCTATGACTGGTTTGGGGTTGTTGAGCCAATTCTTGGGTCTTGAAATTGATCAATCCCAACATGGAATAAAAGTACATCAGTCCAAATATGCTTTAGATTTGTTGAACAAGTTCAACATGAAATATTGCAAGCCAAGCAATACTCCCTTCCTTTCAGGAGTTAAGCTTGAAGAAACAGGTTCTTCTCCTATGGTAAATAATACACTGCATAGGAAACTGATTGGGTGTTTGTTGTACCTTACACACACTCGACCTGATATTTCTTATGCTGTAAGCGTGGCTTCAAGAGACATGGATCAGCCTCATGAGATCCATTGGAGAGAAGCCAAAAGGATCCTTAACTTTGTTTAGGGAACAAGAACACATGGGATCTTCTAAAAAGCTAAATCTGATCTTGATTTGATTGGTTTTACTGACAGTGATTGGGTAGGTGAGAACACAGATCGAAAGTCAAAATTAGGATATGTGTTCATGCTTGATGAAGGACCAATCAGTTGGTCAAGCAAGAAACAGAGTGCCATAGAACTCTCATCTACAGAATCATAGTACAGAGGAGTTGTAAATGCAGCAAGTCAATGTTTATGGTTGCAGGGGATACTTGGTGAGTGTGGCTTTGAATCAGAGTTTTCAACTATTATCTATTGTGATAATTAGAGTACCATTCAAATCTGCAATGATCCAGTTCAGAGTCAAACAACCAAACACATTGAGATCCATATGCACTACATTAGACAACTTGTGCATGATGGAACCATTCACCTGCTCTTCTGTGCATCTTCAGAACAAGTAGCAGACATCTTCACCAAATTTTTTTGTGAGAAGACATTCATCAATCTCACATCATAGCCAGGGATTTTTTATCATGCTGTGAAGCATGATTGATGACAATATTTTCAAATTTTGATTTATTGTCCATGTTTAAGGGAGGATTTTCCCACTAGGTTTTTGCCTCTTTCCTTGGTTAAATGGACATGCAGTATGTAAAGGGGGACTAAGCCTTATTGTTAGGCCCTATAGTTTTATGATATTTATTCATAAATTCAGGATTAAGGGGGGGTTTTAGAATAATCAACCCATAGTTAGCTATCTTAGACATTAATTAATCCATTTTTGTCTTATTAGTCTAGTTTCCAATATTCCAATCTATGCAAGTTGTCTTCCAAATGTCCTAGAAATCAAACTTGCTAAAACTGAGTCATGGAGAGCTTGGGAGGCCTCCTAGAATCCATATTTAGCATATCTTATTTATTCTAGATCCTCCCTAGTGCATATCTTCTTTTTTTGCTAAGTTTCCTGCTTTTATTGAGATTTATGGCAAAAGGGAAAGTAAGACTAGGTGTAGTTCACTTGTTTTTTTCCCTCATCATCCTCCATTGTTTTCTCCTAATAAAAGCATTTATTATTTGTCTTTCCATCACTTATTAGCTTTCCTACTTGACTTTCCCAATTCGTTAGCTTTTAGGTAGATTTCAAAACTGTTTTATGCACCTATGGGGGATTTGATTAGATTTAGTAACGTTTCTTTTGACTATTTCGAATGAAATCCTTATGCATTTGAATCTCTCATGTAATTATATATTGCAGCAGCCTATGAATTCACAAGGTTGGCTATTGTACACTTATTTGATACAGATTAGTGTTATGCTCCAATTTCAGTCTCCTTTGTGTGTAAATTTGCAGGTTTGATTAGCAATTTTGTGAGTGCAATTATTCTATCACTTGGGTTCAATTTCCACAAATCGAAGATTGTCGACTTCACCTACAGATTCAAGATTATTGTATAGTTCACATTCATCTTATCATCAATGTGGTGATAGTGATAGAGATGATTACCCCTTATCCTCTATGGGTGAATGTGGATCTCGACCTTCTATACGGGAGACAAGCGTGGATGCAGAGCAAGGTTCGCAAGAGGCTCATCATCCTACACAGGATGGAAAAGGTCATGATAGGATGAAATATTTCCAACTAGCTAAGGGTTGTACACCTATTATGACCTATCCATCAGATTTACAGGAGGAGCTTCCATGGGGAAGTGGTCTTCAACAAACGACCCTTGAAAGTTGTAGGGCTCACTATGACAAGCTGCAAAATGATATTTCTAGTTTGGAGCTCACTCCAGAGAACAAACAAAATATAAATATGGTTTTACAATCATTACGAAAGTTCATTGAGGTATATGAGGATCTTGGACCAACATAAAACGGTTTTCTTGCCTTGATGCATAGAAGAAAGGCACAGGTCATGGGTCCAGAAAGTGGGTTGTTGTGAAGGAGAGAGTGACTAGAGAACAGGCCAACTCAATGTTTAACTTCAAATAGGGCCTAAAGTGTAAAGCATTGAAAGTGCAATATTTTAAGCACCCTGAACTTGCACATTTTTTATATGATTGGTTCCTTGCATCCTACGGTCGGTTGTCATGGAATGATGAGGTTCCTAATTATTTTGCTAGGTTTTTTTATGCTGATTGTTTTTAGGAATGAATCCATACTATATTGATATTCATTCCAAGTTTTATGGAGTTGTAAAGGGGAGGATATACAATCGAAAATGTGCTCTTAGATATCCCAATACTCTTCTACCTCCACCTCAGATATCTCGTCCACCTATGCTTGTGACTTACAAATCAAAGATGGAGCCCACATCACAAGTTGGGACAGCTGCAAAGCATAATGTTGTCGAAGGTTTGACTTCGGCATTTGTAGGAGTTGATGTTGGATTGAGTCGAGAGAAGGCTCGAGCCACTATTTGGAAATATTTTGTTTACAAAACAAATGATGAGTTAGATTGTATGGGCATTGAATATCTAAAGGCCTATGCTAAGGTTTGTCATGATATAGCTTCGGATAGAATATCTAATGACACGTCAAGTATAGGAGAGGTTTGTGTACTTTCAATCTATTAACTTTATTTATTTATTTTGAATTAAACTTTTTGTTACATTATATATGTATAATAAATTATTTTTTGATGTATAGTGATAAATACGTTAGGTAAATGTTTATTGATTTTAGTTTTCTCGACTATTAAATGAACATAATTTTAGAGTCTCCACTAGTCAAAATGCTAGAAATGTAGAAGAGCATTTTGGAGATGTATATTTAATACTTACATATTTATATTTATGTTTGAAAGATATTTTATTTTTTGTTTTTAAATTTAACTATGTATCTTATTGTTAATTTGACTTATCCATGCATGTTTCATTAGATTCGAACTTTTTAGATGATTTTCCATCTATTGTGAGCTAATGATTTTTTTTTCGGTTTTAAGTTAATTGCTTAAGCTTAATTTTTTTTGCTTTTACTATTATTTATTTATTAAAAAATAAATAAATTTTGAAGGGAGAGAACATATTGAAATGGGCGGTGAAGATATAGGTTCTCTAATGGATGTGGATATTGTCACGGAGGTAATTTTGTTCATAATTGAATTGTTCTCCTATATATAAGTTTAAATAGTTTAAATAATTTTTTGACATTTGTAATTTTCTTTTGTATATGTTGAAGCTTGGGTCTCTTCGATCTTTTCGAGGCAAAGGGAAGACTCGATTGGAGGATAGTGGTGGAATTGTAAATTTATTATTTTTTTTGAATTTAATTTAAAATTGTTTAAATAATTTGTAAGATTTATAAATTGTTTTTATACATGTTGCATCTTGGGTCTCCTCCACCTTTTAGAGGCAAAGGGAAGACTCCATTAGATGATAGATAATTTGAGGTAATTTTGTTAATAATTGAATTGTTCTTCGATATATTAGTTTAATGTTTTAATGTTTTGATTTTAGTTTAAAATTGTTTAAATAATTTATGATATTTATAATATGTTTTTATACATGTTGCAGACTTGTTATGAGTCCAAGGGAAGACCTGCGTGGAGGATAGTGGTGGACTTCGATTTACAAAATTATTTGTATTATTCTTTTTTTGTTGATATATATATTGTAGTTGATTCGGACATTGAGGAGCTTAATTTTTGGATTATACACATGTTCATGATTGTTTTTTGGATCATATACATGTACAATGAACTCACATGTTCATGATTGTTTTTTTCGATTATATACATGTACATTGAACTCACATGTTCATGATTTTTTTTTGGATTATATACATGTACATTGACCTTAGATATTGTTTTTTGGATTATATACATGTATATGTAAAGGTTAGGAATGTTAGGAAGTTTTGATAGGTGCAAATATATGAATGCATGTATTATTAAATTTATGTATGTTTGTTGATGTAAAATATTTTTAGTGTTGAGAAGTTGAAAATGCTAGGAAGTTTTGATAGGTGCAATCTAATGTTAAGAATGAATATGGGTAATGTTAGGAATCAATGTGGGGAATGTTAGAAATGAATGTTAAGAAATGTTAGGAATGTTAGGAAGTTTTGATAGGTGCAACTATATGAATGTATGAATGGATGCTAGGAAAGGTTAGGAATGTTAGGAAATTTTTATAGGTGAAAATATATGAATGTATGAATGAATGTTACAAATGAATGTTAGTAAAGGTTAGGAATGTTAGGAAGTTTTTATAGGTGCAAATATATGAATGTATTAATGAATGTTAGGAAAGGTTAGGAATATTAGGAAGTTTTGATAGGTGCAAATATATGAATGTATGTATTATTAAATTTATGTATATATGAATGTATGTATTATTAAGTTTATGTATGTTTGTAGATGTAAAATATTTTCAGTGTTGAGAAGTTGAGAAGTTGAGAATGTTAGGAATGCTAGAAAATTTTGATAGCAATATTTTTTATTACTAAGGTAAAATTAGCAACTTGATTTTGAATTCTAATAAATTAAAGCTCAATCCATAAAGTTTCTAAGGTAACATTAGCAACTTGATTATGAATTCTAATAAATTAAAGTTAAATGACTTATAAGATAACATTAAAATGACTTCTAATAAGGTAACATACTAAATGACTAAGTACACAATTATTCTGAATTCTAAAACATCAATCCATCTTTCAGCATGATAGTCAATCTTAACATTAAACAAGAAATGATATAGTTTAAAATGTCGCAATGGAATGATGTCCTCAATTATCCATTCATGCTCATATTTGGACAATTTCCATTTTCTATTTTTTTATTTTTTTTCAATGGAACTTGTACCAATTTTATTTGAGATGCACATATTAAACAACTATACTAACAACATATAACATCAAGTTCATAATTTTGAAAGTAGAAATAATTTTCAGTCATACGGGTCTGCTGCAAAAAATAGCCTTTTAAAATGATGGATCCTCTCTCATATGTAAATTTGTTGTCATTGTAGTCCTCCAATAACTTCATTTTTCCTTCAGTACATCGCATCAAATAATATTTTACATTTTCGTTGTTGTTTAGAGGTGCAATCACAGTGAAAACATATCCTGTGCAAATTACAATTAGCATTAGAATTTTTAAGTGAATTAAATTGACTATAAACACATAAGGTGATGCACAACAATGAACAATAAAAAAAATCATTACCTTCTCTAAGAATATCTAAAATTCTATTGCCATCAGATGATATTTTTATTTCTTCTGATTCTAAATCTTCTATGCTTGCTAGTGGCATTTTTCCCTTTTGGATTAATCTCTGTGTTTTGAATTTTTTACGTAGTTGTTTGTTGTGTTTTCAAAAACTTCTGTAGTTTCAACATTTTCAGTGAAAATATGACAAAAAAAGATTTCTTTCTACTGTCAAATGCAAACACGTTTTGAAAGGATTTTGTTTGAAAAGAGTGAAGTTCTCTAGTCCCATGTATGGTGCTAGTCTCATATGGTATTGATCTATATATATATATATTGGACCCCAACAAGTCAAAAAAAACTACACAATAAATGATAAATCACAAATGACAACTTTTAAGGTTAGTGTACAAATACTTCAATGTTAGTACATACATTCTTTAAAATTGAAAATTAATATAAATTAAAAAATCATGTACATACATGCACACATCTTTTGATTGTTGACTAAAAACATGGCTTAGATGTGATTTACACCATTGGAAAACCTCTGTAGCTGAATGGAATCATTTAGAAGAATAGCTCATTTTCCATCTTCGAAGTGCTCTTTTTACGCATGCTCTGCACCATCATGTTCACCTTTTCCATGTCCAGTTTCAAAGAAATTCTAGCGATGTTTAATGTTCAGTGCTTTATGAAGTCGACATAACCAAAAAAATGATCCTAAAGATTTAAATTGTCCCACACATCCATCCTACCATATCCAATGTTCATTGAATTTATCTTTATGAATTTTTAGTGAATTATAGAAAATTGTTTCATTACAATGTTGAACAAAATGTGTATCATGTGTACGATCATCACTGATATAAAAGTGATATTATTTAATCACATCTCGATTGTTACACGTGATTTCAATGCCATAAACATCTTGTTGAAAATGTCTATATAGAACATGGACAAATATCGAAACTTGGTCGGAATGATAGTATTCACTTTGAATCTCTTTTTGTGCAGCAAATGTGTAGTTTTCTGCAAAATCAACCACAGACAAAATTGTTCTAGCTGGAAATATTTCATGGGAATGTTTGAATTGAAGGTATTACCATCGTGCTCTATGTTAATGCTTGGTGTATTTATAAATTTCACTTTCAAATTTATTGAGAAAATATGTCACACATATTTTATCTTCTCGCAAATCAATTCTTTTGGAATGTTCATCACTAGCACTTGTCGAATAATTGTTGTATTCATATCTTCTCCAATCAACGGTTACATTTGAAAGTGACTGATCATTATCGATAGGGTATTTATTGTGGAATAAAACAATATTTCCACATTACAATGTTTTCCATTGACACATTTCTTATTATAAACTATTTCATCGTGATTTCTCTCAAATAGAGTTTGAGATATGAATTCACATACTGTGGGAAGAGGTGGTGAATTTGCCCAAATTTTTTTACAAAATTCAAGAAACGTGTCATAATATAATTTAAATTGCACATGATAATGACAACAACATGTGTAACATATAGTAATAGGTCTAACATACTGTATTCTTGTTGCACAAATGTAGTGATTGACATATTAGTTCCACGATGATCCTCCTTGAATTTATTGAACAATTGTACTTATGTCGTTTCCAGTATATGTTTTGCACAGCTTTCATATACATTTCATGATACTCTTTTCCGTATCACATCCCTTGAATTTGGTGAAACTCGAGCATGTTCCAACCAATATTTTTGTACAATATCTTTAACACCTTCTCCCATTCTATCTTTGTAAGGTTATCTACAAATAATTTCCTAGCAAGCAAGTTCATCATTTTCATCTATTTGCATTCTAAATTTGCTATGTTTGTACAATGTCTTTCTTGAGGTTCCAATTGCTTATGATAGTTGTGTTGTCCAACGTTTTTTTCTAGTACTAGATGAAACAATTGTTGTCTAAATTGCTCTACGTGTAGCGATGGTATATTTCTTTCTACATTTTCCAATTTTTTTTATTCCATCACCTATATTTTCTATCACATTATGTTTCATTTTTTACTCTTTTGTCACCTTTTGAATACCCAATAATGACATAGCACCTTCTAACTTCTTGGACACCAATAAACATCTCAAAATTTGCGCTTGTCCTGCTATTGAACAATCCTTGAGAATATCATCATAAATTTTTGTAGCACAATATCATGCAACATGTATGGGTAGTTTTTCTCCATATTTGTCACAATCAATGTCTTCTAAAATTTCATCATCAATGGTGAAAGTACCTATACATCAAGTTAAATTTAATTTAACATTGTCCAAAAATACAATTCATTATAGAAAATGAATTTGAAAAACACATGATATATACCTATCAGGTCCAATTTTTGGATCTTGATTTTGATCTTCAATATTGACTTCATCAACATTAACATGTAAATCACTATTTACATCTTCAACAATGGTCTCTTAAACTTCCATTTGTTCTTCTTGTACCCTATTTTCAATTTCCATTTCATCAACAGTGTCATGTAAATCTGTTCTTATATCTTCAATTCTCTCTTTCGTTTTTGCAACCCTTGCTCTTTTGGCTCTATTTCTGAGTTTTTCTTTTTCCCTATTAGCATCGTCATCACGTTTATGATCACGTTTTTTTTTTTCCGATTTCTCTTATTGCCCATGATTGTTTAATCTCCTTTAGAAAAACCCTTGGAAAAAAATAAGAACACCTTGTAAAGAAATCTTCTTTGTAAAACAATTGGAAAAAAAAACCTCTTTGAAAAAACAACTTATATAAATATTTTGGGAAAAAAAAAACTCCTTTGCAAAAATACCTTGCAAAAAAACTCTTTGGAAAAACTCATTGCAAAGAAATAACCTACTTTTCAAAAATACCTTTGGAAAAAAACTCTTTGAAAAAAACCCTTGTAAAGAAATAACTCCTTTGCAAAAATACCTCGGAAAAAAAAACTCTTTGGAAAAACCCATTGCAAAGAACTAACATACTTTGCAAAAATATCTTGGAAAAAAGAATCTATGAAAAAACCTCTTGCAAAGAAATAACTCCTTTGCAAAAATACTTTAGAACACAAAATATTTGGCAATAGTGCCTTGGAAAAAAACTCTTTGAATGTACCCCCTGGAAATAAACAAGAAGAAAAATACCTTATAAAAAAAAGCCTTTGGAAAAATAAATATCCTCTGAAAACCCCTTCAAAAATATTTTTACTTCTATGAAATGAAAAGGTGTGAAAATAATGAGTCTCTTTCGTTTTACGTATACGGATATAGATAATGTAAAAAAAGAAAATTATTTCGGGCCAACGAAATTTTTTTTGCATTTAGTTTTTCGGGCGAACAACCTTACTTGTAACAGTTCCATAATGGAACAACATTTTTCGGACAAATAATTATTCGGTCGAACAATTGTTCGACCGAATAATTATTCGGCCGAATAACCTCTGAGACCTGAAACCTGCACAATTTTCAGGTTTCTCCATTTTCGGAAGGTAAAATGGATGTCTTACACTACAAATTGACTGTTGGACTTGATACCATTAGTTTCATCATTAAATATACTTTCCATATAGGTATAGATTTTGTTGTGTATAGCTGAGATCTGATATTTTTAATTTTTTGTTTCTTAACATGTGTCGAGTTTAGTTTCATCTGTTTCAAAATGTGGTGAAATTAAAAATATACAATATACAAAATTTAAACAAATATAGTGTGCTTAATTGGAGTGTCTACTTCAAAAAGGTATTTGTAGATTTTTAAGTTTTATAGTCAATTGAGAGAAACGTGTCGCAACCAAAAACATGTTTAAAACTGACAAGGTTTCCCCATTTATTGAATTCAAAAAATATTATAATTAGTATATAGATCCATTGGCTACAAAATTATAGTCATCATAATAGTATATTGTGTGTAAATTGTCATAGCATTTTGTTTTTTGAAAAACACAAGTTTTACAATGATTTTAGGGGTGCAACCAAACATGACTATTTTTTAATCATTTCATTTTATAAGGATACACTGTCAAACATTTGCCAAAACGACATCAAATATCAATAAAAAAAATTTGAAAAAATTATGAATAGAAAGATAACATAATTCTCTAAAAGTTTTGCTTTTACTTAAAAGTGAAATTTTAAACAAAAATATCACTTTCGTCGCCCAAAGTTGAAAAACATGAAAAAATCAGATTTATTTTTTCATAAGACCCCCCAAAATAGCCACCCATCTTTATGGATTCAAAGCTCTTGAAAATCCTATTTTTCTAGAAATCTCTTGAAAGGGATTTCTTCTAGAAAGCTCTTGAAACTCCTATTTTTCCTTTTATTGAGCGTTGACGCTCTTTGCACACTAGCAAGAGGCATCATGAATGGATGACTCTACTTGCACAAAGGAAAGGAGTACCACTAATGCCTTTTTTCCACTAGCAACTAGAATCATCCTAGGATGTGGTCTTATTTCAAGAGGTAAGGTGCATCAGTTCTCCTAACAAGGAAAAATCCCCTCAAAAATTCCTTTGGCACATGTACTCTAGGGATTTAGGAAAAATGACAATATATGGTGTAACATTCTCATCATTTCTTAACAAATGTTTTCAATCTAGTCCAAAAAAATATTCTTCTAAATTTTAAGTTATGCATATAGTGATGGGAATTAAAAGAGCACAAACATCTCCACTAGAACCCTTGAATGATGTTGAAGCTACTCATTTAATTTTAAAGGTGGTGGACTTAGGTATTTTAGAAGAATTTAATACATACGGTGATGCATTGGATTTAACAAAATAATACAACCCAGAAACTATTTCAAAGGTGGTGAAGAACAATGGACACTGTGTGGTTGTTAAGGAAATATTACTAAAGAGAAGGAGATGGAATCCAAAATATAAAAATTTAAGTGTATAATTAATGAAGCAAGTAATGGGTCATGATTTTGTTGTAATTGTAACTTCATAATATATTTTGATGTATATTACTATTGTATATTATTGTACCTCCATCGGAGATGCATGTTCCTCCTTTCATTAGAGTAAATTTCAACTCAAAATGGGCCTCCTAAAAAAAATTAATAAAATAATAGTTAAAAAAATAAATAATATTTATTAATTTTGGAGGAAGAAAAGAAAAAAAATACATTTTGTTTGTATTTTCGACATATCTCCCACTTTTTTTACTCAAATTTCGATCGGGAGAGCTCGTTGGATGTGGAATTAAATTCTGCATCCAACAAGTACCCACTCGACATACTTTTGATGGACCCTGCTACCCCAAAAACAAGAAATACCTGAAATACCTCATCATCACGTTTTTCTAGGTATTTCTTGTTTTTGGGGTAGCGAGGTCCATCAAAAGTATGTTGAGTGGGTACTCATTGGATGCGGAATTTAATTCCGCATCCAATGAGCTCTCCCGATCAAAATTTGAGTAAAAACACAGGGAAATATGTCGAAAATACAAACAAAAAAAGTAGTTTTTTTTATGATACCTATCCTCAAATTTATATTTAAAAAGTGTTTAAGACCTCTATGGTATTTCAAATTTAAATCAATTTCATTGGCTAACACATGATGACATGGAATTTGAGTTAAAGTTAAAAGGCCCATTTTGAGTTGAAATTTCCTCTAATGGGGGATGTCATCATTGTGCATGGCCATTGAGGTAATCCCAGTGTTGTAAGTCATGGAAATAAACACCAGGTTAAATAAAGGAAAACATATTTGTGAGTATTCTTAGGTAGGTCGGCCCCAAAGGTAACCTGGTCAACCTAATGATGGCACTGGTTTGTTTACAGACCTCAAAAACTAAGAAATCTTAAACTAACGGGCCTTTATTTTTATGTTAAACAACTTGAAACACTGTCTAACCTGCTTTCTTCACTTTAGTTGTTTATCAGCTTTCAAAATAGAGTTTCTGCCCTTTTCACAATTTCCTGATTTTTGATTCCTGGTTCGGATAGCGGAAGTCGGCTTATCAACTTACGAAACAAGATTTTCGCACTTTCACTCCTTCCTGATTTCTGATTTCTGGCTCAGAAGTCAGATTGCCAACTTTTGAAACAAAGCTTCTGCACATTTGCACCTTTCTGGTTTCCTCCTTCCAGTTCGAAATGCAAAACTTGCTTTATCAAATTTTGAAACTTGGTTTTCTTCCTTTTCCACCTTTCCAATCGGGAATGCGGAATTTTTATTTTCAACTTTTAACACTCACACCTCTCCAATTCTTGGTTTCTGCACTCCTCTCTTCCATGCCATCATTTCTAGCTAAATCACCCTCGGTCGTTGATCTATCCTGTATACGTATTTCAATCTAGACTGTGTGAATCTACTTCTTTTTGCAGCGGAAATTAAGTATGAATGTGGATTTGTCCAAGATGCAGGTTCTTCATCGAACTAATACACAGAGTTAAATGGAGTGAAATTACACTAATTATGGAATGAATTCATACTTCCACAAAATCCTATGAAACCATGAAGTCAATCAAATAATACATAGAGTCTAATTCTTTATTTTTCATTCAATTTATCAGACAATCAATTACCTACAGAGACTCAACTTCACTCCTCTCTCATTCTTCTATGTATATACCTCTCATTCACTCACGCCCTCCTACTCTATATGTTACAATCATATCTTCTTATTACACTCAGAAAAATTATCAAATCCTAATAGCTTGGATCTGGATAACTAATAAAAGTAAACCTATCAACAAAGATCAATCCTTGAACAATTCCATGCAAGGCTCAAGGAGAATAATGGAAAATTGCCACTTATTACAAATTAAAACTAACCCTATCCACTAACATCGAAAAAAATATTTCTAGAAGTGATTACATGGTAGGTTTACTCATCAATCAATGAAAGCTCCTACATCATACTCTTGGAGAATAAAATAATTCTTCTGCAAGTCTTCAGTATGCACATTGTACTTAGAAATTTCATGTTCTGACATCCAAGCTGCATATTTAGTAGGCTGATTCTTCCATTCGACTAGGTACTGAAAGAAGGTTTTGTTCCTGGTCTTCCTTAGAATTCTCTTGTCAAGGATAGATTCAATTTGAGGTTGTTCTTTTTGAGTAATTTGTCCTTACCAATCTATAGCTGAATCATCTGCATCTAAAGTTACACCATATGTCTGGATACCTTCATCTTTAAAAGGATACAAATCTAAAACATTAAAAATTGGTGATATCTGAAGGTCAGAAGGAAGCTCAATCTCATAAGTATTTGCAGAAAAATTCCTTAAAAATTTAAAAGGTCCAATCTTTTTAAGCTTCAATTTATTATAAGTTCCTTTAGGGAACCCTTCCTTTTTAAGATAGGCCATCACTAAGTCTCCAAACTGAAAATTTGCTTCTCTTCTCTTCAAGTCTGCTCTATGTTTATATTTTTTTGCACTTTCATGTAATCTCTTCTTAATATTCTCCTGCAGCTCATGCATAGTAACTGCAAAGTATTCACCCTTTACACTCCTTCTTTCCTTCTTTTCCAAATCTCTAAGTTCATATACACCCCTTGGATGCATCCCATAGACAATTTGAAAAGGACTCATACATGTAATTCTGTTGGGTGAATTAGTGTATGCGAACTTATCCTGAGGAGGAGCCAAGTCCCACTATTTTGGATGTTCATATACAAGACTTCTTAGTAAGTTTCCCAAGCTCCTATTTACCACTTCATTCTAGCCATCACTCTGAGGTCGATAAGCAAAACTAAAAATGGTATTAGTCCCCAATTTATTCCATAGAGTTATCCAAAAAATACCAACAGACTTTGTATCTCCATCAAGCACAATACTCAAAGGAAACCCATGCAACTTTACAATTTTAGAAAGGAATAGGTTAGCAATATTGGTTGCATCATTAGTCTTCTTACATGCAATAAAATGAGACATTTTGGAAAATCTATCTACCACAACATAAATTGAATCATGACCTCTCTGAGTTCTAGGTAAACCTAAAACAAAATCCATGCTTATGGAATCCCACAGCCTAGCTGGAATAGGAAAGGGTTGATACAATCTCGTGTTCTGATTTCTCCCTTTTGCATGTTGACAGATTCTGCATCTTTCAACAAATTTATTTACATCATGCTGAATATTTGCCCAAAAATAAAAATTACTCACCAAATAAAATGTCTTGTCTTATCCAAAATGTCCCGATTGACCTCCACTATGCTTTTCCTAAATTAAATTCTCTCTCATTGAACACTTTGGAATACACAATTTACTATCCTTAAATAGCAAACCTCCCCACAACATATAATCTAACCACTGGATTCTATTATGGGTAACTGGATTTTCACAAGAAACATATATATCCTTGAAATTTAAATCTTCTTTATACATACCAATCAAGTTTTCAAATCCCAAAGTACCGACCTTAACTTCTTGCAATACCAGATTTACTCTGCTCAAAGCATCAACAACTTTATTAGACTTACCACTTGTATGCTTGATAACAAAGGTAAAGTTCTGAAAAAAAATTAACCATTTAACATGTATCCGGTTTAACTTAGGATGATTGTTTATGAACTGCAAAGCATGATTTTTATAATACAACACAAACTCCTTTGGCATCAAATAATGTCTCCACTTCTTAAGATCCTGCAAAACAACATATAATTCTTTATCATATGAAGAAAGATTTGGTTTTTCTTCATTCAATTTTTCACTATAAGATGCCACTGGGCTCTTTTCTTGACTTAAAACTACTCCCACTGTTGTTCCACTAGCATATGTTTCCATTTGAAACACTTTGCCAAAACAAGGAAAAGCCAAGATCGGATTCTCGGTTATCTTATTCTTCAGCAACTTAAAATTCCTATCAGTTGCTTCTATCCATTTGAAAGGTTGTCTACTTCCTCTAAAAGTATCTATCAAAGAAGAATTGTGCAAAATCAAGTCCATGGAAGCTCCTTACCTCATAAGCATTCTTTGGAACTGGCTAAGTTAAAATTGCTTGTACCTTGTCTGGATCGATCTTCATTCCTTCTTCTAAAACTACAAATCCCAAGTAAAATAACTCTTTCTTCAGGAAATAACATTTCTTTAGATTTATCAACAACTTCTCTTTTTACAAATTTCTCAACACTAACTTAAGATGCCTTAAATGTTCCAAGCCTATTCTCACTGAAAATCAGAATGTCATCTAGATATACTATCCCAAACTTCCCTGTAATTCTTTTAAAACCTCATTCAGCAACCTCATAAAATTACTTGGTGCATTAGTAATCCCAAATGGCATCACTAACCATTCATATAAACCATCATTATTTGTATATGCGATCTTCCATTCATCCCCTTCCCTTATCCTAATATGATGATATCCACTTTTCATATCTATTTTGGAAAAATATTTTGAACCACTTAAAAAATCCATCAGATCATCAATTCTAGGTAAAGGGATTCTATACTTGATAGTGATCTTGTTGATTTCCCTAGATTCAGTGCACATACTCCACCCACCATCTTTCTTTGGACTAAGTACAGTGGGTACTGCACAATGACTCAATCTTTCTTTCACCAATCCCTTCTCCAACATTTCATGTACCTGCTATTTGATTTCTTAATTTTCTTGAGGATTTAATATGTATGTTTCTTTATTTCGTAAACTTGTACCAAGTATTAAGTCAATGTGATGGCTAATACTTCTTGCAGGGGATAAATCATTTGGAAACTCATCCACAATAATATCAGCACACTCATCAAGCAAATTTTTAACTTCAACAGGAAAATCATCTAAATCCGTAGAAGTTAAAAGTACCTTTGGCTTACCAACAAGAGAAAAATGTCGATCCTCCTCTTTCTGAACTTCTTGCAATAGTTCTTTTCCAAACATCAGCAAAATGTGTGAACTTGAACCTTCCTGAACAATTTCATCTTCCAAGGGTGACAAAGTATGTCTCTTCCCATCTTTCTCCAGAGAATAAGTATTTTCCTCCCATCATGAACAAATTTCATGTCATACTGCCATGGCCTCCCTAAGAGTATATGGCATACATCCATAGGCATTATGTCACATAATACTTCATCTTTGTAAGTAGCAATATGGAATTCCACATTACACTACTCATTCATCAAGATTTGATGCCCTTTCTACAACTAAGACACTTTGTAGGGAGTGGTACGCTTCATCCTCTACAATCCCAACTTCTCTACCGTCTCAGTGGAAACCAAATTATTTGTACTACCACTATCAATAACCATTTTACAACACTTACCTTGTGAGTTGAATCTTGTTCTGAACAAACTTTTCGTTTGGTATCGTTCATGTACTTTCTTCTCTTATTTTACTAAGAATCTCTTCAACATAAGAGATATTCCTTCCTCTGGAGGGTTATTCATCTATGTTTCTTCTTTTGACTCTTCTTGAGCCTCTGCAACATTCAAATTTCTATGACCCGAATACTTATTTCTTGGACAATTCCAAGACATATGTAAAACGTCTCCATAAGTATAACACTTTACCTCTCCATGTCTACCTCTTCCTCTGCCTCCTCTGAATCCTCCTCTCTAGAATGACTGACTTCTAGAACCTTCAACTCCATCTTTGGAAGTCATACCTCCACTACTAGGAGATCCTATTCCTCTCACTATGTTATTTCCCTTGTTTGTCTTGTTCTATTTTCTTACCAAATTCTCTTCTACCTTGGAAGCTACTTGATATGCATCTTCTATAGTTTTCAAATTTAATAAATTGAGTTCATCCTGTATATCATATCTTAATCCATTGATATACCTAGCTACTCTTTCTAGACCTCCCTATGTGTGTCCATCTCTAATACTCAGTCTAAAAAATTCTTTGTGTATTCTTTCACAGTCATGGCCTTCTATCTAAAAATTTGTAACTATATAATAAGATTCAATTGATATTACTTAGGCATAAAATGACTCTTAATCTTACGTAGCATCTTATCCCAAGATTTTATATTTGACTTACCTCTTATTTCTTGATGGATCTAGAGCTCATCCCACCAAATAGATGCATGTCCCTTCATTCTGGTAGTTGCATATCTTACCTTCTTCTGGTCGAGTCAATTTCTTCAAAATCAAAACATTTATTTAGAGCAGTAATCCAATCCATGAGTTATTCAACATTTAAGTTACCTTCATACATAGGTACCTCCACTCTTGGTTTGCTACTCGACTTCCTCAACATCTTCAAAACTCGGACTTCTTCAGGATCTTCTTCTTCTTCATCAGGGGATTCAGCTTCTTCATCACTATCATTTGAATTGTATGAATGGTTATTTCTCTTCATGGATTCTAGCCTTTCTTCTAGTCTTCTCATGTATCTCTCTACATCTGTTTCTGTAGGTTTTATTCCTCGACCACATACTACAGGAACACCATGTGCTCGTCCTCATCTTGGTGACGTATTTCTACAGGATCAATTGAGCTTTGATACCAAACTGAAGGCACTGGTTTGTTTACAAACCTCAAGAAACAAGAAATATGAAACTAAGAGACCTTGATTTTTTTGTTGAACATCCTGAAAAACTATGTAACCTCATTTTTGCACTTTGGTGGGTTATCATCTTTCAAAATAGAGTTTCCACCCTTTTCACAATTTCTAGATTTTCGATTCCTGGTTGGCATAGAGAAGTCAGCTTATCGACTTACAAAACAGGATTTTCGCACTTTCACTCCTTCCTGATTTCTGATTTCTAGATCGAAATTTGGCTTGCCAGCTTTTGAAACAAAGCTTCCACACTTTTGAACCTTTCCAATTCCTGCCTTCTGGTTCAGAATGCGGAACTCACTTTATCAACTTTATCAACTTGGTTTTCTGCCTTTTCCACCTTTCCAGTCCGGAATGCGGAAATCGAATTTTCAACTTTTAACGCTCTCACTTCTCCAATTCCTTGTTTCTGCACCATTCTCTTTCGCGCCATCAATTCTTGTGGCCTCGCGCCGTTCTCTTTCGCGCCATCAATTCATGTGGCCTCGCCCTCGATCATTGATCTATCCCAGATGCATATTTCGATCTAGACTATGTGGATCTACATCTTTTGTTGCAGAAATTAATTACGACTGCATATCTATCCAAGATGCATGTTCATCATCAAATTGATCACTGAAAGGATCAATTTAATCTGCAATTTGAAGGTTATGGAAACACGAATCCACAAAACTTATACACAGAGTTAAATCGAGTGAAAATACACTAATTATGGAATGAATTCATACTTCCATAGAATCATATGAAACCATGAATTCAATCAAAGCATACGCAGAGTCTAATTCTTTGTTTTTCATTCAATTTATCAGACATACACTTACATACATATACTCTACTTCACTCTATGCTCAATATTATGTGTAAAAACCCCTCATTCACTCATTCCATCCTACTCTATATATTACAATCAATTCCTCTTATAACACTCAGAAAACCTATCAGATCCTAATATCTTGGATCTCAATAACTAATAAAATTAAACCTATCAACGAAGATCAATCCTTGAAGAATTCCATGTAGGGATCAAGGATAACAATGGAAAATGGACACTTATTACAAATTAAAACTAAACCTATCCACTAAAATTGAACCAAATATTTCTAGAAGTGATTACATGTCAAGTTGATGCATTAGTCAACGAGACCTGAGCTAGATGCTCCTACATCACCTAGTAGTTGAGTTAACAACTCAATGAAAGAATATAAATAGGGAGGCACCCTCCTCATTTTTCACACACTCACTTGCTTTCTCATGTGTGCCTTGGGAGAGAGAGGAAGAGGAGGGACATATAGTTTTTGTAGACACATTGTTCTTGGATTATTCTATCTTATCATCTTGTCTTTGTAACAAAACTATTCTAAGAAGTTTATGGGGTTTTCTCCTTTATGGTTTCCCCAATAAAAATATCTTTACCTTGTGTATATTTGATGGTATTGTTGTGCTTTTTATTCTTTCAGATAAAGATCCTAAGTAAATTAAATTAGAAAAACTAACATGGTATTAGAGCAACTTTGAAAGAAGGAGTTGGGTAGTCAAAATACAACTACAATGGTAGCTAGTGGAAATTAGGGTTTCATGCTTGAAAATGCTAGAAGACTAAATCTAGTCATCTTGGAACTTTCACTATAGCTCAATATTGGAGAAGTATCAGGAGCTGAAACATTATAGGATGAATATGAAATATTTCAATACCTATTGTTTTATTTTCAGCCACATATGCGCTATACTTTAGGAGATATGATTCCTCCAAATGAGGGTTCCATCCTCCTCCAGAATACAGTCATAAACAGGTGACCCATGGAGAATTTATATATCTCGGGTTTGGAAGATACAAATAAAATTTAGCAAGATGTTTCAGGTAGGGCTCAAAATTTATTTTATGTTGTCCAATTTTAAGAACCTAAATGTGAAATAGTGACATGTGGCAGTCCGTACAATTTCTTTATGCTGAATAACCCTCAAAACAGTCACCTTGGGAAACTCATGTAAGTCCCACTTGGAGAATCCAATTCTGCTTTAACCTCTTGGGTTTGAAATAAGACATATTATACTACCTCGGTGTAAATTTTCATACTGTGAGGAGTAGAATCTTCAGAGATACAACAGAATCAATATCAGACAATTATGTAGAAGAAATTGGAGAAACTAAGGCTTCCTATTCCAGGAGCTTCCCACCATTGTTTTCAGAAAAGGAGTACATTGGACAACTCCCATTGAAGAGGAACATATTTTTTTCCAATAATAATTTTGAAATTCCAAGTTTGGAAAAATAGGGTTTCTCTGACAAACCCTAGATCAGCCAGCTCCGAAACCAGGTCAAACACCTCAATCCAGTAAGATCTAAATCCTTGCTATTTCCATTTGAGGTTCTCATTTAAAAATTAATCGTCACACCCAACTTGATGATAATCTTGGTAAAGCTGACAACGTTTGAGCATGGAAGTATAGGACCTCACTGATCCTCGAAGAAAATGACTTGGATCAGTATACCACTAAGGAAGTTCTAAGAGTCCGAGGAAGATGAGGCTAAGGCTAGAGCCAAGAGAACCATTACAGATTCTATTAAGGATCATATTACCCCTCATGTTTCATCCTTGAAGACACAAAATGAAGTGTTCGATGTTATGACAAAATTGCTTGAAGGAAATAACATTAATCATAAAATGGTGTTGGGGAACCAATTGAAGAATGTGAAGATATAGAAATCAAAGACCATGCAATCCTACTTCAAAATGGTGGCTCAATTCAAAGAACAACTTGAAGCAGTTGAAGAAGAATAATATATTGTTATGAACACCTTGAATTTCCTCCCAAGATCATGGGATTCATTCATTAAAGGAATATATGCCAGAAGGAAGTTGATTACGTTCAAAATACTATGGGAAGAGTGCACACAAGAAGAAGCTCAACTCATAACAAGAGAAGAGAAGATGGGAGCAACTGAATATCAAGCTCTCATGATTCAAAGAAGAAAGAGAAGATTCCTCAAGCAATGAGAAATATGTACCTTAATCTAGAAGGATTCAACTCATGAAGAACCTCTTATCAATTTCAGCATTTGGATAAGAAAGGATGCAGTTGTTAAAGAAGAAGCTGATGAATTAGAAGACTCCAATTATTCTTGCAAGTACATAAGGATAAGGAAGGAGTCTACCCACCCAAAAAAAATATGAGTGTTCAATTGTCATTTCATGATATTGTTGGGTTGTGCACTTGTTTATATTCAGTTGATATATTATGCATGTTTGTGTGTTTGCATTTATACTACTGAATTGAACATGATGAGTGGGAAGTCAATGATGGTGTACAACATTCCATTGCTACTTATCTAGATTGAAACTTCCTTGCTAACATATTGGGATTAGTAAACACTCTAAATAACATTGGGGTAGAAGGAATATACAAGTTACTATATGTGTATGGGATATGGATGAATGTTGTAGCATTGGCTAATATAGTTGCATGACTGTGTGACATATATCTTGATGCATTATATTAATATGTTTTGGAAATAATGAAATATTTCTAATTATGAAATTGAGCTTGAATTGTAGATCATTCCTAATAATAAGTAACGACAGTTAAAAATAATAACATGAAGCTCCCTAGGTCAGAGACACCGTGGCAAAAGAAAGAGCTTCAGAAAAATATAAAGAGAATGGTAGATCCACCTCAAGAAATGAAGACCATATTGGGAACAAGAGATCATCCAATATAAATAAAAGCATGACAAAACTTCCAAAGAAATTAAGAGGCCTCAAACACACTCCAGTTATGTGATATGGTTGAGTGACATCATTGATGCAGATCCTTCCAGCAATGAAGAAGAATCCAAGAAGAAAGGGAAGGAGAATATGACCAAAGAGTACTAGTTAATCATGTGAAATAATGTCTAGGATGCGGTTCCAAGACCATAAGGGAATTCTGTAGTGTATTCCATATGGATCTATAAGATCTATCATGCAGTAGAAGGAAGGATCAAGGGATACAAGACAAGATTCGTAGCACGAGGCTTCTCACATAAAGAAGGCATAGACTATGAGGAGACATTTGCACCAATTGCGAGGTACACTTCCATTAGATCCATATGTGTATTTATGATATGGGAGATACACCAATTGGATATCAAGACAATAGTCTTGAATGGTGTAGTCAAGGAGGAAGTGTATGTAGAGAAACCACTAAGAGTCGAGACACATGAAAGGAATAATCATGTGTGAAAATTAAAGAAGGCCTTGTACGAGCTAAGAAGGCACCCATGTGATATCACATCATTAGAGGAAATTTGGGGTCTAAAATGGGCCTTATAAGAAAATGCACCAACAATAAATTTTGTGAGTTGTAATTCAAGAACCAATAGAATTTCAATAAAATGAGTCAACCATAATGGTTGAATTGACATATTTGTCATAAAAGAAAACTACNCATAACTCCTTGTGTTTTTACTCAAATTTTGAGCGAGAGAGCTCGTTGGATGTAGAATTTAATTCCACATCCAACGAGTACCCACAATGCATACTTTTGATAGACCCCTCTACCCTAAAAACAATAAATACTTGAAAAAACATGACGATGACATCATCATCACATTTTTTCAGGTATTTATTGTTTTTGGGGTAGCAGTGTCTATCAAAAGTATGTAGTGTGGGTACTCTTTGGATTCGGAATTAAATTCCACATCCAATGATCTCTCCCTCTCGGAATTTGAGTAAAAACACAGGGAGATATGTCGAAAATACGAACAAAAAAAGTAGTTTGTTTCATTCTTCTTCCAAAATTAATAACTATTATTTTATTATTTTAACTATTATTTTATTATTTTCCTTAGGAGGCCCATTTTAGACCTCAAATTTCCTCTAATGAGAGTTACATGAGCATGAATATCACCTATATTGATGAATATCTTAACATTTTCTACAAGGTTGAAGATGAAATCCTATAGAGGCCGAAAACATCACAAATGGGTTCAAGAGGAACTTTTCAACAAAGTTAAAGATAGAGGATCTTGGTATCCAGTGACCTTAAATGGATACATAGAAGATTAGTAGCAAAGGAATCTACCTATGACTCCAATACAAAATGTCTCGATACATAGAGTACAAAATGCAGAGGGAGGATGATACGCCACTTCAAAGGGAGTGACTATAGAAGATTCTCAAGTTTGACATGGTACAACAAGATGGAGATATTACTGATGGGCCTCGGATTTACTGAGAGTAAAGTGGATTCCAATATTTACTTCAAGGTTGAAAGAAGAAGACAAGTGATGCTCCTGCTATATGTCGATGTCCTGTTCCTGACAGGAGAGGACAAACTCATTGAATATGCAAGGAGAAGACTTTCCATCGAGTTCGAAATGAAATACCTAGGGATGATGCACTACTTGATATGCACGGAAGTGTGGTAGAATGTGGATGGGATTTTACTTGATCAAGGAAAGTATCCAATAAATATTCTGAAGAATTTTGAAATGTTTGAACATAAGGCGATAGCCACAACTATGGCATTGAACTTGAAGCTACAGTGTGATGCTTCATCAAAGTCGGTTGATTCCATGATGCATCGTCAAATGATTGGCTCATTGATGTATATGATGAATACAAGACCAAGAATATTCTTTGCTATGAGCACCTTGAGCTAGTTCCTAATGGATCTGATATATGTTCACTTGGTTTCTACAAATCATGTATTGAGGTACTAGAACAGTATAGTTGAGTATGGGCCAAAGTATGATACGAATCAGAAGACTAACCTCCAAGGGTATGTTGATTCGGATTGGGCAGGAAATGCCACTGAGAGGAAGAGCACCTTGGGTTTATTTATTAGTTTGATATCTAGTATGATCTACTGGTTTGGTAGGAAGCAATCCTGCATGGCGCTAAGTACAGCTGAGGCAGAATATGTTACCTCTTGCTTGACTAATTGTGAGGTCGTATTTTTTTTAAAGATACTATCTGATTTGATTGATTTGAATTGCATGCTTGTATGTGCAGAAAGTAGTATTGAAGATCCAATATGTGATTCAAGTCGAGGCCTCTCGAAAGAGGGAGTGATAAATTCTAGCATAGCTGGAGACACAGGTTATCCGAGTGTAAAAGTCTTGGTGAAGGTCATAGGTTGGTCAAATGGAATCATTCCTGTAGGTTGTCTTTGGATGTAATCAGTCCCGGTGAAGCTCGCAGGTTATCCTTCGTCATAATCATTCCTCATGTGATTCTATGCTAGAAATAGAGAGAGTGAATTTCGAGTAATTTAGAGAAAGACTTGGTGTGATCTAGAACGAGACCTCTCGAAGGAGGGAGTGATGAGTTCTAGCATAGCTGGAGAGATAGGTTGTTTGAAGTGTAAAATATTGTAGAAGATCATAGTTTGCTCAGACGTAATTATTCCTAGAGGTTGTCCTCGGATGTAATCAGTCTTAGTGAATCTCGTAGGTTATCCTTGGACATAATCAGTCTTGGTGAAGCTCGCAGTTTATCCTTGGATGTAATCTATCCTGATATGTTTCTATGCTAGAATAGCGAGAGACCAGAAGACACAAATGCATGATATCTCACATGGGAAATGAGACAGGATGTTCGAGCAGAAAATGCCCTGGTGTAACAGGTTTCTCAGGCATAATCAGTCTTGTAGGTTTTCTGAGTGTAAATACTAGTCCTGGCATGATACATAGTTTACTCATACACAATCATTCCTGAGACGGGTTATCCAAATGTAAATATGATTCCTAGCAAGGAACACAGGTTATTCGAATGCAATAAGTCTTATGATTTGTTCGAGTGTAAAAAGACCCCTAGCGTGGTACATAGGTTACTCAGATGTAATACGCACCGAAGGCTTTCTAAACGAAAAATATTATGGACATAGGTTGTTCAGATGTAATAAGTCCTTGATGTTGACCTGGAACGTAAAACCCCTAGTGTATTAGGTTGTTTGGACATAATAAGTTACATATATATCTATATATGTGTGTGTTCCCATGTTGGAGATGATAAGGTCATGAAGCACGTGAGGTACACCTATGCGGTTCTCCTTTACTATTAGAACACAAGTTGACTGTGTAGACACGTAATGTACTAAGTGTGCTCCTAGGCGATTCTCGTATAGTAGAAGCTGCAGGTTGTCTTGATGATGTGAAAATATCTTGGCTTACTCCTATGGTGATAGAACGTAGGTGGTCTACATCTGGGTTGTGCTCTGTGTACTCTATTCTTTTTTTGTTTTGTGCAGGACCATAGAGATAATCTGGATACGATGAGAAGATGGCAGGAGATGCAAGTTATTGCAGAGGCAATGCAAAGAATGGTCCTGGTCTATACCTATGTGATGGCTTGCTCATGGATATGATGACGAATTGGATGAGGCCTAGGCCTACACATAACATGAAAAATTGTTGGCTCTATAGAAAATTCCTATGATGAATAGATGCGACAAATTGAACAAGATGGGGACAATTTCATAATGACAATGATGTTTTAGTGATGATGACCATATGTGTTAATGACTGTGGCGAGAGAATACCTCCTAGTTAAGAGGGATTGCTGTTTTAATTGTAACTTCAAAATATATTTTGATGTATATCACTATTGTATATTGTTGTACCCCAATAAGAGATGTGTGTTCCTCCTTTGGGGATGTCATATTTATGTATGGTCACATGATGGTCGCTGAGGTAAACTCTTTGTTGTAAGTCGAGGCAATAGTCCCTAGGTTAAATAAAGGAAAATGTATTTGTGAGTATTATTAGGTAGGTTGACCCCAAAGGTAACCTGGGAGACTTAGTAGTTGAGTTAACAACTCAACAGAAGAATATAAATAGGGAGGTTCCCTCTTCATTTGTCACACACTCACTTGCTCTCTCATGTGTGCCTTAGGAGAGAGAGGAAGAGGAGGGACATAGAGTTGTTGTAGACACATTGTTCTTGGGTTATTCTAATTTTTCATCTTGTCTTTGTGATGAAACTATTTTGAGGAAGTTTCTGGGGTTTTAACCTTTATGGTTTTCCCGATGAAAATATATGTGCCTTTTTTATATTGTGTATCTTTGATGTATTGTTGTGCTTGTTATTCTTTCAGATAAAGATCCTAAGTAAATTAACTTATAAAAACTAACACAAGAGATGGTGATTGGAAAGGATCCACTCTATTTAGGAATGATTTGGTTGCGAAAATTTCATGGCAGACTCATCTCTAAAAGATATACAAGCATATGGGTCATAAAGGTTTGGACATAGTATCTAGGTCATGCATCAATTTTTTTTTTTTTATCTGGGGACTAGATTATTTCATGTTTAATTTTTGGAAGGGAAAATAAAACATTTTGTAAGGGAAGTGGGAGTGGGATAGTTCCATTTTGTCGCTAAAAACATGACTCCTCTGTTTGATCCTATGAGAGAGAGATCTAACATTCAACAATAGGGTATGAAGTAAATTCTCTTCCCACTACAACAAATCATTGTGATTAGCATCCCTTTTTGCTTCCTTTTTTTGTGTCTAAACCCTATTTTCATGTATTTTTCTTTACTTCCTTAGCCAAGTCAGTGCAATTTCACAAGTCGACGATATTTTGGAAATTTTTGTGTCCTTTTGTTAATTTCGATGCTAATCTCGACACAATTTGCACCATGTTTAGTGTTGGGTTTAGCACTGGTTTTAGCAACTAGTTCAATGCCTAGTTTTTTTCCTAGTTTCGCACCAAGTTTTGCACTAGGTTTTTAGCCTAGTTTTGCATCTACTCTTATTGCACTCCCTATTGCATCCAAGTTTACCTCCAGTTTTGTGCCCATATTTGCATGCTTTTTTGCATCCTTTTATACATCTATGGTTGCATAAACTTTTGTATCCACTTTTGTTGCACCATTTTTCACCTACTTTCGCACCCACTTCCATTTCCACTTTTGCATCCATAATTTCATCCTTTTTGCTTACTTTTTGTATCTAGGTTGGAATCAACTATTGCATCCCTTTGTGCATCCCTTTTTTCACCCACTTTTGCACTGGGTCTTACGTCGATTGTTGCATCTAGTTTTGTTGCATCCACTTTCGCACCCACAGTTGCATGGATTTGTGCATCCCTTTTTGCATCCACTTTTGTTGCACCCCATTCAACATGAACTTTTGTGACTACTTTTGTACCCTCTTTTGCATCCAGTTTTGTGCACAGGTGTTCAAGATCATGATGAGGATAATGACAATGATATTCACAATGATTATAATGATGATTATAGTGTTTCCATTGATGATGACAACGACAATGATGATAATTATGATGATGAAGATGGTGATTATGATGATGATGAGCAACATCATCATCCTAGTATTGAAAATGACCATGACAACGTTGATAGTGATGATAATGGAAATGAAATGAATGATGATGATGGTGATGATGAAAATGACAATAATGATTATAATTTTATGAGGATGATGACATTGGCAATGGAAATGATGATGATGATCATCTTAGAAAATAGTGTTGTTATTTCTAATGCATAGATCATATATTTCCTCCACGGCCCTTTTCCATTAATCAAATATTTTGGGTTGAAGATATTTATTGTTCCAAGGTTAATTATGAATAGATGATGACAATGTAAATAATTATGATGATGATGATGACATCAATGATTATTATGTTGAAGATGACAACGATGGAGATAATTATTAATCTGACGATGTCAATGCCTTGAAGAATATTTCGAATTATTAAAATGACATCATTGTCATCATCATAATCATTATATTCCTAATTATCATCTAGGTCATCATCATCAACATTGACATTAATGATGATGATGTCCATGGTGATAATGATGACAATGAAAATGATAATTATGATGATGATAACAATAGTGTGATTATATGAATATGATGACAACAATTACTATTCAAATGATGTTGATAATGATGGAAATGATGATGACATGATCAATGTGATTTTGTTGTTGTTGTTGATCATCATCATCATCATGACTTGGATGATGTTTATCATCATCATTGTCGTCATCATCATTGGTCATCATCATCGTCCTCATTGATGATTATGAAAATGACAATGGCATAGAAGAGGATGATGATGATGACAACAATGACGAAAATGATGATGATGACCAAGTGAAATAGGATGATGACAATTTGGTTAAATGGAGATTATGATGACAAATGAGGAGGAGGCGAAGGAGGAGGATTAAGATGAAGATGAAAATGATAAAGACAATGAGAATGACAATGGCAATGACGATGATGATACTGATGATGATGATGACAATGAAGGTGATGGAAATGTCAATGTGTAATGTACCCACCTTAGTGACACATGGATCCATACACTAACCCATTAGTTTCCCATGGGTTCAAGTGGAAGATCAATTAATTTGGGAATTAAATTTAATTAATCAAAATTGTCTTGTACAAAATGATCAGATTGTATAAGGAAAACATTTGTACGCAAGTGGGAAGAAGTTTTGAATAAGGCTAGAATGGGGTCATGGGAGTTCCAAGAAGGTCTCGTCTACTAGTTGAATAGTTAAATATGCTCCAAGGAATGTTGTGGACCAAGTGAGAATCTTATCCCGTGAAATGGGGCATTTTCATTAAAACATGGAGAGCATGTGGACAAACCTTGAAGGAAGTGGGAAAATATAATCAATGCTCCTAAAAAGGGGGAATAAGTGGTCAAGGTGGTTATAGGGTGCATTGATGAATAGATGAGAGCAATTTTAAGCCACTAACTTCTTGGTGCATGGTTTTGGAATGTTCGATGGTATTTGTCCCTAGTATTGGTAAAAGTGAATGAACCAATTTTATCCATGGTTTTCTCTATCCCATGGTTTTGGAAAGTAGTATTCAAGATATTTAAATATTAAAATGAGCATCAAGGTGCACTAGCAGGGGAAATATTGTTGATCATTTTCATTCTAATGAGTTTCTTATGCTTCTCATGTGCTTGTGAGATGTGCCCCTTGCAAACTAGTAGAGAGCTGTGACCCTATGTTTATTGTATCCAGTCGAGATGTCTTGGACATTTAAATTGGTGAGTGAGGAGTGGACGCCTTGACCATTCATTGATCCTACTGAAACAACAAACAATAGTTCCATTGTATGTTTCCTTTCGGTCGAAGTTTCTCATAGTCCAACGTGTTATTTGAAGGTGTTTTTACCAATGTGGTATCATTTTAGTGTTGTAGTTGTGGGCCTTGTGATTTATGCACCACGACTGTTTTTGTATATATACTAGTTATGTAATTGTAGACATACATATTAATAAAGTCAGAAGTTTTGTTCCTTTTCTACAAATTCCTTAATTATCCTCAATACTATATTTTCCTATGCTCAATATGTTGAATTTATTACTAGATTTCATTATTTAGGTCACAGCATGAGTTTTAGGGAATCAAATAGATTTTTGTAAAATGGTGTACGTAGGTATGAAAATATAGAACCCATCCACAACATTGATTTAGAATTTTGTGGGGGTTAGAGGTTGTTTGTATTGAGTTGAAAATAGTCTAGTTGAGTTGTCCAATGAAACAAACTTTCTCTCAATTTCCCCCAAAAGAAAAAGAACCTATGATTTTTTAGTCTAATCATTCCTATAGATTATTGGGAGTACTTTGTAGTCATCTACCTCCATATTTTAACCAGAATCCATTGGGTTTCCATAAGAGTCCTAGGGATATTTCCTTGAAGCTTTTGGTTTAGACAAAGGAGTCTACCCAAGTGAGACACACCCAGAAAATGTGCATTTGTCGAGGTAGGGTATAAGTCCATCTTCCAAATAATTTTTTGGTTTGTCCTAAGTTTGCAATAGACCCAAATATTCGGTTTGGAAAAGTTTGGGTGTGTTTGGAGTTAGTAGGAAAAATCTAGCCCCAATTTTGTTGAAGTTGAGTTAGTGTGCCTGATTTTTGAATTAGGAACACTTCACTAGTATCAAATCATCTTTATCTACACCTGCTTAGGTGGGTAATAATTGATTCCTCCTAGGAGAAAGAAAATTCCCAAAAGGGAAGTTCCATAAGAACCCGTTATAGAAGAAGAGGAAGTTGACTCCACTAAAGCAAAGATCCAAGAAGAAAGTGAAACATCCAGCATGGGGAGTGAAAAGGATGAGCTAAAATGACTCTACAAAGAACATGAAGTAGAGTTTGGAAAAAATGTCAAGGAGTATAAGAAATGTCAAGGAGTATAATGCAAGGTTTTAAACCCTTGGGAAGACAACTTGGAAGAAGATATGGGGAAGGGAGTAGTAATAGCACTCGCTAGGAGGAAAATAGGGTCTATGGTGAGACTCTCTTCTTAAAGGTAGGGCCATACAATCGGCCTCATGAGTATAGGGAGCATCCTCTCCCCCACAATGCCCAATTTTTTGGATCACCCCATGTCATATCGATAATCTATAATATACTGAACTGATCCAATAGTTAAAAATGTTACAGCGTTGACTTACATGTGACTGATGTTAAGGTCCAGAATGTCACCTTATTGATGGGTCTACAATCAGTTTAATGTCCTCGAGCAGCCCACCTCCAGTTTCGCCTTTGCATTGACCGAACATATGATAGCTTTTAGAATCTAAATAGCTGGAGTTGTTCACATTAAATCTTGATTACTTCTTGGATTAAATGATTATTACTTATACTCGTATTATTAAATCTCTACCCGACTTATGTTTATAAGTTATTGACTTCATGCTCGACATTTATAAGGTGCTTAATGCATGCGTATATCATTGAATTCCAATGATGGGAATGAGTGTTTTAGTGCTTATCGCTCATTTTCATGCAATGAACATTTTTGCATAGTTACAATGAATAGAGCTTGCATAAAATATATATGCATAGTTTTAAGAATATGTTCTACACTTAGGGAAAGGGATTACTTCTTGTTTATTTTATATACATTGGAAGAGTATTATAATGTTTATATATATGGATAAAATATTTATGAAAACTAATATATCCATTGAGTTTATGGATTATGCAAAGTGTAAAAGAGTTTTTATAGAAGGGTAATGCAATATATAGGATGACTGTATATACATGAGATTCACACCATAGTTAATGATTACAGATAACAAAAAGGGTGTTATGTTTTTATATAAAAAAAATCAGTCATGTGTATAGAGGATGGTTTTATGATAATGATTTTTTTTATATAATTAATGGTGTCTTTGAATGACTGCATCTTTATCTAATGGATTGATTTAAGATTACTAAAGTGTGTTTTAGAAATGAAATTATGTCATGATGTTTTATATAACGAAAATACCTAGGTGATGTATTCTGTTAAGAATTATGGGAAGTTAATGTGTTTCGATATGAAGGACATATGTTGATTAATGTTAGTGATGAGAATAAAAACTTGATGATAAATGTGTTATACCTTTTTTTATGTGGATCAAAATATGTCCAAGAAAATGACAGAAAACTAATGATATCCTTAAAAGTTAGATATATTCTCAAACATATAAACAAAGTGAGGCCCTGCATTTTGCTGAAAATAATGGAGATACAAAGTCAATGTATGACATTTGCAAGAATAGGTAACTAAAGTCTAGCTACGACTATGATTTTTGAAAATGTAGTACTTTGATATTTTGCATACTAACATTTGGTTGCATCAAGAGAGTTATGCACACTCAAAGAGTAAAACTTACTATTATATTAACTAAAGAAAGTATGATATGAATAAATTCTAGCAAGTAAATAGCTAGTGAAGCATGTAGGTTTGCATTGATACAAAAGCATCGTCAAATTCGATAAATAGAAAAGCAGTACATGAGGTAAACTTCTTATGATTCAACAAAAGGTTTTTGAAAATATAGTTGGATGCTAATGATACTTGAAATCCTACTAAGACATTCCAAAGAATGTTAAATGATGGCATGGCATATGAAATGGGTTTAGGAAATAAAGAAATTACAGAAATATTGATAAATGCTTTTTCAAGATACTAGAACTATCATGTTATTAAATTAGGTTTAAAATTGTGATTAACATATTTAGTATGCATAGTTGTTGACACGATGATTGATGTTGATTCGGAAGGACTCTGAAGCATCATCATTAGTTACCTTTATTATCATTTGATGTTGAGTCAAAGCACTTTGGAGCATCAAGATTATTAGATCTATATTCTTAAATTAATGTTGAGCAGGTTAGCTCTAGAAAATCAATATTAATTAGAATTTATATGCTTAAATTGATGTTGAGATGATTTAATGATGAGCTTTTGGGATCTTAGGGTTTAGTATATGTTTATGTTGACTAACAATATGATGTTGAGGTGTTTAATTAATGATTGAGCTAATAGGCTCTAAAAATTCAAAATATAAATGTGATGACTATGTGTTTAAATTTTTGTTGAGCTAATAAGCTCTAGGAAGTCAAGTATTATTATAAATATGATGATTATGATGTTTTCATTTATTCAAGTTTTAAATTATATCTCATGATGATTAACGATGATTTGAGGATATTACAGGTAATGGACCGTGGCAGTTTCAATAAGACCATAAATTAAAGAACCAAATGAACTTATGAAACCTATAATAAAGTTCAATAAACTTAAATTCATTAAAATATTTTTGAAACCTTGAGCATATACGGGAGATTCCCTGATATTATAAATCTCTTGAAGTTTTAAGAAATATTTATACATTAAACAAAAGTCCTTAGAAAAAAATATTGAATAATAAAAATACAATTTTAAGAATGAGAATATGAATTGGAATAAGAGCCTTTCCCAAAAGAAATGTTGCAGGTCAAGGACATTACAGGGGGTAATGGTCCATAGTACACTAGAGGTTTCAGCCATAGGTCCTTGAGAACTTGGGTTTTGATCATGGCCAGTCCAGGAAGGACTATAGAATAAATGGGATATTATTTACAAGATTCTACAAAGGGATGGTAAATGGACCTTGTGGATAGTCTACATTAGTAATAAAGATAGAAGACAAACCTGAAATAATGATGCATTCCATGATAAAGAGGTAAGATTATTCTATTGGAAAAAATTATTGAGTACTTGACGAAAATTCAGTGTTGAGTTTGTTGACTCTGGAGCACCGAAACTACTTAGACCCATTATGATATTTAGGTGTTTAGTTGGCATGTTCTAGAGCACCTAGATTAATCATATGTATTTGATGTTGAGCGGGTATGCTCTTGAGCACCTAGATTAATGATACTTACTTGGTGTTAAGTTGGTATGCTATGGAACACCTGAATTATAAGTATTGTTGGTATGTTGGTATGCTCTGGTGCACTACGAGCTAGTTTTTCTTAAAAATATGTTATACACATGTTAATCTTATGTTATATGAAAATGTTATGCTTATATTATGCATATGTATGCACATGAAATATTTAAGTTATGCATATGTTATGTGCATGTTATACTTAGATTAGGTACAAGTTATGTTATGTTCATGATTATCTCATATTATGAGAATTTATATTATTTCTTTATGAAGAAAAACCAAGTTGAGAATGACTAAAGATACTTAGGATAAGTCCTTCCATAAAAATCTTATGGATGAATAATTTAGACACCATGGAAAACAAATATGATTAAAAGTATATGGAAATGTTAGGTGCCATGCAAAAAAATTTGAAAATTTTATCTTTTATATGCATATCATGTATGACTTACAAATATTGCAGGTACATGAAAACTACAAACCAAAATTTTGTGAGTGAAATGAACTCTAAAGGAGTTGATATGAAAAGTAAAAGATAGGTTGTTACAAAAAAATTATGGTTTATGATTATTATGATGCTATGTATGCACATATTTGTGCTGAAATTATCAAAAGAATTTACATTGCTTATATAAATATAGCTTTGAAAAGCATGAACCTTGAAGAGATGCAAGCAGGGATGCGAATGCAAAGCAAAAAAAGAAAGTTGGGAAAATTTGATTACAAAGACAAAATAAAAGAGACAGAGTTTTGAAGGGTACAAACACTGAAGATGGTGTCATTTTTTTTGGGGGGGGGTGTAATATCCCTCCTATATGCCCCTATATTTGTAAGAAAAAGTGAAATTGTGTACTCGCTCATTGAAGAGGAGCAAATAGGGACTCCACAGGTAAAACTACGTAAGTATAAATGTAAATTTATAAGTTTTACTTTGAATTGTATACTTAGGAGACTGAATACTTGGCTTGACTAAAACAATAGGGTATGGAATCCACCAAAGGGAGAGATTGATTGGTTAAGTGGCCATGAGTAGATGTCAAGTGTCATCTTGGTGCCGCAATAACTTAACAATAAAAATAAACTAAGATGAAACTTAAGTTTATAAGTGTCGCATAAGATATGATTAAAAGTTAGTTCTAGGAGGGGACACATAAGAAACTACTAGTTTTAGTAAGGCATAAACAAGTTAATATGGCACAATTAAAAGCATAAGGCTAACTAGTGTTAAATACTAATAAGTAAAATCAAGAAGTTAGACAAGATGTCATTAATATGTTAGAATTGGTAGAGGATGCGACGAGGTAAGATCGAACTTGTACATAGGAACAAGATAAGTTCCATATTAAATTACTAATAAATTACATAACTAAGTATTATTATTCTATGGAAACAAAAGGCAATTAGAAATTACATTAAGTAATTATAAAGTGACCATGGAAATCACCATGCAATATTTTGCACATAAAACAAAGTAAATAAATTTTCTACTTTTGAAATTTATAAGAATAATGAAGGAATAAATAAATAAATGATTGCATAGATGACTAGTACACGATGCATGGATAACTAGCAAATGATGAATGGGTAACCAATGGTACCTAAGAAGTTAGCTAAAGTTAAGAAAATATTATCATAACGAATAATTAATTATTTTTCTAAATTAAAGTTATCAATAAGTTAACTAGTTATGTTAACTAAGTTAAAGACTATATTATATATATTAAAATGTACTTTTACAACTAGCTAAATATAAGTTAGTTGTGGCTAAATTAAGCTAACTAAGAGAATTTATCTAAAGTTAAAAGAAAAATAGTTTGAGATCAGTAATGGATAATTACATAACAAAAGTTTATACAAGAGTCGAAGAAAAACTTTTCTGACGCAACATGTTTTGAAGAGGAAAACACGCTTTGAAGCTTAGAATCCCTAATAAGATTTTTCCATTGAAGGATTAGTTAATCTTCTCCCTTTCCCTAATGGATTCCTTCCCAAATCGGAGGTGTCCTCTCGGTCGATGGAATTTACACTAAGTAGATCACGAGATGGTTGGGTGGAATGTCAATACCTAGTCTTCAGTCGCCTTGGGTTTTGCAAATCTACTTACTCAGACCCTAGAAAATCGCCTATATTACATTATCCTTAATTTATGCATGTAATCCCTAATTGCGTAATATGTTGGAATCTTATCTTCCATGTTTTGGATAGATTGGTATTTGTTATCCTATTTAATTTGTGCATGGATTCCTAATTGCACAGTTAATATGATGGAATATTACCTTCCATATTTTGGATAGATTATTAAATTGTTAAATTGCTTAATTTATGCATGAAACCTAATTGCGTAGTCATTATATTGGACTATTAATCTTACTTTGTAGTTCTGATTGCACAAATCATACTGGGAAATGCTAATTTAATTCTTTAGTGCAGTGTTCTTACTGTACATTCCTTACAATATTCACTACGCAATTTTAATTAAATGATTATGTTGCAGTTCTCAAATGAGATTATAAGGTAGAGTTGGAAGTATTTCCTTTCAATCCTTAGTTCTGATTATGCTTCTATAATTATGCATAAAATTATTATGCTTGAATATATGTGAATATGGTTTTCACAAAATCTATTAAGTTGTCGCTAAATGATTTTATTTGATACGCAATGTTGTGCATTGGTTATAAGAATTCATATAACTACTATCTAAGTAAGATATGTCTATATCTATTGTGCATTTTTTGTGTACGTGTTAAAACTATACATGTGACTATTACGCATATATGTTTTACTAAAAAATAAAAAGCATGATTTAATTCTAGTGCAACATTGAGTATGTTACATCAAATATGCATCCTTCGTTAAATATCCCTAATTCACATTTTCTTTATTCTTCCCTTTTCCCATATATCCCTTTATCTTAATTATTTGAGTTACCCTTTCTTTCCTTTTTTAAGGAATTTTCTGTATAACTATATGGTTTAAATTTTATATCATTCCAACTTTATATGGACTCATTATATAACTCATTGTGATTTTCAATTCTATACCATTATAGTGTTGATTAATGTCACATTGTCTAGATACTTATTATTTATGTACTATAAGTACACACACCATGTCTTATGATATTTTTTTCATCCTCTCATATTATTCTCTCATAACAAATACATGAATTCCATCATGACATGTCATTAATACAATTGCATCAATTTAATGGAACTATACGTTAATTTCCATGAAATATCATAATCATCTCAACACAAAAGTTATAAAACACCATACTCATAATTGGTGTCTCCATATTTTTCTTCAGTAATCTATAATGTGTAAAACAAAGTTGTCCAATATTGTATTTCTGAATTTCAACATAGATGAATCCTTTTAACATTAAGTTAGTTGAATCATTGTTATTCCCCACCATGGACCTCTTCCTAGGAGCTACATAGTTTTGACTCTTTATTTGCAACAAAAATAAGGTATTGTCTTTGGGAGGTATCCCCTCTTAAACTAATTGGTTAAAACAAATAAAAGAACACCATAGGTGTTGTCCCTTCCTCTAGAACATATGACAACCAAATAGTTTCCATGTGACCTATCACATCATTAAAGATGCCTTGACTACTCCATGACCTTATTCATTGTGACCTATAACTAACCTCTTACCATAAACTCTTATACCTTATATGTGAACTTAGGATGTTAAGTAACACTAACCATACACCCTAGCATGTTATAGAGGTGACATTACCATTTAAAAATTCACTAGACTTCGCCTTTGGTACCCCTTTTATAATGACACCATTTTTTCCACTAGAATATACATATTTCTTGAAAACATGTCACATAGTAATATTTGAACCCAGGTGGGGAGTATAACAACATTTATCCCAACCACCTTATCTACACTCAATTGAAAAAATGTGAACACTATCCAACCCATACTACATTATACCCTTAATCATGAACCATGATGACAAATTCTTATGCAAATTACACTTTCCAATCCAAAAAATAGTAAAAATAATTCCTTTTAGACTATTCCTCATTTAGAGGACATACGATCGAAAAGGGAAAAATACATGTCAGCCTTTCATTTAAGAATGATTCCCATCGCTTCTCCCTCTTTCTAGGTTTGTCTTTACACAGTGAAAATTTGCTCATCATATACTGCAACCATTTTTCATAACGATGATGTAATATTGTCAATGCACTACCCTTATACATGGCCTTTTACACATGCTTATGTTCTTATTTAGATCCCATATAGTCATGCACCTCATCAACATATCAACAAGATAATATGCTAAGGGATAAGTATCAATTCTATCTCATGAGTGATCTTCCTACTAACTTCATACTCCACACCTACAATAGGCTAAATGATCTTCCAACCTGACTATTCTTGGGCATAGGCTTCACCTCTTTGGTTACTTTCAACAAATCTCCACATGAATTTTGTTTGCGGTCCAATCTATTTTGGAGGAACCCTCGTGATCCTTTACTTGCACAACATATTACTTGGCATATACAATTTCTTTTCCTCATGAAAACATGTATCATTTCACTGGAATCACATAGTTTGAACTCTATCTAGGATGCATTTCTCCAAGCATATCACTTCATATCACCTCATATTAAATCTTCAAATTTGTTTGTCTATGTTTCACTTTCTCCTACATTAGATATCCTACTCTTCAACTAAATCTCATCCTCTTTAACATCAAGTCACGTTATCATCCACTCTCATCCAAAAATCTCATTATCTTGAACAATGCATTGGTCAACATGTCCAAGATATGACACTTAGCATATCGCTCCTTTACTCCACTGTTGGTAATCAACATGCATGGACCCGAGTGATATCATGCATATATTATGAACGTGGATATGTCTATCTATATAAGAATGACTATTTATTCCTTAGCATAAGGTTATGCAATTAACCATAGCCATAATCATGTTATTCTTCCTAGTCCCTATGACCATTTTCACACCATATTTTCTCAATATCATACAAAACCACTTCTTTCCAATCTAAACCATTGAGATCCTATCTATATTTCCCTTCATTTTTCTTGCAGAAATTTACAAACCACCAAAAGGAGAGAGATTGTGGGAATCCAAGGCATTATATGTTCACAAAGTGAGGCTTGGGAAGAGGAATTCTTAACTTGTTTTGAATTTTTTCTTCACATTCGTCGAATGTAGCTCGCAAAATGAGAAAAAGGTCATCAAAAGAGATAAGATGCCAAATGACACAAGAATCCATTGTTTTTGAATAGCCATCCATCCCCCTGAATATTTTGCCATCCTTTCATAATAAATGGCATTATTTCTCTTAAACCATTTTTAGTATGGGGAGCTAGAAAAAAAATCAACAACTCTGACACAATGGCAAACACAACTCATCAATCCCACCAGTGTATCAATTTTTTTTAAAGGAAAAATGGGTTTGGATTTTAGTCATTCCAGATCTCGGCTAAAGTGCATGCAGTGCAATTGGGGGTGCAATGACCCAAAATCATTGAAATTATCTCAATCTGTATGAACTAAGTGCAACAATTTTTATTAGAATAAAGATATAGTTTACATTTGTAACTACTTAGTAACTCATAGATATAATAAATATCCAAATTCGTAGTGGAAGGGGAATATTTATTCCATTTTAATTACATAAAAATATGTTTACTTGAAGAAATCTGCAATGTGCACCTCAACGCTCTACTCTAGTGATCCATGAACTCTCTACAACTAACTATATATCTTTTAGGACTAACTGGATATGGACTCACTAACTGAATTCTGTTGAAAACCATCCTTATCATTCATTCATTGGCTCACAATCCCAACTTCCCTAAACTCTTCATATTCTCCCTACATCTCTCCATGTCCAATTTAGGGTTTTAACATCTAGTGGGATTCTTCATATTTATTTTTGTCACTTTGTTTTTAGCTCAAACAATAAATAAATTTCCCATAGTTTGAGTCCATTGTGAATTTTCATCTTTTGTGGCATGCTCTCACTCATGCACTCACCTAGGTCATTCTTCCCTAGTGCATTTATGGACTTGGCTATTTCAAAAACACGCTTACATCACAAACGCAATTATAAATATCAATATAGAGATGCTTGACAAGACGAATCAATGCTCACAAGAATAATATGTTTGTTCTTGGAAAGGATCCCCATGCAACATGTAGGAAGGAATGCACAAAATGGATGTAGTTGTTAGTGACGAAACAATCGAAATGGTGAAGTACAAAGGAGCAAATTGAGAATTTTTAGTGTGGAGAGAGGTGATGAAAGGTTCCCATGTTTACAATTAATGTCATTGTAGTGGAGATGCGAGGTTCCATGTGTCCATAATCACATGGACATGTAGAATATCCTCATGAGGTAGATTGATATCACCAGAGTGTGGACCTTTTAATTGAAGGATTCAATTGAAAATAGCAATTTTAACACCATGGAAAAAATGTAGTGTTGTGATAATGTAGATAAGTTGATGAAAAATCCTTTCCATAAATAGTGATCAAATTTGAAATGATATTTATAATCTTGATATGAAGAGATATATTCATCCAACGTTTTTGTGATGAAAATTTCAAATAAATTTATATACTTCAATTACATACACATCGTAAAAATGGCTACACATCGTAAAAATGGCTAAATAAATTATTTTCAGAACCATTTTTTTTAAGAGATTACAAATTAAGCAAACTTCATAAACATAAACATAAAACCCTCAAAATAACTTGTTGGTTGAGTTTAACAACATTGTCGTTTCTTATTATAATCCTAAAATCCAGATGGTTTTTCCCTCTCATAATATCATTTTTACAATCATCAATCATCACAATACAAAATCATTATTTGCTCCTTTCATTTGACGTGGCATACCATCCCCAATTTTTGTTCCCCCGTCTCCTTTACTCTCTAAAGCCAATTCTTCTCTCCCTTTTTCCTTAATCTAGGTATGTTTACTTTGATGCTTTGAATGGGCAAGATTCCTAAAGATGCTATAGAATTAATTAAACTTCAAACCCAATTTTTTTGAGGATAAAATATCAGTTTTGTTTGGAGAACCACGCATGCTTCCTTTTGCTATAGTATTGGTGTTATTAGTCCCTGCCCTTGGGCCAGCAGGGACTATATGGTCCGGCTTGCCGTTAATTTAATTAGCTTTACATGTAAACCAATACAGTTATAAATTTTTGCACCGAGAGGCGCTCTACAGCCCAGTATGGGGGAGATCTTGTAACATGATGTAACGTTACTAACGTTTGTAACATGTTGGCAAAAAATAATAGTGATAGTGAATATTATGGGAGATATCTTGTAACGTGTTGTAACATTTGTAACATGTTGGCAAAAAATAATAGTGATAGTGAATATTATGGGGGAGATTTTGTAACACAAAATACAAAATAATATCACTTTCTAATAGGCCAAAATAAAAAATAAATTTTCTAATAGGACAAAATAAATGTCGGCCACAAAAACAATGTAATATGGGGGAGATGTTGTAATCTTGCTACCTAACAAAACAATAAAAAAGTAAAAATTTAATTATCCGTAAAAAAATATGTGGGTAAAGAAAAAAACACAAAAAAATGTTGGTCTTGCACATGGTTTTAAAACTATGTGCACATGGTTTGAAAACCATGTGCACATAGTTTTAAAACCATGTGCAAGGCCAACATTTTTTTGTGTTTTTTTACTGACCCACATATTTTTTTACGGATAATTAAATTTTTACTTTTTTTTTAAACCATGTGCAAGGCCTCTTAAACAACCCATGGTTTTATTGTACATGGTTTATGAGGGCCTTGCAAATGGTTTTAAGACCATGTGCAAAGCCTCCTAAACAACCCATGATTGTAGGAGGGCCTTGCATATGGTTTTAAAACCATGTGTGGGGAAATGATGCAATGTTCATTCCTAACAAAATAAAAAATATTATATGGTGGCCATAAATAATATTAAATATTAATAATAATAAAATTATATGTGGACCTTAAATAAAAATATATGTCTTTTGGTTTGAATCAAATCAATGGATACCTAAGAAGAGGTTTGCACCTCGAGAGATTTGATCCATCTCAGCGCTTGATAGAGCCTAGGATTTGGATCTACGCTGGTTTATCCAAAGTTTCATCCCCAAAAATAAGTTGCAACTTGCTGTATATTGTTTTTTATCGAAAGTTTTCACACAAAACTAAACTAACAACTTGATTTATGTTATTATGACCAATCCAGATTTATGTTATTATGACCAATCCAGTGATTTGAGGCCTTATTTGGCCTCAAATCGAGGCCATCAATGCTAAAACAATGCTGAGACTCTATAATTGTGTGCAGATTTCGATCAAATATTGTGATTTTGAACTAATGTTGAGTGTTATTTAACATTAGTTGACAAGCATTAACTGTTTGTACTTTACTTACCCCCATTGTTATAATTTTCTTTCTTTACCATGGTCACAGGTTGCAGGTTTTTGTGTCTCTACCATGGTCACACGTTGCAGGTTGTTGTGTCCAGATGTGGTTTTTGGGTCTTACGTTGCAGGTTGTTGTGTCTCTACCATGGTCACACGTTGCAGGTTGTTATGTCCGGATGTGGTTTTTGGGTCTTGCATGATGGACATGTGTGCAAGCCATGCAGAACCCTATGGCTGACATACTTCAGCTCAATGGTCCTTTGTTCAGGTGGAACTAACGTTGCTAAGAGGGTTGGTACATGTTGAAGACTTCAATCAACTGTTGTTGCAGAGGGTGCACACCAATTTGACTCCTTTCTGGATACTGGTTACCACTGCTAATAATGAGATTAAGTGAATTGACGGTGATGCAATGGAAATGGATCCACATTTTCTGGGCTGCTTTCACTCATTCGTCTCGCAATTCCTGCAAATACAATTTGGTGGAGATCAGGACAAGAAGGCAAAGTCGACGTTATTGCAAAAGTTTAAGGACATTCTGGAAAAACTTGTATTGTGAGTCTGTCATTTTCTCCCTGCTCTGCTCTTCCATCTAGTGAACACTAGTCTCTAAAGGGAATCAGTGCGGGGCAGTTGGCAAGCGCTGGAATTAAATTCAAATCGTTCTCCAAGTTTCCTGGTAAGATCTGGTTGGAGAAATATTCCAGTATTCTCTACTTTCTATGGATCATTGTGGCTCATCCCTTCTTGCAATTACTGAGTTTTTGTCAATAGTGTGAAGAATATATAAACTCATAACATGGAAGGGCATGGACTAATATTTATCATTACTCACTCTATTTTTAGACACTAAAAACCATCAAGGACTGAAAAAAGAAAGAAATATAAAAAAGATAATCAAGTTTAACCATAAAAATAGATTTAGCTGATCAGGATTCTATTAATGTTGATGACTTTGAATACCAATGTTTCCATATGGGACAGATGGGAATCTAATGGCATCCTTTTTGTTCTACAATGGTGAAGATCAAGTATAGAGTAAGCTAAAAATAGATAAAGCTTTTAACATAAATAGAAGGGAAGGGAAGCAATAAGAATACCTGGATTATGCCACGAGCTTTGCTTGCCTCCTTGAATTTTTTGTTGATGAAGAAGGAACCCCTAGATATTGGCAAGTTTGCTAAGCTTAAAATTGCTTATCTTCTCTTATCTCGGAGATTCATCCTGTATTTATAAGAATTCAAGGCATTATCAGCATCCAATAGACACAATCTTCGACTAAGAAGCCAAGACACAATCTTCAAATAAGAAGCCACAGGAGGCAGATTTCTCAATCAACAATTTACCTTATGTGATCACTTTGCATTGCTCAAACTCGAATCTGGTTTGGAGTTTTAAATGCCGCAAAGAAAACCTATTTCAAATAAGTCGCATCTTCGCTAACAACATTGACGAGTGTTTCGTTTTATCATGGCATGTATGCATGTTTATGCTTCTCAGCTGTATACCGCTAGAATGATTGAAGACAAGTCTGTTGGTTCTTCAAAAATAGATAGGTGATATGGTGCTTGATTTTTTCTATCAGTTTTTTTCTCACAAACCCATTCGGATGCATCATGCAAGTCATATATGGAATATGTCAAGAATGGCCCATATGAATTAACCAATGTAAACTTGGGGGCGCTCTGTATGAATAAAAAATGAGCAAATTTATGTTAAATTTTCCCCTTGTTAAAAAATATGACAGCTCTGTAACAAACTTTACACTTTTTGGTTCAAAATTTCTCAACTTCAAGCTTATCTGAAGCTGTCACCAATGCTCTTCAAATGCCTCAAGGCACCTCGCATTGTGTGTCAAAAATAAGGGACAAGACACCTGAGGAAAATTTCCGTAATGCTGAATATGGTCAAAGCTAGCATAAGTTTTTTCTGAAATGGAAGATCAAATACCTATGGATATTGTCGAGCTAATGGCTGAAAAACAACATGAGCGAGGTCTGTCAAACCTGAAACGTCTTCACGAAAGCTACAACGCCTATAAAGATAAAAGAAGATTAAAAATGAATAAAACAGACCTTAGTCATATCAATAAATGTGTAGAGGGAGGAACAGGCCTAAAAAAAGACACTTAAGCACCTATGAAGGCATAGCCCAAAGAAACTGGCAAAGTAAACCTGCAGACCTCTTTAAGAAATCACTGCCAAGGTGATTTACTAGTAGGATATGGCCAAATTGATGTTTTCCAGGGTGCAAGAGATATCTCATTCATTTCAAATAAGGAAGGAATCACATCTAGCTCATGTAATGTTCATCCCCCCATGTGGTAATCAACTCGGTAGTTCATCCATGATACTTTACATACACTTTCTCTGCTCTACGCTATATGAATGTAATATTACAACATGCAAATACCTTACATGGATACAGGAAGCAATTTATTATTACTATATTAATATAGGAAGCAGTTTTATTCTATCATGAGCTGAATCACCTCCTGAAACTCCTGGTAGGCCTTCCCTGGTTATCCTCCCCTTTTAGACAAACTATGGTATACCTTGTAGCGCCACATGACACTCCAATTATGGGTGCTAACAGGTAAATCCATATGCCTTTGTAGTTGCCTGCTACAATTGTAGGCCCCAGGATTCAAATCAGATTCATGGAAGCTCCAGAAACATTTTCATTTTCTGAACATTGTATTGTAGGAAGAGTAGAATCTGTTCTTCTCATGCAAAAAGTTGAAACTTGAGCAAGACAGATTATAGCCAAATGTCATTCATTATTTGCCAACCGGTGATACATGCATATATCATGCATGTTACTAATAGATGACGTTGTAGTTTTAATACTAATAAAAAGACATTTTCAGGTGGGCCAGTATCCTCCTCCCTTCCACTAAGGTAAAAAATCAAATAATTAAACGATTATATATATACACACTTTACAAAATTGGTTATAAAATTTTAAAATAATTGTATTTTTATATGTAAACTAGGTTTATAACAAAACCTCATCTATCTTCTTAACTCTATCGGTGCTTATTCTTACTTCTTGTTCAATAGGTCCATCATCGTTAGGTATTTCATGTTATTCTTGATTATAGTTATCTAAATTATATAATATTCCGGTAGTATGAAATTGTTCATTATTTGAATTTCCAATTTTAACATCCATTATTGCTTTTACTTTGTCAGGCACTTTCATAATTAGAAGGATAGCAGAATTGGCATGAGGGTCATCTTGCATTCTGCATATGACGAACTAATCATCGTGTGTGATAATTGGCAAGACATCCCTCATGGTCCGCTTCATCCTCGATCGTCACTTGGCCATCAAAATACTATGCAACAGTCTCATTATTATGCTGATGTGGTGAGGTTGCATACAGATATTATTTTAACTTCCATGAGGTTGATTTCGGGCAAGATTAACATTCTTCCTACCTCTAAAGAGCACATTACCCACAAATACTCTAGTTGCAAAGTGCTGATAAAGTTGGATCTTCTTCGTGGCATGGATATATCGTATGGATCAAAGGTCCCGAACCCAGGTCCTGAACTCGAACTAAGAATAGGAACAATTATCCAATACTAAATAGAATGGAGCAACTGCTTTTACTTATGTAACGAATACCTCACCTAGAACTACTTCGAACGAGAAAGAAAAATCTCATAGGTAATAACTTGGTTCCTTACCTTGTTACCTTGGGCCTACCACTGTCAGTTCGTAGCCATACGAAACAGACCCAACCGAGTAGCCCAACCCAGCTATGAGCAACTTTGCAACTTTACACTGATTGGCTGAATAGCTTAGTAACTTAGAGTAGGGACTTGTTGCTTAGCAACCTCCCTTGTTTATAACATGCATTGGATCGAAGTAATTTGAATACTATGTAAATTAAAATTGTTTAAAGCATCGACATGTTACTTACGACGGACTTGCGGTGCACAAAAAAATTGCTTAAAATATGGGATTGAGAATAGGAGGTTAGAATTTCATAACCACCAAGAAATTGAAATTCTTATGCAAAAATATTAAAATAGACTGCCATTGCTAAGTACATATTAAAATTTGGCTAGGCCTAGAGGAACGCAAAATTTGTTGTTTAAATACATTGTCAAACTACATTCCCACATAAGAGTAGAGGGTTACAAATTTGGACAAATAAAATACTATAGAAAACTCCACTCTAAAAGTCGATTTAAGTTTGAAATAATTTCCAACTAATCTAGTGATTGGAGTGTTAGTTGGACAAGTGTTTTACACTAATGATAGATTTTTTAATTATTGATAGGATATTCGTTGAAAAATCTCACTTTGAACTAGACAAGACATTGTGTAGAGCACAACACACCAGAATGTATATCACATATGTAACTATCCATGACATAATTTTTGCATGCCTTCAATGCCAAGTGAATTCGTTTAATTCCAAAGGCTTATGTTTAAACCTAATGGAGTCTATAATAATAAACATGTACATTAATTAAAAGGATACTAGATGCAACTTGAAACAAGTTAAAGCCTTAACATTATTAGCAATTTTCTAGTGTGGTGTAAACCGCCCAAAAACAGTGGTACAATGTATTTCTTGACATAAATATTTTAACAGTATATATATTAATTGTCTATCCTATCAAGGGTAATTTTGTGTGTGTGTAAAGATGAAGAAGTTTCTAAATTAGTAGTATGAACATCATGCAGGATGCATGATTGAATATATGCCATAAATTTTGGGACTATACAATTATTGAGCTGAGTCAAATCCCATGGCAATAAAATCTTCGACAAAATTCTTTGATGCCAATGTTATAAAAATTATATTTGCTACGGCATAGAGAAGTGAGGTGCATTGTAGAGACTCTCCTTGGAAGAGAAAAATGAGAAGGTAAGCAAAACAAAATATGGAAGTCATTACTAATAATAATAAAATAAGAAAATGTTCATCACCTACAAGCGTGTAACTCGACTGGCGATTCGTTGAAAAATGATATGTTATGTTGTAATAGATTTTATGAGTTCAAAACATCCCTACTTACCTATGCCCCATACTAACCTTAGCAATCCCTCTTGTTGTGGAATGTTGGAGACTACCGAAGTCTCTCCACAAGTCTCCTTTTGATTTCCATTCGAAGAGTGTCCATTGAAAACCACCCTACATCTCCCAAAAGGTATTCTTCTTCCCTTGGGAATATCAAGTCACAACAGAAATAAATGCGAGCAAATTCTAGAATAGCCAAGCTACATGGATTACAGCCAAGAGGATACTAACCTCATTTCTACAATGAAGAACCAACCACCCTCAACAGTCACTGAATAACTCAGCATAACCTATGCCATCCAATAATAGGGTAAATGAAATGAGAGCCTCATGCCCTTGAAGAACCAACCACCTTCAACAGACACTGAATAACTCAACATAACCTGTGTCATCCAACAATAGGGTAAAAGAGATGAGAGCCTCATGCTCTCTCTGTCTCTTTATATTTTTTCTTATACTTTCCATGCATCTTATCCATGCACATGCATAAATTTGGAATTATCATTTTTTATTACTTCCCCCCTTATATGTGTCACTTTTCTCCTATTTGAGTGTGTGCATAGTGTTACTAATTTTTGAATAACTTAATTTCTTTTTTTTCTTCCTTCACAATGGTTCATATTCGTATTTAAATAAGTATCTTAGTTATGTGTGCATGATGGCTACTAAAATTGTTGTAATCTAATTCTTTTGAAACACACGTTCCTACCCCCCATTTAGTGCTTAATTTTAACTTCTACATTCTCATTGTGATGATCATATTAAGGGTTCCATGATCCATGCATTACCTTCGAATATCCATTCTATGGTGAGGACTGGTACGATGACTGAGACTTCTTTAACTAAGTCTAGTCGACATTGTTGAGGATTAATGGTTCCTGGGAAATAATGTCGATTCCTTATTTCACTCTCCCTAGTCTAAGCCTCATGAGTGACCGAATATACGGCCTACATGCATAACAACATGTATTTAGTGACCAAGAGCCCCTCTCACTTTTCAATTCTCTCCATAGAGTAATCACCAATCTTACGCCTTGTTCACATTCAACCCCGTTACCTAGTGTGGACTTATTTTCAATCATAATCCATCACCTGCAGGTAAACACTATGTGTATCAAATATTTCTAATTAAAACATAATATATTAATTACATCAAGTCAACACCACTTGTCATTGATACCCTGACTCAATTCGGAGTCCACTCTTTATTGACAGAACCCTATATGTCACATGTACTTGCCTTTGTTGTCATGCTCAACAACCCATTAAAATTACATGTTATACTTAATGTTTCTACATTTTAATCATCATCAAATCATAACTCATCATAGTCATCATCAAATCATATATCATGGAATCATAATCATCATCAAGTCATAACTCATCATAATCATCATGAAATCATAATCCATCGCATAATAATCATCATCAAATCATAACTTCAAACATATAACTTTAACAAATTCCACTTATCAATCAAAGTAATAGTTTCCACACATGGTCAAGTCATTCATCATTGAATTCCCTAAGAATAATATAGCATAATAATCCAAGTCTGAAATCCAGACACAACCGATTCATTCAAAAGCAAATGCCCACAAATAACATTGTTGTGATTATAATGAAATCTAAGTAAAATCGGGGAACTACATGTGAAATTGTATTTAAATATTAGATTGTAACTTGTAATTAATTGTGACTTGTCAATTATAATTGCCATAATGAGTTTTAAATTACAAATGAAAATTAGATAAATAACAGAAACATTAAACATGAACATAAGATAAAACTGTAACTTCTAAAAGTAAAATTGTAGCTTGTAATTGTTGGGGAACCTCTTAATCTTGAACTATAGAACAAAAAAGATCACATAAGGGAATAATATTCTAAGAAGCAAAGTGATTTCTAAGGACGTTGTTATAGAACTCAAGCACAACACATTATGATATGAACAATACAAGGCATATTAAGCACAAAAAGAAACTCAAATCTCATACAATATAGCACAACCCATAGGGTCATCCTTTTATAGTCTCCAAATATAACAAACTCCTTGGAAGTGAGGAATATCTGGTCCACAAATAGGGGTCATTGGTTTTGATCGCTTCCATAAAATGTGCAATTTTGAAGTGTAGTTGGTTGTTGCAGTCCCAAATTCCATTGTAGCCGCAACGACCATGGCCTTACCAACCATTCAGACATTTGTTCAACTGATTCTTAATTTGTTTCTCTAAATTCCCTAGTAAGGCCACCATTCAACTACTCTGCTAGCCTCCTGTCATCTAATGACTTACTGTCTCTAGAATATTTAGAGGTGTCATGAACCACCAATATTTTGGGTTCAAAACACCCCTCTAATAACACAATTCTATATAGATTCAGGAGGTAAAATTACCTTCTCTAAACACCCCCCCATGATTGTAGCTTCATCAAGTAGCCAAAAGTTTCACAAACTTAGCTTCTAGTAAATGATTTGCTAAGATATCAACAACCTGATCATCTATCCTGCAATAAAAAACTGAGAGAGTTTTTCCCTGTACCAACTATCTCAGATAATGATCATAGTAAATAATAGTGGAGGCCTCAATAGGAAACACAAGCTCATCGAGAATCTAGTGAATACAAACTACCTTTGTACCTAGATTTATAGCACCACGATGCTTGTCTTTGTAATCTAAGGGAATACTACATTTTGTTTCTTCCATGACCAAATCAAGGGTCCAAAAATCAATCCAAACACATAGCCAAAATTCAATTGTGGTTGTCAATGTTATCACCCTAGTTGAAATCAATGAACTAGACCAGCGATTTTGTAATGCGGAAATACTTAATACCATATTGATAAGTTCCCTTAATATAGTGAACAATTATCTTTTCATATTTTTAGTGGAATTCTCAAGGATCATGCATGTATCGGGAGACCACATTAATAGAAAAGGAAAAGATCAAATCGAATGTGAGTTATGTAAATCAAGCTACCCCACCAACTATCGATAATGAGTGGCGTTAACTCATGGAGAGTCACAAATTTTGAAAACTTCACTTTTGGATGATAAGGTGTAGTACACAACTTACAATCATCCATCGTGAATCATTTAAAAATATCCAAGTCATATTTAGGTTGAGAAAGGAAGATACCACCATCCATTTGCAAAATCTGAATGCGAAGAAAGAAATGTAAAAGACCAAGGTTAATCATTTCAAAGGTGCCTGCAAGTTATTTCTTCAAACCCAAAATCAGATTGAAATTATTTCCAATTATGACTAAATCATCAAAATACAATGTCAAAATCAATGTGTCAGCATGAACATGCACTACATAAATATTGTGATCATATTCACAATGTTTGAAGCTAATATTGACAAAGAAACGATAATATTTTCATATCAAGCATGGGCTGGTTGTTTGAAGCCATACATTGACTTATTTAGTCAACAAACAAGACAAAAATATGTCACAAATCCAAGTGGGCCCACCATATATATTTATTCCGTTAAATTTCCTTGAATAGCATCACTTTTAATGGACATTTGATGAAGTTCCCATTGAGAATGAGCAGCAAGAAGAAGAGTCTATTCAACATAATTCATCTTTGTAATAAAGAGAAAAAACTTATGTGTAGTAATTGTCTTCTTGCTGAGAGAATCCCTTGGTGAACAAATGATCCTTTTAGTGTTCAACAACACAGTTGGAGGTAAATTTGGTCTTATAGACCCCTTAACACAATATTATTTCTTTGTGATCGAGGAACTACTACAAAAAATACCTTTATAGGTGGTCAACATTTCGAGACCGCTTGTTGCGGGTCTTTGTTAGGACAACAATCTTTGTCCCGATGAAGAGACACAAAACCATAATTTTTGTCAATGTTTTGAGCCCTCTTGTTGTAGCTCTTCATCAGGACAAAATTCTTTGTCCTGACGAAGAGAAATAGAAAGTGAGCTTGAAACATTGACAAACATTATGGATACAATTGCAGAGAAATCTCTATCTTCTGGAATGAATAATGTTTCCTACCAATTCTCCTCACTTAACGTATTTTAGTTTGTAAACCTACTCTTTGCAAATGTTTTTGATCTTTTTTAATAAGGGGGGTAATCAATTGAAAAGTATTAGTTCCATTTTAGTGGGAGGTGTTTGGAGCGTTAACACTCCAATAATAATTAATTGTCATCATTACTTTATTAATTAGGCATGTGACCGGTGAACATTTAGATGCGAAGGTTAGTTTTTTGTGGTTAAATCACCATCACTACTTAGGGGTGTTATAAATTGTAATGAAGCATTATGTGAAGTTATAGGTGAGAGAATCATATGCAACATTAATAAAAAAATATCATTTTTTTATCTCCCATTGTGTTGTATGTGTAAACCACGCAATTGTAAAAACAAAAATATAACATATTAACATGGAAATGCATTTATCCCACTCATATGAATCTGGAATGAGAGAATCCCATAGAACCTGCCTAAATGCAGTGACAAAGAATCATATTCCTAGAATTTTGAACCAAGAATTATGAAATCTTCATCTAATCTTCCACAATAATTTTATGAAATAAATATTCCCATCGAATGTGTTTTGAGGCTTGTATAATGGATTAATAAATTTGCAAATGAACCTACAAACTTTTAATTTATATGGTTCCTGAGGAAAAAAATTCAGCAATTATAAAGAGATTCTTTTATAGTGACAAAAAATCAAATTTTTAATTAGGATGCCTCTTCAAAATTAAGAGAAAACATGCATGACATTTCTCCATCATGTTTGCATTTTTCCCAAGTAAGACAAAAAAAACACTCAAGCTTTTTTTGAAAAAACCAAAACATCTTATATAATGAATAAAAACCATATACTTGACCAATATTTATAAATAAATAATGAAAGAATTAGATCCATGATATAAAGCATCTACCACAATGATTCATTATTACACTGACATTGATGGTGAGTCAACTCACCTTGTAACACGTGATAGGATGCCACAAAACAAATACTGAACCAAAATCCTTTCTTGAGGATTTTTAGAGTGATCAAGGAATTGCTCCATCAAGGAAAGATGTAATGTGAGGAAGTCATGGCTATATTGTTGCACACCATTATATCACTCCAATGTCCTTATAAAGGAATTTGAATCTACAACAACCCTTTTCCCTGAGTGCAATAATGCAAACAACCTTGAAAATTGATGTAACAAGGCTATTATTGCAAAATTTCTGGCTCGATAGAAAAGATTCATGTCTTAAACAATTTATTTATTGCGTCGAGAGGCACTCTACAGCCTAGTATGGGGGAGATATTATAACTTTATGTAACATTATGTAATGTTCCTCATGTAACATTCCTCTTGTAAACGTCGACTATAAAAAATAAAATTTTAATTATCCTCCAAAATAAATGTCGACCACAAAAACAACCTAATATGGGGGAGATGTTGTAATGTTCCTACCTAACAAAACAATAAAACATAAAAAATTTAATTATCGACAAAAAAAATGTCAATGAGAAAAACAACGCAATATGGTGGAGATGTTGTAATGTTCCTACTAACAAAATAATAAAAAATAAAAAATTGAATTATCTACAAAAAAAATGTTGGTCATGCACATGGTTTTAAAACCATGTGCAAGGCCTCCTAAACAACCCATGGTTTTATTGTACATGGTTTAGGAGGGGCTTGCAAATGGTTTTAAAACCATGTGCAAGGCCTCCTAGAAAACCCATGGTTTAGGAGGTCGTTGCAAATGGTTTTAAGACCATGTGCAAGGAATCCTAAACAACCCATGGTTTTAGGAGGGCCTTGCACATGGTTTTAAAACCATGTATGGGGGATATTTTGTAATGCTCTTTCCTAACGAAATAAAAAATATTATATGTCGTCCATAAATAGTAGTAAATATTAATAATAAAAATATTATATGTCGACCTTAAACCAAAGACGATAGTTGAGTGCAATACTTAAGAAGAGGTTTGCACCTCCAAAGACTTGATCCCTCTCAGCGCTTGATAGAGCCTAGTATTTAGATCTATGCAAGTGTAAATACATTGAAGTATGTTGTTTGCATAACATGTTGCACCAGGTTTGGGAGGCCTGAAGGAAAATTCAAGCTAGTACACAAGGACTCATTTGGATATGGACCAAGGGCTACTATGGTGTCTACCACTTTTTTCCACATTGCCTGTTTTCTGACTCCACTAGGAGGTGGGATCAATCCATAGAAGGAATTAGCCGAGTATTTTGAATTGACTTGAAAACCATGGAAAATAGGGTTTCTGATATTGTATATCTAAAAAATATAATTTTTAGTTATTGGACCCATCTCATTGATTTTCAAGCAAAACCAACATTATAGGGATCAACAACTAAAACGGAAAAGAAAGGATTTTTGTTTTAACACAACAAATCTTGTCAAACTTTATTTTTTTTATCATTGTGCAAAATTTGCAATGAAATCACCTTTTCCCATCATCTCAAACTTTTTCTCCAAACAAGGTTTCAGCATGTTATCCTTTTATTCATCCTTCACACCAAAATTTCTCGTCGAGCCAAGGGTTCTATCGTACTTTATTTTTCGTTTCTGGGTCATAATATTGAATATGACCTCACAACAAAACCAAATTTCTAATGAATGTCTTATTCCCAAATCTTGCATATCTGATCATTTTCTAGTAATTTATCTTGTGATTCATTAATGCTCATATGTTTTCCAAGTCATAGGCCCAAAACTTTATGTTCTATCTTAAATACCATCATATCTCAAGAAAACTGAAAAACCATTATTTTTCAAATCTGGGAGAATTTAGAGGCTTTAACACTAATTCAGAAATTCTCATATGTTTTCCAAGTCACAGATCCAAAAAATTGTGTTATAGCTAAAATATCGTCATATCCCAAGCTAAACCAAAACATTATTTTGAAATATTGGAGACTTTGGAGGGTCTAACACTGTTTGAAATTGCTTTTTATGGCTTCAAAGAAAATTCAACTATGTTGTAAAATATATAGGGTCTCTCTATGAGCCCAATCTTTATATTATGTTCCAAGTTCAACGCCAAACCACAAGATGAACTCTATGTCGAAGTGAGATTCCATATTTCCAAACCATAAGATATGAGAGATGCAAAGGAAAATACTCCTCCATAGGAGTTTAATGCTCCATTTTCAAAGTACTTGTTTTTTATAATGTAAGGATGTTTATCCTTGGTTGGTTTGGTGAATTTTATTGTTAATATGGCTAGGGAACTGATGAATTTTATGCATGGTTTTTGTTATTATACACCCAAACTATGTGTGTGTGTGTGTGTCTTATTCCCTAATTATAAGATGCTTTTTCTATTCATATTTGTGGAACAAATTGGAATGCATAGAGTGACCTTCATATAGTTTTATGTAAAAATCATTGAAATGAGGCATTGATACTTGGATTCGATGGTTGAAACATATGATGATGCAATAATATGAGGATAAATAACTAATTATGATATTGGAAAAGTATGATTAAAGCAGGTTGGCTATACCTAAGTGAGCCCTAGAAGGAGATGATTGATGATGACTTAAACTAAAGGTCACAAGGATTTATCGGTCGGAGAAATATCTCTTGATTTATTATGTATGAACATTGCAGGGTTGTTCAAACCTAAATACATGATTGCAGTGAGATGAGATAAAATGTGCTAATATTTCATTTGATTATATTAATTTATGCTATATATACATATCTAAATGCATGTGTTGTGAAATGATTCAACTAATCTTTGTGTTTCAGTAAATTGACCATCTCAATGAGGGGCATGGTTATCAAGGAGAACTCCATGTTGGGAGTATGACAATAAGACCTGGAAAGGATAACTTGTGATGTTGAGGATTTTTGTTTTACTTGTTATATATGTGCATTATTAGCCTAGATAAAAAGAAAGTGTTGATCAAGTCCATTGAGGGAGCTCATACAACATTCCTAGTGCTTTATAGGTCGGTCAATGCTTGAAAGGAATTTCATTATAAACCTTTAAAGATTTATTTTGTGTTATGAACTTGGCATTGAAGGATAGAAGGTTTGTTTATTCACAAATTCATTTCCAAACATATAAGAAGGGAAAGGGATCTTATAATCTAGTTATTTCTTTGAGACAACGAAGAGCCAAACATGACACTTGTGATGCTAAAGCATCCATCCAAACACCAAGAGCACTCAACATCTGTACCCACAAGGATGTATTCTACATTGTGCATCTAAGAGGCTTATAAACAATTATGTATATAGCACATCTTTGCACCTATTCAAAGTGATCTTTTCAAGGGAATGTAACAATCCATGCTTTTGAGTCTATCCATCCACTGACCTCTAGTGTAGTAGAGCTTATCGATGAAAAATTTGAAGGTGTTCTCTAAATACATAGGTGATGTGAATTTGCAAGAAAAGAAAAGATATCTCTTATTTATAGATTTGGATGTGGAGCATAATCTAATATTAATTTATTCCTTAACTAATATTATTTATGGGATCAATCCCTTTTCTTCTTGGGAAACGAATTGGAGGGACCATATCTCTAGTAAGCTATCTAGCAGTGCTTTATTTTCTCGGAAGCAATTATAATAAGTCATTCCAACATTTCTTTGACTGGAAAAAAAATGCACTTATGGTGATTGATATGTACAAAGAATTAATTTTCCCAAGAAGACTCATACAAATCATTGAAGGTGTATCGATCATCATTGTTGGAAATAAATATGTTTCCTTTTCCATGAAGAAAAGGGGCACACATCATGTGGGTAGTTCATAGATATGATGAGATAGGAAAATATGAGGATATTGAGAATTAAGTCTTTTATTAGAAGGCTACACAAGAAAATGATCTCTTTAATTCTACTATCAATCCAGACTTCTTCAGCAATTTTTTTTTTGAGATTTATTAACCTCTCCAAGAATTGAACAACCAAGCATCAACATTTTTCTTTCAAATTTTTTCAAGCTAGTAGTCTTGATTTTACGAGGTAAATATTCAAGAGTAATGTTGTCACTATCAAATTCCCTAAGCAGAAGCAATGAAGGGAAATTTACACAACAATTATTTATTTATCTTTCAAATGACTATTGATTCCAATTAAAATGTGCACACCATGAAAATAAATTGCCAAAAGGTAGGGATCTAGTTTATTAGGTTGTCCCTTTAGGGGAATTACATAAGGTCACTCTAGGATGGATAAACGAAGAAATTATCTTCGATAATAGAATCATTTGATTTAGGATATGGTGCATGAAGAGGTGGATCGAATTATATTTGAGAACACCAACATTTCTTGCATAAATAAATCACGAGAAGATAGAACTATTTGCAACAGGTTTTGTGAGTGGTTGAGTGTAATTAAATTTACCAATAGCAGCTAGTTTGGATCCTTGATATGGAATTTAGAGAAATGCATAACAAGATCCTCCAAAGGGTCATTATGGTGTCATCCATACTTGTCCATATTACCTACTTTAAAAAAAAGAATGACCTTGACTAGGGATCTTGAACCCTGATTCACTCTGTGAAATATGGGTTAACAATATAAACAAACATACTTATATGACACAAACCATGTTGAAGGTTACCATTTCTTAGAAACAATAATAAATTTAGTAAAGGGGCAAGAATACAGGCAATTTGAAACACTTACTTCCTATAGAACCTTGTTCTTCTAGGACTTGTCCATGCTCTTAATGGAATAACACTCAATGCTTTTCTTCTTCCTCCCTTTGTAAAAAATATAAAATGAATAAAATAACCCAATATTAAAACCCACATGATATAGATATTAGAAATGGCTTTGAGATCCCACATTAAAGATCAAGATAAAAACTTATAAAAACTATAACACAAATATAAAATTCAAAAACTTATAAAAATTAAAACAAAAACATAAACCAAAAATTAAAGGATATAGAATGAAATAAAGACCAATTACTTTTCACGTTTGATGGCCTCATATATGTGGTACTAATTCATATCGAATTTCTTGATATTTTCCTCTTGTATCATATATAGGAGAGTCGTGGAAGAATAGGATTTTTGATGCACCATATACTATTGTTGTAGTATAATTCTATGATGTGACCGGTGTTGTGGGGAACCAAATCCAATCCATTGTCGATGGATAGGTGTTGAGATAGTTAAAGTGAATTCATAAATAACTTCCCTCCCTCTTTATCATATACGTTGGCCAAGGGAATTCCCTCTACCATTTTAGTTTGTTGTTGCTAGATTCCCCCAATCGACCAATCAATTCAGTTTGGTGTGTTACCCTCATTGATGTATAAAAAAACAAGTACATAGTCCAATCTGACTTCACACTTCATGTGTTTCCTCTACTCTATCCAAGTAAACTCCCCCAATTTTTCTTTGGAATCCATTCATAAAAAAATTATTTAAACATTGTTATGTCCACAATAAGATCCAAAAACTCACAATGGATTCATCTTCAAGGTCAAATATATCAACTAACATACTCTCCAACTACCAAGAACCTGTGATATTTATAGATCAATTGTTGTTGGTGTGGTCTTGTCTTAAATTTTCATATGCTAAGCTAGATCATTAGTATTTCATTTCAAATACATAACAAAAGCATATAAACAAGATCACTGAAAGATAGACAAGCACAACTATACAAAAGGAACACAAAGATTTATCCTGGAAAAACCCTAAAGGGAAAAACCCAGCAAAAGCTTCCTCAATATAGATGCCCCAAAAAGATAAAAAGGTAAAACCAACAAGGAGATCAAAGCCCGATCCTCCTCCTTCTCCAGCTACTCTTCTCTTCTCCACTAATGCACTACACAAGTGAGAGTGTGTGTCACAAATCAGGAGCACTACACCTCTATTTATATTCATCCGTCCACTTCAATTAACTCATTCAACATGTAGGCTCGAGTTAAATCATGTAGGCTCGAGTTACACATGTAGGCTCAAGTAACCACATTGGGATGCTAATGACCCACCTTTACAATTAGAGGGGACTACCTCATGACTCTTATTAGTTCTTTCGATTAGAAGCATCAGGGTACAAATTAATACAAGTGGTTCTCCCGGTAAGACCATCGGGGACCACAAAAGATACATATAGAATATTCTTTGAAGTTACAATATTTCAACACTCCCCCTTAACGAGAAGGGTATTCTACAACAACATCAACAGAAACAATAGTAGGGGAGAGATAGAGGACATCATCAACATCATCAGGGTAACACATCTATAAATCATTTGAAGCTTTTCAATATCAGGTATTCTTCATCTTCAATCTTCAGTATTTGGTAACAACAACACTATGACTGTTTTGATCTGCAACTACTTCTTCAGCATTTTGATTTTTTGAACATCATCATCCTCATCATTATATTCTGATCTTATGATCAGCAACATCATCATCAACACTTTGACCTTTTGATCAGCATCAACATCTTCAATAATTTGACCTCTCGATTAGCAACATCTTTAGTACTTTGACCTTTCGATTAGCAACATCTTCAGCACTTTGACCTTTCGATCAGCAACATCTTTAGCACTTTGACCTTTGGATCAGAAAAATCTTCAACACTTTGACCTTTCGATCAGCAACATATTCAGCACTTTGACCTTTTCGATCAGCAACATCATCTTCAGCACTTTGACCTTTCGATCAGCAACATCATCTTCAGCCATTTGGCCTTTTGATCAGCAACAACATGATCATCATACTATGATCTTTTGATCAGAAACATCATCATGAAAACATCATCATCATCAAAACATCATTATTATCAAAACATAAACATCATCAAAACATCAACATCATCATCATCAAAACATCAACATGATCCTTCCTTTCGGAATTACGGGATCAACATGTCTGTGGTACTCAGACGATCATTCCTATCGAAATTATGGGATTTAGGTCTTTATGGAGTTACTAATGATCCTTCCTTTCAGAATTACGGGATCAACACATCTGTGGAGCTCAGACGATCCTTCATTTCGGAATTACGGGATCAAGTCTTTATGGAGCTACTAATGATCCTTCCTTTCGGAATTACGGGATTTAGGTCTTTACGGAGTTACTAACGATCCTTCCTTTCAGAATTACACGATCAACACATTTGTGGAACTCAGACAATCCTTCCTATTGGAATTACGGGGTCAACACATCTGTGGAACTCAGACAATCCTTCCTGTTGGAATTATGGGATCAAGTCTTTACGAAGCTACCAATGATCCTTCCTTTAGGAATTACGGGATTTAGGTCTTTACGAAGTTACTAACTATCCTTCCTTTCGGAATTACGAGATCAACAAATCTGTGGAAATCAGACAATCCTTCCTATTGGAATTACAGGATCAAGTCAATGATCCTTCCTTTCGTAATTATGGGATTTAGGTCTTTACGGAGTTACTAACGATCCTTCCTTTTGGAATTACGAGATCAACATAGTTGTGGAACTCAGACAATCCTTCCTATTGGAATTATGGGATCAACACACGTTCTTGAGTACCGAAGTCACCGGATCCATTCTGAACCGAAGTCCAAGGATGATACAATCCTGCCACCTTCTCAATGACCGAAGTTCACCAGATCCGTTCTGAACCAAAGTCCAAGGATGATACAATCTTGCCACCTTCTCGATGACCGAAGTTCACCAGATTCGTTTTGAACCGAAGTCCAAGGATGATACAATCCTGCCACCTTCTCGATGACTGAAGTTCACCAGATCCGTTCTGAACCGAAGTCCAAGGATGATACAATCTTGCCACATTCTCAATGACCGAAGTTACACTGGATCCGTTATGAACCAAAGTTCAAGGATGATACAATCCTGCCACATTCTCGATGACCAAAGTTACACCGGATCTGTTCTGAACCGAAGTTCAAGGATGATACAATCTTGCCACATTCTCGATGATCGAAGTTACACCACATCTATTATGGACATATGTCCTGGGATGATACAATCCCTCTTCATTCTCGAAGACCGAGGTCTCTGGATCACTTTAGGGCAAGTGCCCAGGGATGATACAATCCCACCACATTCTCAAGGACCAAAGTCATCGGATCTATTATGGACATATGTCCCAGGATGATACAATCCCTCTTCATTCTCAAGGACCGAGGTCACCGGCTCACTTTAGGGCAAGTGCCCAAGGATGATACAATCCCACTGCAACATCACTACTCCCCCTTTCGGGGAAGGTATTTTCAAACCACATCAAGCTTGTCTCGAAAGTGTTCAAACTTTACTCGGAACAGAGTTTTTGTCAACACATCATCATCTAAACCATCATCATCTACATCTTCAGTATGTGGATACTGAACTATCACCATCTGTATCTCCAGTATGTGAATACTGAAAGCATCATCACCTCTATATTCAATATAGAATACGGAATCACCATCATTTAAATCTATCTTCAGGTCAAAGGGACCTGATATCAGCTTCCAAATCCATATGGCTTCATAACTTAGCAGAGCAATCTGCTATGTATTCTGCTTTAGCTGTGTTAAGAGAAACACTGGACTATTTCCTGTTAAACCATGAACTCATAACAGACCCAAAAGCACCTACCTGATGTGCTTTTCCTATCTAAGATACTTCCAGCTCAATCTGCATCTGTATAGCGATATAATCTGTAGTCATGGTTTATAGTATATACCAAAGTCTATAGTCCCTTTCAGATATCTCATCACATTTTTTGCAGCTACTAGGTGAACCTATCTTGGTTGAACAAGATATTGACTTAAGGCGTTCACAGCAAAACAAATGTCTGGTCTAGTATTTGATAAGTACATCAATGACCCAATTATCTGTATATAATGAGTCATATTCACTAACTCTGATGAGTCATCAGCTAACAGCTTCAGGTTGGAGTCCATGGGTGTGGCCATGGCTTTGCATTCCAACATATTGAATCTCTTCAATATCTCTACCGCATACTTTCCCTGGTTGAGAAAGATTCCTTCTGAACTTTGCCATACTTCCAGACCTAGGAAATAATGCATTAACCCAAGGTCTTTCATCTCAAATTCTTCTGCTAGTTTATTCTTGCTTCCCATGATCTGTTTCTCATTCCTTGTCAAGAATAAGTCATCCACATATAATAACAGGATGACGGGTTCATCTTTTACAACCTTGTAGTAAAGGTTAGGATCGACTTTACTCTTGGAAAATCCCATGCTCATCAGGAAACTATCTATTCTTCCATACCAAGCTCTAGGAGCTTGCTTCAGGCCATAGAGGGCCTTCTTCAACTTGCATATGTGAGTCCATATGTCTTCAACTTCAAATCCTTGTGACTATTCAATGTAAAACTCTTCCTCAATCATTCCATTAAGGAAGGCTTGTCTTTACTTCATCATGGAAGAAACTACCATGATAGTTCTGAAGGAAGTGTGCCTTACTTCCTGGAGTAAGAGTCTCTTCAGATTTAATTCCCTCTTTCTGATAGAAACCTCTAGCCACAAGTCTTTCCTTACTTCTATCAGCAGAATATTTTATCTTGCAAATCCATTTGGAAGATACCACATTCTTTCTTTCTGGTTTGAGTACTATATCCCAAACATCATTCTAGTATTCTTTCATCATAACATCTTCCATGAGTTCATCTTGTCAGGTCATCAACATATCCTAGTCTTCTGCATTCAAACTTGAAGGTTGGAACCCACTTTACTCTTGGTAAATTCTCGATCCATCACGAAGCTATCCATCATGTCATACCATGTCAAACTCAGATATCTTCTGTAGTCACTCCCCCTGAAGTGGAGTACCATCTTCCCTCTTCATTCTGTATAGGTGGTTCTATGCTTGATATATACTGGTCAATAGAGTATGTCATGTCGTAGTCTATTCTTTCTGAGGCAAATCACGAACCTTGCTTTGTACACTTGTTCTTATAGATCCATATGGAGGGTACTACATACTTCCCTTTATGTCTCGAAATCATATCGTATACATCATTCCCCATGATCAACTATCATAGATTCTTTCATAGCATTCTTTTCTTCATCTTGAGTTATCTCTCGTACCCATGGTGGTCTTCATCCTTCGAGGTGGATCTACCGCTCTCTGAAGCTCTTTCTTCCGTCATGGTGTCTCTGACCCTAGGAGCTTCAGATTTTATTGCAGTGAATCTTGAATTGTCATCACTTGTTCTTCGGAACAAGTCTCATCCTTCTTGTAGGAGGTTGTACAGGACCTTTCCTACAATTCAAATGCATTAGCTACATGGTTAGAACTATTTCATAAAACATATACATAACAACAAATTCTTATGCATCATGCAACTGTTTAGCCAATACAACATTCATCCATATCTCACAGAAACTTTCTAGATGCCTTCCATCTCTATCATGGCATTATTGAGATTGTGCACTAATATGTCAACAAGGAGGCTTCATTCTAGATAAGTAGCAATGGAGAGTTGTATAGCACCATGAGCTACTTACCCATCGCATGCATATTAGTAGTATACAGTCATTAATGCAAACAATCTATCATGCATAACACATCAACTAAATAAAAACAAAACAATATCATGAAATGACAATTGAATACTTATCTTTTATTTGTTTCATGGGTAGACTCCATCTTGATCATTCTGCTTTATCATCTTCTTCATTCATGAAATCATCATTTCTTATCCAAATGATAAGAATTGAGTTCTTCATATTCCTCATCGCATGAGGGATCTTCTTTGAATGGTGAGAGCTTGATATTCAATTGCTCCCATATTTTTCTTCTCTTCTTATGAGTCGGGCTGAAAGTAATCACTTCCTTCTGGCATACATTCTTCGCATGAAATAATCCCACAATCCTGGGAGGCCATTCAAGGTGGCTATCACCACTTCTGCATTCTTCACTTCTTCTTTTACCTCTTCAATTTGTTCCTTAAGGTCATCTTCCGATCTATGTTCTTTCCTTCAAATAGCTTGGTAAAGGAATCAAACATCTCTTTCGGTTTCTTTAGGGAAGATAGTTGTGGTACAAGTTGATCCGTGACTGAATCAACAATGATCTTCTTGGCCTTGACCAAGTTCTTCTGGTGTAAGGCTTTGAGCCTCATCTCCCTCTGGAACCTTTCTACTCATGTAGGTGTCCAATTCATTTTCTTCAGACAGATCAAATACTTCCATGCTTGGAAGTTGTCAATTTCATCAATCTTATCATCAAACTGATGTGATAGATCACTTTGAAATGAGAACCTCAAATGCAAATAGCAAAAGATTAGATCTTACTGATTTGAGGTGTCTGTCCTGTTTCCGGAGCTGGCCGATCTAGGGTTTGTCAGAGAAACCCTGATTTTAAAAATTTGGAATATTTTATATATGATTCTATAGAAATATATATCTCTTCAAATGGAGCTGTCCAATGTACTCCTTTTCTGAAAACAGTAGAGGGAAGCTCTCGGAACAGGAAGCCCTAGTTTTCCAATTTCTTCTGCAGAAATTCCTGTCACTGTTTCTATGATATCTATGAAATTAATACTCCTATATGTCTACCATTTTGTATTGGAGTAGCCTCACATGTCCTTGATCCAAAACCATAGTTTTCATCAGAATTGGTTTCACCAATTTGGATTTATGATCCTTTTCCCAAGGTGACCTGTTACAGGACTATTCAGAACAGCGAAGTTGTATGGCCTGCCACGTGTCACTGCATTATCTTCTAGTTCTAAAAATTGAACCACGAAATTTAAATTCTGTGATATTTCTAGAACATCTTCAGGAGTTCCATTTGGACCTTTTTATCCCAATATATAGCAATTCTCCCCAGGTGTCCTGTTTAGGGATGAACTCTGGAAGAGGCTGGAACCCTAACTTGGAGGGATCATATCTCCAAGAATATTGTGAATACGAGGCTGAATTTTGGACACAGTGTACATCAAGATTTTATCTTCATCCTTTGCAATGTTTGACTCTTGAGCCTTCTCCAATCTCAGGATATAGTGAATGTACCAAAACTTAGTAGTTTTAGTATTTAGGGTTTTTCTAGCTCAGGGTCAAAGTAGGGTTTGACTTTCTTGGAGTTTCACCCAACCAAATTTCTTGATCCAGGTCTCTAAAATTTGATTTGATCAGGAGAAAAATCCTATGCAAACTTAACCTTCCTCAAACCAAATAGACTATATGAAAGGAGATTATGTTGAATGAAACAGTAAACCCTAACATAATAATCAACATCATATAATCATAATTAGAGATTCAATATACATGAAACCTTGATTGGAAAGAGGAAGAGCATGACATATTTATTAATCATGGAATAAGTACAAATATTACCTTCTCCTCAAGCTAGGCACCTCACGAAACCTTGATCTGGTTATTCTTCTTCTCTTCTCCAAGGAACTCATCCTCCAAGCTCTGCAACACAAGGATGACATCTAGGGCAAAGGTGGGGGGGGATGTGAGTCCCAATTCCTATAGCATAACAATGCAAATATTCAAGTCCTCGTCCATGGACCACTCTCCTTCTCTTATATAGTTTGCTGAAGAATTAGGGGAAAGGGGAAAGTAGTTTCATCTGAAAGAGTCAGTAGCATAACCACCAAAACTATCCAAAATTCAAGAAACATTCATTTTTTGACAGGTACAGGACAAAGTTGCGGGTTATAGTGACAACAGTTGTGAATATAAAGCCAAAATCGTGGGCTGCAATAAACAGAGTCGACAATACAAGAGGAATTTGTGGGTTCAACTGCATAAGATTCACGAATATCATAGAGTAACCGCAGGTCAAACTTAGGACAAGTCACGAATACAAAAGTATAACCATGGGTACCATGAAGAAAAAGTCACAATTATGTCAAAAACATCTCATTTGTATGGTTCTTTTGGGAATTTTCATGCTTTGCAGTATTCTACAAGGTTGTTCCTTACTAATATACCTTTCTAGTGGTATAGAAAAGAGGTTAAATGGAGTTAAATAAGTTGAGATATGACTCCTCTAATGTAGGTGTTTTTTCAGTGAATTTCAATGACTTTCATGAAGTGTTAACATGCGACGAAATCATTTGAAAGTGGTCATAGGAAGAGATGTGTAATTTTAGCCTATAACAGATGCCCTCTAATGTATAAGGTTAGAAGGTAATATGATCATTGAAATAAATTATAAAGGAAACAATTGAGTATGGAGTTGAAGCGACAGAGAATCCAAGATCAAAGGCTTGAATGAACGTACCTGAAATATAGATAAATGTCAAACAAAATTGATCTCTGGGACATACAAGTCCATATGCAAATGATCACCATAAATATATAGGTGGAACCAAAATCTGTAACTGATGTAAATATCATGGTCTCAAAATATTCAAAAAGGTGCCATATAAAATCTAAAGGAGTCATGGCCCCAAGTTTACAAGGTGGATCCATGCTCAATAATCGATCATAACCACAAGAATACAAGGTGGATCTATGTCTCAACAAATGTCATATGAAGTGTGACAAGGTATTTCACAACTTGGGAAATAGAAAAATATGATGATGCTACTTTCAGCCCAAGGTATTCAATCCAAGCCTCCTAAAGGTACGAATCCTAACCATGCGAATAAAGGAGCTGAAGTCGAACAAGGATGAAACCGTTTGATTACCGGTCATTGATGAGAACCATTAACAAATGTGAAGGAAACCACCATTAATTAGAATGGTCCCCAAGGTACCTAGTACATTCTAACAAGTGTGAATACAAGGTCCTGAAGATGAACACTTGAAGAATCCATCAAGTATGAGATATTAAGGTATTCCCGCTACCCGATAGAGAGGGAAATTTCCACTGATGACTGCAATCCCCAAGGTACTGTCATACAATCTAAATCTCATTCCTAGAGCAATATGTGTTGACATTGACAGGAAGAGATATGTTGGAAGGAAGGAATTAAGGCATCCTCCATCATCCAACACAAGGTAATTCAAAGACTTACTGGATTTGGAAATGGTACAAAATTTTACGACAAGGATTGGTGAATACATGATGTAATGAATTGATACCAGGGAATGGCTGATACAAAAGGTCAAGTAAAATGTAGAATGTTCGATAAAGGTTTATCCTTGAACAGTGAGCATGACACAAAAGTGGCTCAGACATATTTTGAGACGGAAGTCCAACGAGAAAAATCTGCAATGTAGGAGACATTGACAGATTTCCCATATAATTAGAAATGGAGCCAAGCAGAGGAGTGAAAAATTTGAATCAAGATAAGGTCAAAAACTAGGACCCAACTGTTGATAGACTCAAAACTGGTGCTTTTTTCAAAGAGACAAGACTTTCTTCCTTGATGTAAAAAACATGTGCATGAAATTCCCTTCTCTCTTTCATGTAATGGTTTAACAAGTCCAAGAAAACAAACTTGGGACCTTCTTCATTGTTGACAAGCTCAAATAAGAGACATAAGAATGCTTGATAAAACATTGATTCGTGGATTTTATGAGACCAAATTAGTGGATGCTCGGTGGTGTTTTCATAGTTTTGAGAGTCCGAAAACTCCAAAGAAGACTCCAGGAGGGTTCTTTTTCATAAATTTAGTCTCCTATGTCCAAAAAAGTGTAAAACAATCCAAAGGAGAACTCTCTTAGATTAGGCGAACTAAGGTATTGCTTTTTCGTAGTTGGTAATGTCCGAAAAAGGGGTAAACTATCATCAGACCAACGCTCCTTCAAAAGCAAGAAAAAATTCTTTAGTTTTAACGAGTGTGAATGAAAGCAAGGTCACTCAGAAAGTTCCATTTATTTACGAGAATGGGACTAACAATAGTAAACTCAATGCTTTGTTCTTATTATTTAGCGAGCATGACAAAGACATAAAGTACGCTCGAAATCTTTTTCATATTTAGGTCCAGAGAATGAAAAAGAGAAAAGTAAGCTCAAAAAGGTTCATTTTCCGTAAGTTTAGTCCTCCAGGTCCAGAAAAGAGATAAACCTATTCCTGAAGATACTCTTCTAGATTCCGAAGAAAATAGAGTATTCATTTTTGGTAAGTAATCCATATGATCCAAAAAAGATATAAACTACCACTGATGTGGATGATCATTCAATTACTTTAATGAGTCTAAAAGTATAAGTAACTCGTCTATCCAGTCAATTTTAAGGATTCAGACCAGGGCTTAAAGATAACTCCATATATTTCCCGTAGAGTTTTAACGAGCCCAAAAAATTCAACTCATGACCTCTTTTCTATTTTTAACAAGCTCGAAGGAGAACTAAAAGAATGATATAAATGCGAGCAGACGAGTGTCATAGGCAAGCGAAACTAGTTCCAAGCACAAGGAATAGACCTAAACATAATTCAAGGAACATGAGAAAGATATATACACTCGGGGAACATCTCCTCAAGGGAAAAGGTGTCAAGTTGCAAAGGCAAAATGGTACAAGTCTAAGAGATGATGAGAGAATAGATGTGGGTTTATACAACGAGATAAAATCATGGAAGACAACATCAAGATCATAAGCACAAGTAGGGTACATGCAAATGCATTTACATCTTGAACAAAAAGTACAGGTTAGTAGACAATCATGGATCCAACTACAAATCCTGTCTCCAAGAAACAACATCATGATCGTAATCTGAAGAAAAGATCCAATGCTAGTCACTTTGGCAGAAACACATGCAACTGTTTTATCTTCTACAAAATGCGTAGACAAGGAATAATCAACTTAAGAGGACTCTATCATGCCAAGTCTCGAGGGTTTATAGTTAGTAATATCAACCTCAGAAGGAAATGAAATTTTGACAGGGAGATACGGTCAGCAGGAACAAACTCAGTATCACAGGGGTTCATAAATATAGAAGAGAAATAAAACTCAACAGGATCACTGACTTGATGTTCAAAGGAAGAGTCCAAAGAATAAACAAGACCAACATAACAAGATCGATCAATGGAAAGATCATGCTTATCAAGAAAATCAGGGTTAGATTCAGTCACAACTAAACCAACATACATAAGAAGGTCATACTGTATCAAAGACTCTAGGAAGACTTCATCAAAAGGAAGTAGACCATCCTAGATAGGACACATATCTGAACTTTGAAATGGATCAAGAGAGTGGAGAGCAGGATCCACAGTATGTCTAGGATGAAACACCTAGTCAACTACTAGGATTGGATCCTAAGGTAAACATGAACAAAGAGGCTTCTTCTTAGTAGAAATTGAACACGTGGGATATGAGGCCACATAGCTCACCCGTGGCAAGGTAGGGGTCTATCAAGACACTGGGAATCAATAAAGGAAATACTTGGTCTCTAGTTGGGTCAGGAGAGGGATCAAGAAAATCCAACTAATCAATAATGACTCATGTCTTCGCCATGATTAAAGTACATCACACAAAATAATGTTGACACCGTAGCTTGCATGGAATAAATATAATCACACCCGAGGAGAATATTGAAGTCCAAGGGGTCTTCTATCATGATGAAATAAACTAAGATAGTCTTCCAACCCAAAGTAAGAAGTGTTTGAGAAATAATTCCCAAGGTTGTACTAGTTCTTCTATAGAAAGCCAATAACTGACTATCAGTCAACATAATGCTGGGAGATCCCATGGATTGCCAAGAACATGCAGATAAAATACTAACTGAGACTCCTTCATCAACAATACAACAAGAAATCATGTAATTTCCAACTTGGACCTTTATCTAGAAAGGTGAAACGGAAGGAAGGAGCAGCTCAACTAGGTTATCCCAATCAAAGGACGAAATTTGAGAGCTTGGTGGGGGTTCATCTAAAGAAAGTTCAGTGCCCCCTTGTCCAGAAGGTTCTAAACTGGAAGTGAAGAAAATATGACTAGCAGATGATCCAATCTCCAAAGAAAGAGTGGGATTGATCGAACATGGCACTGACTCAACCGCTTGATGGAAATAACTCTCTGAAGGGAGAGTGGGATTGACCAAATATTGTGTCGTTTTAATCGCTTGGTAAATGTCACTCTTAGAAGGGAGAGTGGGATCGACCAAAGAGGACATTGGCTCGACCACTAGATCAACTAAATGTTGAATAGGTTGTTGAGAAACTTTAGGTTGTTCAATAATGGGATGTCCCTGGAACCAAACTCTTCGAACCTATGCAATAGCAAGGCATTGATGGGTAAGGTTGTCTCCCTCACAAATCCTGCAAGGGAATTTGAGCTTATGTTTCAAATGGTTGGTTTTCTTAACAATGTCAACATGACTAGTAGTGGCTGACTATTTTTCCCCAGCATAAACACTAGAGGTTGGGTGACTGCCCCCAGCATGACCACCAGAGGTTGGGTAACTTCCCCCAGCATGACGACCAGAGGCTGGGTGACTACATCCAACATGACCTTCATAGGTTGGAAGGGTTCCACTAGCATGACCCACAGAGGATGAGTGGTTAGGATCAACAAGTTACGCAGTGGTTGAGTGTGTGCCCCCAACATGACCTCTAGAGGCTGGGTGGATGGATCCAATATGATTTGCAGAGGTTGGAGAAGGTTTCCCAGCATGACTTGCAAAGGTTGGGTAACTAGATCAAACATGACCTACAGAGGTTGGATGGGAAGGTTCAAATTGACCTGCAAAGGTTGAACGGGTGCCCTTAGTATGAACTGTGGAGGCTAAGTGATTAGATCCAACATGACATGCATAGGTTGGATATGTTCCCCTAGCATGACCTTCAGTCAAGGCTAGGTGGTGGGGTTCAACTTGACCTACATAGGTTGAACGAGTTCCCCCTTACTTTTGAGTCTTCTTCTTATTCTTATTTATTTTACTCCTTTTAGACTATCGGTCACAAGTATCAGAACTTTCACCGAAAGAGGTAGAAGGAGGGGGAGTGGTTGCTACAGGTGAAGGAGAGGTATTTTTTTGATGCCCTTTATATAAGGATCTTACTTGAGAAGTATCAGGAGCATTCAAGACCGTTGGAGTGGAGAATATCCACACTGGTATCCCTAGGGTGAATCTAGGTAGATTCAAGGTGGCCATCAAAGGAACAACAACATTCCCGGTAAGAGGAAAAGTACAAGGAGCTCCCAGCATGGGGGTCTCCTGCTTAGTGTCTGTAGGGGAATCAGCCATAGTTTCTGACTTAACCAACAACTGAGATCAACTGGTAACCAACAGTAAAAAGAGAAAACCACTAGAAAAATTCTTAAATATCAAGACCAGGTTTTGTATAGGAAACTTTCCTATGGCTAGGGTTTAAGAGGCCATCAACATACTGGGGTTGAAAGGTTGTTATCAACCAAAATGGCACTTCTCCGTCTGAGTACTGACATCCAATATGTCGGGACACAAAAGGAAAAATACGATTGAATTAAGCCAAAACGCAATAGATGTGCATGACCATTGATACATAAAATCCTGACCAGCTTAATATATTTTCATTTGAAGATTAAGGATGCACATGCGACTATTTGCATTGAAACTTGTGTGTCATACGCGACTATTTGTATCGCAACCCATGTGTATCTTGAACACATGAGTTTCCTTAAAGAAAGGAGCATGTCATACATGCATTTCCTATATATATACTCATGTGTACCTTAATTCAGTGTTAAAAAATATAAATCACGATTAGTCGAGATCAGTTGAGCCTCAATCATAACTATTTCAATTGTCTCAGCCATCCTAACCTTCGAAACCACTCTATTTCCTCATGTATAAATAGAGGCCATGGGATGGGGCTAATCAATCATTCTTAGAAGAGAAAATTTATGCTAGTGGTATGCCTTTAGACATCTTATATTAGTATAACTCAGTGTCCTCATTTTGCAAAGGAGTCCTTGTTTCAGAAGCTGGGTTGTAATCTCACCATTCTCTGTTTATTAATAAAGAAAGTTCTTCTTTCAATCTTTGTGTTGTTTCATTCTTGTGTATGATGAATAATGAATTTTTTTATTACTTTATTATGAATATGCATCTCATTAACCATTGATATATATATATATATATATATATATATATATATACAAGATATTGNTGCAGGTGAATTGGAGAATCCCTGGAAGGTTTGGAAGAGACTAAAAGAGGTGAATAACAAGCTTGGATCAACCGTCATAAACCGGGTATGCTAAGCCTCCTTCCTATTCCTATTTCATTTTCTGCATAAGATGATTGTCTATAATTTTGTTAGTAAGTTGGTAACCCCAGAGAGCTTAGGTTACAAGGGTGCATTGTCCTGAACAACAGAACTAGCGACTCCGCTGGGGAGTCCATGCTGTTGTGGGTCTGTTCTTTAGGTTCCCTTACCAACCTTTGCTTATTTTTTATTCTAGGTGTGTTTAGTCTTTTTTACTTTGACTTATAGTTTGGCTTATTCAAAACCTTGTTGCTTGTCTTTTTCTTTGAAAAAAATTGTGGTAGCACAAACGGGTTGTCTACATAGACAGTCTCGTGTTTCACTGTGTACACACTGGTTTCCTTCTTGACAGTTTTGTTTCGTACGCAGGTTGTCTGCATAGACAGTTGCATGTTTCTTGTATCATTATTTTGGTCCATTAGGGTTTTCTTTTCCCTTCTATTTGGCCTTTTGATTTCTTGTGAGGGTTCTATTGTTGACATGAATATGTGAGTTTGAGTTCTATACTTCACATCGTTTACTTGATTTCTTCAAGCTCTTGATCTTTTGTTTTTTATTTTCTTTCATTGGTGAGTGTAGGTGGTCCTCCTGCTTGGTTTGTAAGTTCAAGTGCTTGTGTTCTAGGTTAGTAATCAAGTCCTTTGAATACTTTGCGCTCTGTACTGCTTCTTGTAGTATGGGTCTGTCACTTTTCTTTTGTGGATCTAGTGAGATTTTGAGTTTGTTAGTTCCTCGAAGTCATGTTTTTCTCTAGTTTATTCCTTTTGGTTGAAGTAGGTTACTTTGGGATATTTTTTCCTAATTTCACTGAGGTATGCTTAGATTAGTCAAATTCGCTCAAGTTTGCATTCATTTGCAATGTAATTTTTGTAGTTGTTTGAAAAGAAAAGACAAAAATATTTTGCATTAGCTTGCATGTAGTATTTCGTTTCGCTATTTTTTAAAGAAAAATTAAAAAATTCTTAAAAAGTCTTGTAAGTTTCTCATGCTTAGTTTTAAGTTCATTAGCTTTGATTTAAAAGAAAAGAAAAATTGGCTTAGTAGTTGCAATTTGCTTTGAAAATTTACTTGTATGCACCGTTTTTGCTTTCTATTACCGAGTCTACAACAGCATACAAGTTTCACGCCATTTTCCTCTAACTAAGAACAGCCTATTGAAAACAATGACATAATTAAAAATTATTAGTAAGTTTCTCTTTTTTAGGTTCATACACCAACTAGCTTACGCTAGACTTGTTGATTAGGGATTTTAACTCTCCACAAGTATTTGATTTTAGATGTAATTGGCCAATCACTAGGTAAATCCTCCTCTATATTGAGTGTATATGGGAAGCTCCTCTAACAAAAGAGTTAAGAACAAGGCCGCATGAGGACTTGGACTAAGGAGATAATGCTTTGATTCCTTGTTCGAGAACTTCTGTCAATACCACCTCTTGGGCCCCATGCGGTGCCGATGTTGACAGGGTTTCAAGATTTGCTACCCTGCCCATGCATATGAGTTAGGCTTGTGACTATCCCCTTAGACTCTTAGTGTAGGTGCGGTAGCCTTTAGTCTCTTTGACATTAGGGTTCATACACAGGTATACCGGAAGGCTATTTCTAGTCTACCTTGGACGGGCTTGGAAGGTAACCCCGGTAGAAGGTGTGGGAGGGTGGTTGGGTGATTCCTCTGCTTGTTCCTAAGAACATCTACAGGGATGCCAGGTATCCATTTATCAACTTTATTCTAGAAGGCATATATTATACTGGTTTGTCTGTTTGGATTTAGGAAATTTTATAGTGAGTGTTGTGTGGTTTGCTTGTATTTAGTCGGCCTTTAGGTGTGTGAAGAGTCAATATTTTAGCTGTGGAGGACCAACCTATTATAAGGTTAATAAGGTTACAAAACCTTCCTATAGCTATTACAGTGGATCCTCCACTGCCCCCTCAAAGGCAAAGATTATATACTAATGGTTCTTTTGAACCGGTAGGAGTAAGTGAAGTTCTAAGCGAACTAGAACTTAGGACTAATCAAGTTGATACAACTGCAATAGAGATTGAATATTTGCAGGCTGATGAGTTTGCAAGGAACTTTAACCCCCCTCTTACTGACTCAAATGATCTTGTGATCGTCCAAGTTCTCTCTTTTACTTCACCTGTGATTGGTGTTCCCGTGAGCAGAGTTATGGCTAACTCTGGAGAGGGTATTTCTACCCCCACTTCAGCCATCTTGGCTAGAGGAGTTCCACCTCCCCCAGTTGGTACTCGTAGACCTAGTGCATCTACTGAACCTTTATCATTGAGTAGTCGAGTGGTCCAACCACTGTCTCCCTCCCATGTAGTATATCCTTTTAGTGGGGTGGTCACTGGGATCCCCAATTCTCCTTTTGCTTCCCTCTCTTTCTTTCACACTACTGAGAGTGGTCCTAGTGGATCCTCTTCATTTGTTCAGGGATTCCCATGGAATGGGGGGAACATTGCCCCATGTACTCCTTAAGTAGGTCGTACACCTGCATATGTGGGGATGCAGTTTGGAAACATGAACGCTTTTTGCTATGGTTTCTAGACCCTGGTTTCAAACCCATTTACGATATATCCCTTTTCACTTTTTAGCAGAGGGATACCCGCTCCGGTATTTCAGGCTCTAGTTTTGTCTGGAGGAGCTCAAACTACTTATACTACACCACACACATATAATCGACTCGCGTATGGGTGGATTCCATTTCAAAGTATTTCAACTAATTCACAACTGGCAGCTGGGGCAAACCCCATGTTTACGTTTGGGAACCAGGGGGAAGGTCCTTCTACTTCCCAAACTCATGCTTTTCAGGCTCGGGTTAGGCCTAAACTTTCATTCTTGGCAATGTTAAACTTTCCATATTTGTCTAAGTTGATGAATGACCCAGTGAAACATGGTTCCACATGGCCACCTGTTCCAATCAAGTTACCCTCGAACATTCCCAAGTTTGAGAGAAAAATGGTGAAGATCTAGGTGTCCATATCACCACTTTTCATTTATGGTGCTCTTCCAACTCACTGAATGATGACACCGTTCGGTTGAGTATGTTCCAAATAAATTTGGCGAGTGTTACAGCAAAGTGGTATATTGAATTTCCTTCTGCTACGTTTGACAGTTTTTGCGACTTAGCAAATGTGTTCCTAAACCACTTCCAGCTTCCTGTCCAGTATGATGCGAGCACAGACCTATTGTCTACCTTTCGAAAAGACAAATCCATGCATATCGCAGATCATATCCAAGAGTAGCGAAGACAAAAGAGGATTATAAAAGACACCATTCCCCTCAAGTTTTTGATAGAGTGGTTCCTTAAATCTTTGTTACCTTATATATCTAAGGATGTATCCACTTTGGGGGTGACCAATGAAGAAGAGGCTATCCTCAGGGCCAAGAAGATGGATTTGATATATGCTCAGTCTGGGATATTATATGAAATCATACATGAGGCACTGAGTTCTACCCATAGTGTCGAGAAACACAAGACTGGACCCCATGCCGATGGCATGGTTGGTTCAATTAATTCTCCCAATGTAGAGTCATCGACCAAGCAAATCCATGAGTTTTATTTTAAGAAGTCTGCAGAAAAGGCTGCCCCCTCACCCCAAAATGTAATTTTTTTGGCACAATCCTCCCAGAAGGGCAATAAACAATGAAGTGGGAAAAAGAAGAAAGGGAAGAAAGGTGAGGGAAATCAAAACAAGCCTAAACCCATGAACAATGCTGATGGGGGAAAGAAGGATAAGAAGAAGTTGAAATTTCCCTGTAAGTTGTGCCAAGGAGACCACTTAACTCAATAATTCCCTCTCATTGACCAATCCCAGAAGTTGCCTAAGAACTAACAACCAGATGTCTTGAAGGATCCATTTCCCCAAGGGCAGAATGTAGCTTCTATTTCTAATGTAGTTGGGGGCACTCCCAGTTCCCCTCCTGACCAAAATTATATCAACATGGTACGATCTATTACCTTCCTTCAGACAAGTAACAAAAACTATGATACGGAGGCTCAAGAGAGGGGTAATTCTGTTGGTGAAACCTCTAACCCTCTCACGATTGAGAAGCCTGCTGATCCAATGCCTAAAATACCAAAAGGTATATTTAAAAAGGAATCTCACAATACTAAATCTAGGGCTGCTACTAACTACTCTATGGTTGAATACTTGGCCCAAACTCCTTGTGCGATGTCCACATTGTAAGTGCTTCATAGTTTTTCCACTCAGCGGGATGCCCTTTTAGTAGCTTTGGGCAGTATGGATTCCTCGATTTTGATGGAAAAGTTTAATCTATCGGATGTTAAGATTATCCTACCATATCATGTGTCTATTTCTGTAGATTTCATTCATGGTGGTAATACCATTGGGCGTACAGTTCTTATCGAGGGTGCTTCCACATGTGTTATGTCTCTTTCTTGCTAGAAGGCTTTAGGTTCCCCAGAACTAGTTTAGTCAAACACCTTGCTTACTACTTTCGACAGGAGGTCTTTATGCCCGCATGGTATCCTACCTGATTTTGAGATTAAGTTGGTAGGGAAAGAAGTGTATGTTTAAGTGGAGGTGATTGACGCTCCATTGGACTATAACTTGCTTCTGGGGAGAAGCTGGACTTATGCTATGTGTGAGATTGCCTCGGCTGTTCTTCGAGTAGTGGTTTTTCCACATGAATAAAAGTTGCTTGTTGTTGACCAACTCAATTTCGCTCAAAGGGGTCATTTGGAAACAAATGATTCCACTATACCTTTGGCTGATCAGGTCAAGCCGACTACGGAGATCTTGGGGGCTGGAATGTATTCATCGTTAATGGGAACATTTGATATCCCAACCCCTATAAATTATCTAGGTTTTACGAGTGTGAGTAAGTCTGTTGTGATGATTGTTAATAGAACTGATCCTTAGGTCCCTCCTACCCTTCATGAACCTCAAGCTCCTTTATCTACAGTGGAAGTGGCTTACCAAGATATCGTTAACACCAGTGCTGATCTGATCTCGACTCATTCTATAGTCTCAGAGGAGTCGACAGAATCTTACCTGCCTGCGTGTGCAGAGAACTCTTTATATTCATATGAGCTTAGACATGGTTTTTCCTTCATATGAAGCCATTTTGGAAGCCATGAGTGGGCAAGACAAGATCTATGAATATCTTCACCATAGATCCTACTTCCTTCCAGAGTTGAGTAGAATCGAAAACTAGGAGTTCCATGTGATACTAGCAGATGATGTTGATCTACTGATTAATCCCTTGCCAAGGAAGGGAATTTTTTCCAAGGGGAATATGCCAAATATTTATGTTACCATTCCTATCAACATCTCTGCAAACCCTGATGTCGTCGAAAATGTAGATATCGGTGCAAACTGATCTCCGAAGGAGATTGCTATCTATACTGCCTTATTTAAGGAGTTTCACGACGTGTTTTACTTGTCATATGAGGAGATGCCAGGAATTGATCCATCGATCATTGAACATGAAATCTGAACCTATCCTAATTCCAAAATGGTTTGACAAAAGCTTAGACATGTTGACCCATGTAAGACGGAAACCATCAAGGATGAAGTGGAAAAATTGCTGAAAGCTGGGCTCATCTACCCAATTTCTTTGAAGGAATGGGTATCCAATCCTATTCTCATTGATAAGAAGAAAGGGACGATATGCATATGCACAAAATTTCATGACCTTAACAAGGTGTGTCCCAAGGACAATTACCCCACACATTTTATAGATCAAATCATTGAGGCTTGTGTGGGGAGTGAAGTTTTTTCGTTTATAAATGGTTTTTATGAATAAAATCAAATTCAAATCAAGCGGGAAGACCAACATAAAACAAATTGTATGTGTCCATGGGGCACCTTCGTGTACAAAAAAATGCCCTTTGATTGAAAAATGCAGGGGCTACTTTTCAGTGGGCAATGAATTTTCCTTCTCGTAAGAGGATTGATCATCCAAATCACCTTCGCTTAATATTTGAATGATGTAGACATTACAAAATCTTCTTGAATCCCCACAAGTGTGTTTCCTACGTTGATTCGAGACGGCTAATCGGGTTCATAGTATCAAAAAAAGGTATTCAGATGGATCCTTTGAAAGTAGAGGCCATTGTAAATATTCCTCCTCCTCATTCTATCAAGCAATTTCAAAGCCTACAAGGAAAGTCTAATTTCCTTCGACATTTTATAATTAACTATGCCAAGATCACTAAGGGTTTCATGCGCCTATTGAAGCAGAACACTCCATTTGTATGGGATGAAACCGCACAACTTGCTTTCGAGGCATTAAAGAAATATTTGTTGTCAGCTCCTTTGTTACGCCTGTCAGATTACTCTCGATATTTTATATTGTATCTGGATGCATCAGAATCGACCATTGGGGTAGTATTGGTCCAGGAAGATGACAAGATCCAAGAGCATGTTGTCTATTACCTTAGTCTTGCATTGGCTGGTTCTGAACTTCAATACTCCCATGTCGAGAAGTTGGCTTTAGCAGTTGTTTATGATGTGTAGAGGTTACATCACTACATCCTACTAAGGACCACTATAGTAGTGGCATATGTTAATCCCCTTTAGTATGTTTTTTCCCAACACATAATTAGGGGAAAATTTAATAAATGGATAGTCATTCTCCAAGAGTTTGACTTGGATTTTTAGTCTGCCAAATCTAAAAAGTCCTTGGTTTTTGCAGAGCTGATTGCAGAATTTTTGATGGAAGAGAATGTAGTGGTTGAAGAAGACTCATTCCCAAATGAGTACATTTTTCTGATCTCAACTTCTGATCCTTGGTATGGAGATATACTTATCTATCTTTAGACTTTGAAGTTTCATGTGTCCTTCTCGAGGGAAGAGCAACGTAAACTGCATGTACATGCAAAACAATACTTTATCATCGAGCATACTTTGTACCATAGAGAGGTAGAGTTTTTTTTGCATCGATGCCTCACCCATGAGGAGGCCGAGCGTGTCCTAAATGATTCCCATAGAGGAGCATGAGGGGGTCATTTATCTAGGTTAGCAACAACCCAAAATATTTTACATGTCGATTATTTTTGGCCCATGATATTTAAGGATTGTGTAGAGGATGTGAAGCATTTTCATCCATGTCAGCTTTACACCAAGAAAATGTGGTCACATCCCACTCCTTTGTTTCTCGTCATCGCGGTGGGTCCCTTCACTAAATGGGGGGTGGATTGCGTGATGTGCAACCCATTTTCGACTGGGAGGCACAAATATATCATTATCGTTGTTTATTACTTCACCAAGTGGGCAGAGGCAATGCCTACCTTCAGATCTGACAGTGAAACTATGTCTTTCTTCATGTTCAACCAGATCATTACTCACATAGGAATTCCAAAGGAGATTGTCACTAACCATGGCAGTCATTTCCATAATAAAATGATGATTGAATTAGATACTATGTTATGGTTCAAGAAATATCACTCGTCTTCCTTCTACCTGCAAGTGAATGGTCAAATCGAGGAAGTCAATACGACCTTGAAGACCATTCTTAAGCATACTATTAACGCAACCTAGTCAAATTGGCACATTATGCTGTATCCTGCACTTTTGGCATAGTAGACTAATGTTAAGACTACCATGGGGTTTTCACCTTTCTGACTCATTCACGGGGTGGAAGCAGTCACTCTGGTTGAGTGTGAAATTCCATCACTTAAAATTTCCATTCATGTACTCCCTGACACGACTGAATTAGTAGAACATTTGCTACACTTGGAAAATCTAAATGAATGACGTAGAGATGCATTAACGACAAATGAAGCTCATAAGAATAGGGTTAAAAACCAATATGATAAATTGTTCAAGCGTAGAATTTTCTCTGAAGGGGATCTTGTCTTGCTCTGGGATCAAGACAAAGAACCCCTGGGGGTAGGAAAATTCGAGTTCATGTGTTTAGTACCCTAGATCGTGTCAAAGATCTTGAAAAAAGGGGCATATGAGTTAATTTATTTTGATGGAAATAAGCTTCCTCAGCCTGGAAATGGGCTCTACCTAAAGAAGTAATATGATTAGGTTTAGTGCTTTTTCTTGTATTTTTATTGTATGTAATTTTATGTATAATAGTTAGCTGGTTAGTGTTCTTATACCATCTGGTGATTGTTACAGATGTCAACTAATAGGTTCGTAGGTTTTGCGGATGGTGCTAGTCATCATACTTGTAACCTGGCTTCAGCCGCATGGGTTATATATTCACCCTCAGGACAGCTAGTTGCATCTGGAGGTGCTCTCCTAGGTCCTGCTACCAGTAATGTGGTCAAGTACAGAGCTATTATTGAGTTGTTATGGGATGACTTGTCACGTAGCGTCACCTAGCTGGAATTTAGAATTGACTCTCAACTGGTGGTTTCCCAGCTTAATGGAGCTTATCAGGTGTGAAACCCTACCTTGTTACATCATTTTTTGTAGGTTAGATAACTTGAAAGAAATTTTGATTATATTTCATGCAATCACATTCCACATAATTAAAATACATTAACTGATGCATATGCGAACGATATTCTAGTATGGCATTTAACACATGTTTTGAAAATATACACAACAAATACATTTTGAACACATGTAAATAACTAAGCAATATATGTGTGTGTGTGTGTGTGTGTGTGTGTGTGTAAAAATATGTCCATAGATAGGTCACGTTTTGATCCTAAGATCCAGTCACAACTGTATAAATATACAAGAAAATTGTATCACAATCTATAAAATGCCTATAGATCTAGGCCTCATCACCTGCATCACCAACATCATCAAAATCGTCAGCCTCTTCAGCTTCTATGTAAACTAGAATGACCTTGGCTACCCTCCTCATGAGGCGTTTCCAGATAGGTGGAATTCCTACTACAAATTATTGCATAACAACATGAATTTGCTCAATCTGTATAGTCGAAACTCTTTGGGTCATCCTGGCCATATTTCCCTCGAGTACTCTCAATAAACCCTGGTCTCTGCCTGGTACAGGATGCGCACACATCCTAGGGTACCCATCGGGGCATACGGGTCCAACATCTGCATTTTAAGAACATTAAAATGAATTAAAAAACTCTTATACATATGTATATAACTTTATGATAAAATTCATTAAAATTTAAAAACATAAAAAGTAAAATACCTAGCTATCCCCACATGCCTACTGGCATGAGGATGAGATCATTGTCTCCTCAAAAATATAAACCTGAGTAAGAAAATTGCTCAATTGCTGGTAAATGTCATCCCCACCACACATAGAAGTCATCATCGTATACACCTTGGACTGATCCTCTACCACCTTGGCGAAGGAAGACTTCTCCCCACCTGGTCAATCTAGGCTGGCGAGGAGAGAAAGATGGAAGTGGTACAATAGGGCTGATAGTGGGAACTCTCTTAAAGAATAATGCTACCAATATACTAGAAAACCCAAAATTATTGCGGCATCCTAACTTACAGTCAGAGAGTTGCTTCCTCATGATCGAGATCATACCCGAACACCAATCAAACAGAGTTCTCTGTAAACACTCCACTGCCACTCTCATTTGGGTCCAAGTGGTGAGATGTAATGACAAAGATCCTACAACTTTCACTATTGAACTTACCACTACCTGTAGTGGGAAGTTGGCGATATGAACAATTGGGATGCATGATCCCTTTTTCTGACTCCTTGGCATGCAGTAGGTGTCCACATACTCTTGGACATTCATGGGGTCACCACCCCTACCAGTAACTTTGAGGTTCATAGCCATACCCCTGTGAGACAGCCCCGTGATGAAATACATGTCTTCTACAGCTATCTCCAAGATCTCACCTTGAAGATCAAAATATCTGAAGTCATAATCCCAATAGTGAATCTAATGTTCAGACAAGCATACATTGACCCACATTGGAGAGGTGCATAAGAAATTTAGTAGCCCACTTTGTCGTAGTGCATGCATAGTGGGGGCATCGCAGAGATCATATCAATCCATATCCCCATGTTCTCATTCCCTCCATTCTAAAACCATGATTGAACCTGCCCAATTGACCACCATTAATCATTAGAATCTATCAAATTCTTTTAATTTTGACAATAATTTAAAATATTCTATGTTATTGTTGGGCAAAATATTGTCTTGAATAATTTACCTAATATTTAATTATCAACCGGGGTTAGTAGGTTTAGAGTTTCTACAAAATATATACAAAGGTACTAGGTAGAGAGTGTCATGGTAATAATTTAATAAACCAAAGGTTGAAAGGTCTTAAGTTGAACTCCTAAGGATCCAACTTACTTAAGTTAATAAAAATAGAGGTCTAGGCAGAGTAACATCAAACTATTTATAAATGTCCAGATATAAACAGTGTTATGATAATGAACTATTCTATTCTGAGAAAGTGACTACATCAAGAAGAATTTACAATAGTATACCTACAGTAACTAATGTACATAAATCAACCAAATCATCTTAATTCCACTCTCCTTGATTATTTTGAGAGTAAGCATTTACTGTAATAGGAACTGGGGTAGGAGAGGTATCAAAATGGCTCTCAAAAGAAGTGTAAAAGCTAAATGGAATTAATTCTAGCTTGATCTCCACAAAAATGTGCAAACTGAGAAATTTCCAGTTACAAGAAATAGTAAACATGATTATTCATGAAAACACAACCCCTTCTCACAAAATACTATACAAAAGTAGACATGATTTATATTCAAACAAAAGACTTATGAAGAGTGATTTAAATTATACCTTATAAATCCCTAATTACATGATTAAGAGGACAAGTTGTATTATGTGTAAAGTACTTAATCTATTAATATATGTAACTTAGATCTCATATACAAAGGAACAAATTAAATCAAAATCTCAATTACAAATCAATATAATCAGTTAAATTACATAATATAATTCCTATTCATAAGGTTTTAAAAAAAAGAGGAAAGAGAAATAAGGTTTAACAAGAAGTATACACAATCTCATCTAAGGATCTTTAAAAGAAAATATAAACATTATCTAACCTTTATCATCAAGACAAAATCAGAAAAACTGAGAAAATAAGCTTTAAAACATATTACAAACACACAGGACTGAATGAACGACTGTATAACAGGTGGAAATGAAGGTCTGTATAAAGGGTGAAACAGACTATCTGGATGACAGTCAGTTTGAAGAAAATGCTAAAACTTTAAGGAAACAGTAAATTTAAATGCTTTATTGAAGGGAAGTTGCCTTATGCATGTACTACTGCAATGTAAAAGAAAGAAGTAAATCTACTTAATGATTGGGTTCCATAACAATATAACCTAAGCTAATTTCATAATTCAAACCATCATTTAACAAACTAACATACTTTTGAGCAAATTCACGATAAAAACTGGAATAAACAGAAATAGATTCACTATAATTTAAATCTAGAAATCAAGAAATGAATTATAAATACTTTGCATAAAAACTTGAAAACTATACTAGGCGCAAAAGAATCTGAAATCTATTTTAAGTGCAATCGATTGCTCACTGATAAAAAGGAACCTACATGCTCAGCATAATATTAAACTGAAAATTATGATGTAGGAAACATGAACGATTACAGAAACAAAATTACACAAACAACTTATAAGCAAAATTATACTAATTGCGAAGGAAGAAATAACAAAACCTACACAAAGATGTAAAAACTCTATTTGTTGGGGGGCCCTCGCAGCGAATAGAGTGATGCTTCTTCTAATCAAACTCGGTCATACACAATGCAATAGGACTTTCATTAAATTAAAAGGGTAGCATTACAGAGTTTTCAAACTTCACTGATTGTATCAAATAAAAGACAGAGACTCAAAGACTCCAAGAAGATGAAGAAGATCTTCCTAAGTCGCTTGACAACGTCTATATATACATTGTTTGATATAATGCGAGCAAGTCGACCCTTTAGTGGTTGACTGCTCTTCACGGTAAGCCAATCATTATGGAAAATAAGTGCACTAACAACTAATAGATGGCATTTCCCCTTTTCTCACAAATAGGGTTTCCTCTGGCGCGCGATGTGGCTTAGGACTTCAATCCAAATCAGAGCCAGCGTCAAGGTGTCACATAGATACATGAAATGGGAACTTCTTCTAGAAGAAGACTGATGTTGAGATGCTGGCACATGGTGATGACAGTTCTTGGCCTTTTCGTGCCTTTAACACACAGAAATACACTACCAACAATGCACGGTATGTTTGGTGATCTGGACAGCAAGCTGGATACGCTCTTCATATATCTAGTTGAACGCATGTCTATTTGTTAGCCTACCTAAAAGATCATATAACATGCAAACAATTATACACATGAATTAATACATCGAATGTGATTCATATTATGTCATTTTTAACCATTGAAATCGTAAAATGATGATAACAAACATAATTGATATAAACCTTAAATTTATTCATACCTTAGGCTTGAATAGTGAGCTGCATTGTGCAAAAGACACTAAAACGTAACAAAACATGTGTTAATATGCGAAGTACTGAACCCAAAAATGGTGACAAAATGGGGACCAACAGTTATACGGTACACGCGACTGCCTTTTTGGCAAGCCACGTGTCACATGCGAGTTGCCTTTATGCAGGTCTCTTGTACAACACGTCTACGCGGTTGTATAAGTTTCCTACCCGCATGTACTGCGCAACCTCCCTAGGTCAAGCCCAAAATAGTAAAAATTTGCATAAAATTAAAATTTAGACAGTTGTTTAAAAGAGAAGGGAAAGCTAGCTAACCTGGCACTTGCAGAATTTGAGATCATCCACTGGTTTGTCCTCGTTGAGAAATCCAAGTCAGAGGTGAAATATTGCCAAATTGGGTAAAAATGTCAAATGGTATGTTTTAATTCTATTTTTGAACTATATATAGAAAAAATTTCAATTTTTAGGTTTCTAGCCTATAGTTTGAAAATTATTTTTATAATTAAACTAATACCATGTCTTTTTTCCTAATGCAACAGGTTCGAAGTCTTTCAAAAATCATTATCCGCTCATATAGGGTAGGATTTTGGTCGTTCATATGTCTTTATGCATCTATACCTTATCTGTATTTAACCCTAGGATTACCTCTTTGACCACAGACTATGGTGTTTAACCATTTTTACCTCATCTACATCATTGTTCTTCCGTGGATATGACCTTATTTCCATGAGTACCCTAGTTTAGATCACTTTGTTGTCTTTTGGTACTCATATTGCATTTGTCATAGGTTTTGGGGAGCCTTCTTAGTTATTTTTCACGACAAATTGAGCCTCATTATTAGTTTCTTTTTACAAGATCTCCCTTTTTATAAGGCTCCCCACCCTCAAGGAGTTTTTTTAGGCCCAGTCCTGACTCCTCAAAATAGACTTGACTGCCAGGTAAACTTGTCCATTCAGGCTCATTAAGAATATGTGAATGGGCATTCACATCAGTGGTAGGTTATCGATTTTTTAGACCATGTGGAATAATATGAAAAAGGAACACTCTCTTTTCTTCAGAATTGAGAAGAGTATTCTCAGGTATAGGTTTATCACTTTTCCAGACCTGAGCGACTAAATATATGGAAAAGGAACCCCTTGTATGAGCTTAGTTTTCTCTTTTTTGTGCTCTGGACCCAAACATGAAAAAGATTCTGAGTGTAATTTATGTAAACCATAAATAACAAAGCATCGAGTTTATTGTTGTAAGCCCCATTTATGGTAATCAAATGGATCTTTCTAAGTGATCTTGCCTTCCTTAACACTCGTAAAACTGATGCTATATGCTACTTTTGAAGGGGTGTTGGGTAGGTGGTAATTTAACCTTTTTCAGACCTTCCTAACTAAGTACGAAAAAGGTGTGCCTTACTTCTTAGAAAGCTAATAGAGTTCTTCTGTGGATTGTTTTATACTTTTCTATCCTCATGAGACTAAATTGTACAAAAAATCACCCCTAGAGTCTTATTCAGAGTTTTTAGGCTCTCAAAATATGAAAACACCAACACGTATGTACTAGTTCGGGCTTGTAAAATCCATGAATAAGTAGCATTATCAAGCATTATTCTCTCCCCTCTTCAAGCTTGTTAAAAATGAAGAGAGACCTGAGTTGAATTTCTTGGACTCATTAAAATTTAACAGGAAATATAAGGAATAAGTACTCTCTTTGGGCTATAAACAATGGCAGCATGTCATCCTTGAACATAGAACTCTCTAAAATTTTTGATACTCATGTTTCAGTTTACACTTTCATCTCAGCTATTACTTCGAGTTTCTTACTCCTCCACTTGTCCTTTAAACATGGGGAATCTGATCATGTCTCCGACATGACAGATAATTTTAGTTGTCTTATCTGCAAGTTAAAAGCCACCTTGGGTCATCTATGTGTCGTGCTCACTGTTCAAGTATCTATCCCTTAATATGATTATTATCCAAATTCCATCATTGTCCTATATGAGTATTACTTGTGTCTACCTTCCTATATCCAGTTCCTAGTCACTCTTGTGATCTGTTGGAGGATCCATTGCCTTCCTCATCACATTATGGTTTCTCATTGGTACTTCCTGAAGACGAATACCTAGAGCTTTGACGATGGTACCTTAGGATTCACTATCATTACTGGTGAACTCCTTTGCTTCAGTTGTCAGTTTCACTCATTATATGACATTCTGTTGAGTTCTTTCCATGTTCAACTTCATCAAATCTATTCACCTTGTAAGGATTATACTGGTTCCTTAGGATTTTAATGAAGACCTTAGGTTCACATCTATAACCTAAGTTGTGCAAGATGGTGTTATGTTCAGTTACACAGCTTTCATATTTTGAATACTCATCATTGTATATTGTGGCTTCAATCCACCTTTTGTAATATACGTGGTCTTGTACCCATATCACATGATGTAATCAAATCTTTTAAAGGGGCTAGTGTTCCATTATATTGAACATGGCATCCTCGGATATGATTTTGTATATGAAATTCATATGTATTTGTTTCATGTACTTCCTCTACTTCCTTGGACACTTTAGTTCTCCAAGATTAAAAGATTGTAATGTATTTGGCCATCACTTCCTTCTGACCTCACACATTAGGGGGCATCTATTATCAACTGAAATGGAACTTCTCTATCTGAGTACTGACATCCAATATGTGGAGACACAAAACAACTAATAGTATTGAAGTAAGCCAAAACACTATAGATGTGCATGACCATTGATACATAAACTCCTGACCAGCTTAATGTATTTTCATTTGGAGATTAGGGATGCACACATGACTATTTGCATTGCAACCCACGTGTCATACAAGACTATTTGCATTACAACCCGCGTGTACCTTGAACACATGAGTTTCCTTAAAGCAAGGAGCGTGTCATACACTCGTTTCCTATATATATACTCATGTGTACCTTAATTCAATGTTAAAAAATATAAAGCACGATTAGTCAATATTAGTTGAGCCTTAATCATAAATATCTCAACCATCCTAACCTTCAAAACAACTCTATTTCCTCATGTATAAATAGAGGCCATGGGATGGGGCTAATCAATCATTCTTAGAAGAGCAAAGTTATGCTGGTGTTATGCCTTCAGACATCTTGGAGTAGCAGAACTCAGCGTCGTCGTTTTGCAAAGGAGTCCTTGTTTCAGAAGCTGGGTTGTAATCTCACCATTCTCCGTTTATTAATAAAGAAAGCTCTTCTTCCAATCTTTGTGTTGTTGCATTCTTGTATATGATAAATAATGAATTGTTTTGATTATTTTATTATGAATATGCATCTCATTAACCATTGATATATATATATACAAGATATTGCTGGAAGAATTTGTTCTTTGCAGGTGAATTGGAGAAGCCCTGGAAGCTTTGGAAGAGACTAAAAGAGGAGAATACCAAGCTTGGATCAATCGTCATAAACTAGGTATGCTAAGCCTTCTTCCTATTCCTATTTCATTTTCTACATAAGCTGATTGTTTGCAAGTGTCTTAGTAAGTTGGTAACCCTAGAGACCCTAGGTTACAAGGGTGCATTGTCCTAAACAACAAAGGTGGATGCATATAATTCTACAAGTATATATAAGCAATATTTGGAGATAATATAGATTCATACCTTGAAAACCTGAAGGATGGTCCAAGATTTCTCTATCCCTTTTCCTGCCCCTCTTCCCCAATAAACCTACAAAATAAGTTATACCTTCCTCAAACTAAATAGACTACATGAAAGGAAATTATGTTCAATAAAACATGAAATCCTAAACTGATATACATCATCATATAATCAAAATAGAGATTCAAATACACATTGAACAATGATTTGGGAAGAAGAATTACATCACATATTTATTAATCATCAAAATAAGTAAAAATATACCTTTTCTTCAAGTTGGGAACCTCACAAAACCTTGATCTAGTTCCGTTGCTTCTCTTCTCCAAGGAACTCAACCTCCAAGCTCTGCAACACAAGGAGATGATCACTAGGGAAAAGGTGGGGAGAAAGAGAGTCGCAATTCCTCCAACATAACAATGAAAAGGTTCAATTCCTCCTCTCATGGACCTCCCTACCTCTATTTATATACTTATAAAGAAATGGGGTCGAATACAAAGTAGTTACAATCAAAGGAGTTAGTTGCATAACCACCCAAACTACCCAAAATTCAAGAATCTTTTTTTTTACATCTATAGGAATAATATGCGAGTTTCAAAGAAAATAATTGCATATTCAAGGGACATACTCAGGTCGCAGTAATAATACTCATGTATGATACGTGGGTTTCAATGTAAATAGTCCCGTATATAGGGAAATCCGTAGGTATAATGTACAACAAGTCGGGTATACAAGGTGGAATACGTGGGTTTCCTTAAGGAAACTCGCGTATACATCAAAAACATATCATTTTTAGGGTACTTTTGGGAATTTTCAGACTTTGGTGTCATCTATAACAAATTAGCTTACTCAAATACCTTTCCAACAGTACAGATAAGAGGTCAAACAGAGTTACAAAACTCCAAATATGTGTCCTCCAATAAAGGTTTTGTTTTAGTGATTTTGATGAAGTGTCATCATGGAAGTGTCGACATGTGACGGAATCATGGGAAAGTGCTCATAGGAAGAGATGTGTCATTTTGGGATATAACACCAGGAAAAAAAAGATGCCTTCCAAAGAAGAGTCTAGGATGATGAGGACCCTGCATAAATAACCAGTGAAGGAAGGAGAGTAGTTACTTGGTTTCTCGTGATGAGTTTTCTGGTTGCAAGCATTGGAATCACCCAAATTCCCTCCTGAATTTTCAAGTGAGGTTACCTTATAAGTATACCCTAGGAGCAATGTAAATATCCTTCCACTGCCACCCGTGTACGATCCTAGAAGACAAGATAGTAAGGCAACCAAAATAGCAAAGAAAATGTGGTGAAATAGTCGTTAGTCCATTCGATGCACATGGGCAGGGTAGCTAATCCCAAATCCTAAAATAGCACCTATCACATGCCCCAATTTTGTAAAATAATGTTATTTTATTTTGATATTATTCCCAAACATTATGTTAAATTTAATGCTAAGTGGAAACTGATGACTTAGCAGAGTCAAGTATGTGGAATGTAATTCTGAATATTTAATTTTTAAATAAATAAAAGTGGAGACAACAGCCTGGGAGAGCTATTAAAAAGAGTGTTATTGGTCAAGTGGTGGAAGGAACTAGGTGGAGAGAAAAAATACAAGTGGCAGCATCCTCAAACACTTCCTATGTTGCAGGTGGAAACTTCCCTACATTTGGGGTCATGATCCCCCAAGAAAGTGGGATCAGAGCAGGTGGCTCAATTAATGACAACTAACCCAAAAAGGCCTAGGCAATCTTATTAAAAATTCCCAATGTAAAGAGCTGAGGCTGCTCATTCCAAGAGAATAATCATTCAGGTGAATGCACTTCAAGGAATTCATTGGAAAAGGGAAATTGGAAGGAAGGTGTTTGAGGGGAAAATTGTAGGAAGTTGATCTAGTACAGCTTTGTAGCTAAAAGATCTTACTGCAGTATGCAAAGTTGGTATTGAGTCTCAGTACTGGTACTTTGTTGATTGCTCTACCTAGTTCCATCCAAATAGACCAGAACAGGCTCGAGGGTCCTGAGAATTCATTGTTTGAGTGCTCTCCGGGGTTTGGTAGGGAGGAACGGCTTCCCATTGTTGTTGTTGTCTAGCTTTAAAAATAGGTTCCATTATCTTTCAATTTCTGTATTATAGTTTATCTCTGTGTATGACCAATTATTGAATGATGTTAAGTTATGTTGTGTTGAAATATTTTAGTTATTTTAGACCAAATCTATACTGTGATGAAGATAAATACTACTTGTGTTTTTTCCCATCTGGAGTAATCCAAATCGTACTCTAGCACAGGTAGATTTTTTAAGTAATTGAAGTATAATAGGAATATGAATGAGTCGAATATTTATGTTTCCAGAGTATTGAAATGTTATTTCTCAGTAGATAGTTGTTTTCTAGAAACTTTATTAAATTGTTTTGCAGACATGTCATTAGAAATAGACTGTGTAAATAGCATGTTAATACAGAATATTACTCATATTACTGATTGATATTAGTAGGTAAATTTTATCAATTATTTTCTACACAGTCTTTATTTACATAAACTGTACTTTTACTTGGACTAGAAGAATTAGTCTTATCAATTGGAAGTTAATAGTTTATGTTAAGAATAGATATAAACATAGTACTAATAGCTTTTTCCTTTAGTAACAACTAATATTCTTGTATCTATTTGAACTATAGTTAAATAATATGATAAAGGTTACAGTAGTCCTTACTGAGCTTTAAATAGCTAACGAATGGCAGTAACTTAGGGTTTTAAGTTAATACTATAAACTATTTTTATACTTTTGTAGAACTATGTAAATATGAAGAATACTGATAAGTATGGAGGTTCTTTTAACTTTGCGTTCTAAGTAATCCATAGTTACAAACTGAATTAATTTAGCACAAATATTACAGACTACTTTCAGTCCTAACCGTAATACAAATAAGAACCAACATAAACTTAATAATGTATGTTATTCTTAAATATTAGTATTATAAATATAAATAATGTTATTATTATCCTTAAACTGTGACATATATAGATAACTAATTTATAAAAATAAATTAAGAAAAAATGTATTACAGTAATAAGAAAATTACAAATAATAACCTAGGAAACAATATCCTATTTAAGTTAAAGGGAAGTAAACCCTAGCTCATGTTCTGAGCATAAATTATAAATATTAGAATATAAATTATAAATATTTTAGTATTGTAGTAACCTAGGTTTTACTTAGGTTAATTTATTTTAAAACTATTGACTAAAAATTGTTATGTAACAAAGATAAACCACATTATTGACTAACAGGTGCAATTGCATTTATAAAAGAAAGAGAGTCTATTAATAACAGCATACATATAAATGTCGAGGTTCAAAACCTTAAACTAATACATTACTAATACAGACATAATAACCATTTCTCGTATCAATTTTGTAATCATCTAAAATAGTCAAATAATCCACTCTCAGTCCTTTAAGGACAGATAGACTAAAATAGAGAAACAACATAATTATTAACATAAGAGCAAAATAAACCAAACAAGGGTTTTACAGGTCAAACCCTAACCTGTGAATTTCATCAAATAATCAAGATTTACATCATGGCTATGAGTACCAGCCTTCAAAATTTAATATATAAAAACCTGATAAAATACTCAACTGAGTTCAACTTCATTAATATTCAAAAAGGGTATAAACCCTAAATTATACAGAGTACAGCATAAACGACTAACAACCAAAACGAGTTGCAACGAAGCTACCTTCACAAAATGTACAACCAAAACTGACTGTGAAGCCAAGCTTCAACCAAAACCACTACACTCACAAGTGCATCCACCCTATCAAGGGTTTAATTTTAAACATGCTTATAAACAACCTGTAAATAGTAGAATCATAATATATCTCGTGGAAAGACAAGAAATGGTATTCAAACCCTAGGCGAGTCCAATGACCACCCAACTACATTTAAGGAGAGAACCCATCTTTCAGACCACGAGGCTTACCCGAGTTTGAGCCTTGAGCCACGACCGTCGCAAAGGCTGACTTCCTACCCTTGTACATGCTTCACTTCAATGAGTACCTACAGTAATGGTAAACCCTATCAGTAAATTATCTTACGAGTATAAGTTTGAAAGTATACTATAATAAAACTTGCAATAAAATGAAAGAAAGGTCCTTTATGATTTTTACCTATCACTGGGAGTATGGTGAACGGATTTACAAGAACTGTCACCTATAAATGGTGCAGTGGGGAAAACAACAACTCTTAGAACTGCACACAGTAACGAGATATGAAGAATAGAGCAAGAAAACTGAAGAAATCACCAAACTATGCGGGCTTGGGAAGAAAAGTTTCTCTGGCATCGAAACGAAGCTAGCAAGAAGAATAACTGCACGATTGGCAGAGAAAGAACCAGTAATCAAAACCATTCACTTGATAATGGAGGCAGGACGGAGTCAAGGTATAAGGCGATGGTGACCAGGAGAACGATGGTCGCCATGGGAGACAAGCCGAAGCAACCCTAGAGCCAGCGTAAACTACAGGACAATAATGCTTTAGGTTAGGTTTCTAGTGTATTATATACTTTCCAGACGTGGACCGGAATCAACCACATTGCCATAAATTTATCCATGCAGCGAGGATCGTGTCCTATAGTTCCTGCATGGAGACATTTTATCATTTGTTTGTTCATTGCAGCGTGGGTTAAAACTATAATAACCACCCAATAATTCATAATCAATTCACTAATCAATAGCACCATGTAATACGCTAACCTAATCACCAGTTTATTATCATGGAGAGTTTACGTTGACCAAGCATGGTGTCATGTATAAACATAGACATAAGCCCGATGTGGATTAAGCCAAAACCCTTGCTACACCGACATTATATTGTTTTATAATAAATATCACCATAACAAGTTAAGCGATGGCATAACCATATTCTAACATTGTTTAATTAAGATAGAAAGCATATGATATATGTTATGTTTTTAGATTAGGACATAGTTAAGTCTTTAGTATAGTTTTACAAGAGTGCATGTTAACTATTACAAGACTATGGCAACTCTAGTAGCAAAGCATTAAGACCCTTGAGTTGTTCCTTGCAAACTTTGTACACGATGAAGGTTGGGATTTGAGTGCTTGGTAAGTTAACCATTGATATACCACTCATTTTTTTTAGCTTGGGCATAGTAAACCCTTTTTCTTTAGGAATATTATAAGTCTAACATTTATAGATAGTATCTTATAATAATGCCAAGAAGTGAAGGCTAGAATTGAATACGTGACAATAACAAAATTGTGTAGATTGAATGCTCATCAAACAAGTCAATTATGCATATATAAGAAATATAAATGAATTGATAACTCAAAATCTTCGAAACTGTGAAGTAGTACAAGCTAAAGATAAGAGTGTTATCACAAAATACTGTCACATAGTTTATGTGAAATTACTTTGTTAATCCTTGGGAGTATACTCAGCTCAGCTTAATGCTCATGCAAAGTGTCTAGTGGACAGTAAGATAATTACAGGGTTAAACTTGGGAACGAAGTATTGGTAACCTTAAGCTCTTGTAGAAGGGTATGTTGGCCATATTTCTACACTCAAAGGTTCTTGCTATTTATAAGATCATAGGCTATAAGTACCTTATCGAAATAATTTAAGGGACAATAAATATACAGGCAAGACAAGATATTATTGTAAAAATATTGTCAAGAAAACAATGTTTATGAGTATTACAAACTACTTAGACTAAAAAAGAAATACTCATATCTGAGATTCTAGTGTTAGAGTCGCAAATATGATGTACTGTCATTATACTTTTTCCAAGATTTTTTATTTGAACAACTGATGAAAATCAAATGATTTTACCTTACAGGAGCTGTCTAGTGCTTAGCAGCTTATTGTTCTAAGCTTTTTAATTTGCAAACAAAATACTGCTGACACTAATAAATCTTTTAAAAATATATACTCGATCGATCATACCTGTAAAAACCTGTAAGAAATAGTATTCATCTACGTTAGCACGAATTCTAAGTAAGCCTCGGATTTAAAAGTAGATTCCACCTACTGACATAAAAGAGCTAATCAATAAACTGAAGAAAATAACACACAAAAAGATTTTAATCTTGCTACGAAAAATAAACTATTAAGTTATTTTAGAAACCAATTGCTTAATTGTTTCTTTATGCAAACTGATAGCTGTTAGTAGAACCACAAGTTATAACATTTATTGTTAACTCAAAAATTTTAAATTTTTGTGAAAATTTGGGGTTGTGACATGTGGTATCAGAGCACAAGGTTCAAACACTAGGCCTTGATGCAACCCGACTAGCTTTCATAAAATAGTAAATTAAATTATTATGCTAATGTATTTTAATTTTTTTTTATGTTATTCAACAGAGAATTGTCTTTTTCTGAAGTTTAATAGGCAGGTATGGAAAGGTTGGGAGAGTATGCACAGGAGGAGTCTCCAGCTACAAAAACAAGAAATTTACCCAGAGATCCTATACCAGGGGATGTAACTACAAATTCCTCAGAGCTGTTACAAACTGTAAAAGATTTGAAAACTAAAATGGAGTCTGTAAAGAAAGATAATGAAAGGATTTTGAGGGCTCAAGAAGAGCTAAATCAGATCCTAATGGAAAAGTTTCAAACCGAAGGAAGGGGTAGAAGGTTAGAATCTGAAGATGCTAGTCATCCAAGAAAATCTAAAAAGATGAAGCATACAAAAACTAAAAGTAGTTCATCGTTAGAAGTGTTTGGTGAACGACAAAGTTATCATACTACTAGTGATAGTAGTGATGATGATCTGTACATCAAGAAGAGGAAATATAAACCTTATGAGGAAATCTCAGGGGAATTCAAAAAGATAAAACCACCAACTTTTAATGGAGAGACTGAGAAGGGGGAGGAAGCTGAGTCCTGGTTATCCGGTATGAAGAAGTACTTCCAAATATATAATTATTCTAACCAGTTAAAGGCTAGGATGGCTATATATAACCTCTCAGGAAAGGCTGATATTTGGTGGTAGGACTTGAAGAGAGTTAAGGGTATAAAAGAGAAGGAAGTTAACTGGAGTACCTTTAAGCGGTATTTCAAAAAGAAATTTCTGTCTGAGTAGTATTACGAGGAACGGGCTAAGGAGTTTTATGAACTAAAGTTAGGTTCAATGACAATGAAGGATCTGAACAACAAATTCTCAAGTCTACTTAGGTATGTACCCTACCTAGTGGATGAGAAACCAAAAGTACAGCGATTCCTTAGTTGTTTAACCTATCATATTAAAGATAGAATTTAATATGATAACCCAAAGACCCTGGAGGAAGCTATGAGGAAGGCTAACTTTTGTTTTGAGTAGAATAGGAAGAAAGAAAGTTTAGCCAACTGGAAGCCTAAGAAAAATAATAATCAGTCCACATTTAAGAAGAAGGATTTTGTGCCTAACAGGAATTTTAAGAATAATAAGGCCAAAAACTATTCTAACAAGAAGAATTTCCAGGGAAATAGGAATAGTACACCCAACAATCAGAACAATTTTAAGGGTAAGGAAACTGCAAATAATCATGGAAATTTTACCAAGAGTTTTAAGCATAAAGAGCCTGTCAAGTGCTGGGAATGTAATGGCCCACACTATGCTTCAGTCTGTCCAAACCGAAAGAAGATTGTTAACAACATTCAGACCGTACAGGAGGAAATGACTATTGGGGAACTAGCAGGGAGCATGCCCAGAATTAATGCAGCCTTGGAGAACCAACAAGCTGAATATCAAACTTCCATGGTGGAAGTAGAAGGTATGATTAATCAAACCCCTGTGACTATTTTAATTGATCCAGGAGCTAGTCTCAGTTATATTGCACCTCAAATAGTGGGAAAATGTAAGTTAACTGTCGATAAGTTTGAGAATTCATGGTTAGTGCAGTTAGCCACTAGGGATAAAAAAAATTAACTTGCTTTGTGAAAGAATGTGCTTTACTTATGGATAAATTTGACACTGTTGTTAAACTTAATATTTTGCCACTCGGCTCATTTGATTTGCTAATTGGTATAGACTGGTTAGAATAGCATAGAGTAATTTTAAACTATTACGATAAAACTTTCACATACTTAAACAGTGATGAACAACCAGTAATTGTTAAGGGTATTCCTAGAAAAACTATGGCAAGGCAGATTTCTGCTTTACAACTTAAAAGAGCTCTTAGAAAAGGATGTAAAGCTTACGCTGTAACAATTACTGATGAAGGAAGTAAAATTAAAACAGATAAGTTAAAAATAGAAGATATCCCTGTTTTAAAAGAATATGTTGATGTATTCCCAGAATAAATTCCATGATTACCTCCTAAAAGGGAATTGGATTTCACCATTGAGCTGGTACCGGGTGCAGTACCCAGCTCAAAGGCCCCTTACCGAATGAACATATTGGAACTTAATGAGTTAAAATAGTAATTAAAAGAGTCAATAGATAAAAATATATATTCATCCAAGTGTGTCTCCCTGGGGGACACCTGTCATCTTTGTTAAAAATAAATATGGAACTATGCGATTATGCATAGACTACCATCAGCTAAACAAGATGACTATTAAAAATTGATATCCGTTGCCCCGCATAGATGATTTATTTGATCAACTACGTGGAGCCATGGTGTTTTCGAGGATAGATTTAAGGTCAGGATATCATCAAGTGAGGATTAAAGATGAAGACATCTTCAAGACAGCCTTTAGAACAAGATACAGACACTACGAATTTGTCATAATGCCATTCGGGCTTACTATCGCCCCAGTTGTCTTTATGTGTTTAATGAACAATAAAATGCATAAGTATTTAGATAAGTTTGTGGTCGTGTTTATTGATGACATCTTAATCTATTCAAAAACTGAAGAAGAACATAAAGAACACCTAAAAATTGTTTTGCAAGAGTTGCGAGAACATCAACTCTTCGTAAAGTTTAGTAAGTGTGACTTCTTTAAGGATAAAATTCAGTATTTAGGTCACGTAGTGACCAAGGAAGGAATTTTTGTAGATCCTAAAAATATACTAACAATCAAAGATTGGCCGATTCCTAAAGATGTGATGGATGTTAGATCTTTCATGGGCATTACCGGTTACTACCGGAGGTTTATTGAAGGCTTCCCGAGGATAGCCAATCCGATAACTTCCTTGCAAAAGAAAGGAAAGAAGTTTGACTAGAACCAGAAATGCAAAGAAAGCTTTAAGAAGTTGAAAATTTTATTAACCAGTGCACCTATTTTAAGAATAGTAGATCCTAATAAAGAGTTTGTAGTATGCACTGATGCTTGTAATGAAGGCTTAGGCGGTGTTTTGACTCAAGAAGAGCATGTTATTTCTTATGATTCTAGAAAGTTAAAAATTCATGAAAAGAATTACGCAACATATGATCTAGAGTTAGAAACTGTAATACACGCCTTAAAAATGTGGCGACACCACCTAATCGGAAGAAAATTTGTTTTAATGACTGATAATAAAGGATTGAAATATCTTTTAGATCAACCAAATTTAAATGCTAGACAAGCTAGGTGGTTAGCTTTCTTAAGCGAGTATGATTTTGAAATCCAGCATATAAAAGGTAAAGAAAATAAAGTCGTTGATGCATTAAGTAGGAACGCAAGGCTGAATTTTGCAACAGAAATCAACACTTACATTTCAGACATAGATGAACAGCTTAAAGAAGGGGTAAAACAAGATGAAATTTATTAGAAATTGCAACCTAAAGCTAAGGAAAACCCCACAGAAAAATTAATAAAAGGTTACAGTTTAAATGAAAAAGAGTTTTTACTATTTAAAGATAAATTGTATGTACCTAACATACCTAAAGTTAAGCTGTTAATTCTGGATGAAATCCATAAAACACCATATTCAAGTCATCTAGGTTATCAAAAGACTATAACCATGCTAAGAAAACAGTATTTTTAGCCAAATATGAAAACTAAAGAAGCTGAATATATTGCAAGGTGTTTAGAATGTCAATAGGTAAAAACCGAACACCAACACACAGCTGGTTTGCTACAGCCTTTACCTATTCCTAGCTGGAAATGGAAAGTGATTAGTTTAGACTTTATCACTGGACTGCCTAGAAATCAGAATCAAAATGACTCTATTATGGTATTGGTTGATAAGTTAAGTAAGGCAGCTCATTTTATACCTGTTAAAACTACTTACAAAGCTACCAATATAGCTGATATTTTTCTAAAACAAATTTTTCAATTACATGGAGTACCAAAAGTCATAATCTTAGAAAGAGATCATAAGTTCACAGGAAAATTTTGGAAGTCCTTGTTTAAAGGATTAAATACAACATTGAATTTCAGTACTTCTTTCCATCCTCAAACAGATGGACAAACTAAAAGGGTAAACTAGGTACTGGAAGATTTATTGAGAATGTATGTGAAAGATCAGCCAGGTAAGTGGAAATATTATTTACATCTAGTAGAATTTGCATATAATAACAATTATCAGGCATCAGCTAGATTCAGTCCATTTAAAATTTTGTATGGACAAAAATGTAATACTCCTATCTCTTTGAGTAATCCAGTAGATAGATTGGTATTAGGTCCAGAATTGTTGAAAGAAATGGAGGAAATTGTGAAACAAGTGTAGGAAAATTTAAAAGTGGCATAGGATCGGCAGAAAAGTCAAGTAGACTTGAAAAGAACTCCAAAGTAGTTCCAGGTAGGTGAACATGTGTTCATCAAGGTAATGCCCAAGAAAATCTCTCTAAGACTAGGGAGTTGTGCAAAATTGGCACCTCGTTACTGTGATCCATTTGAAATTTTGTCTAGGATTGGTCAAGTAGCTTATAAATTAGCATTACCACCTAACTTAAGAGTACATAATGTTTTTCATATTTATTTTTTAAAGAAATATGTTCATGATGTTACTCATGTGGTTAATTGCAATGTTGTACAGGTGGAACCAGAAGGAGAATTTCTGGTGGAACCGGACTGTATCCTCGAGAGGAGGGAAATTACACTTCGGAACCGCACCATTGGATAGGTGAAGGTGCAATGGAAGCACTTTAGTTCTGAAGAATCCGCCTGGGAATTGGAAAGTAAGATGCGAGATGCATATCCAATTCTGTTCCAGGGGACTTCAGAGGATGAGGAATAAATAACATCAAGGACAATGTTATATTTTAAGGGGGTGTGTATGTCACATGCCCCAATTTTGTAAAATAATGTTATTTTATTTTGATATTATTCCCAAACATTATGTTAAATTTAATGCTAAGTGGAAACTAATGACTCAGCAGAGTCAAGGATGTGGAATGTAATTCTGAATATTTAATTTTTAAATAAATAAAAGTGGAGACAACAGCCTGGGAGAGCTTTTAAAAAGAGTGTTACTGGTCAAGTGGTGGAAGGAACTAGGTGGAGAGAAAAAATACAAGTGGCAACATCGTCAAACACTTCCTATGTTGCAGGTGGCAACTTCCCTACATTTGGGGTCATGATCCCCCAAGAAAGTGGGATCAGAGCAGGTGGCTCAATTAATGACAACTAACCCAAAAAGACCTAGGAAATCTCATTAAAAATTCCCAATGTAGAGATTTGAGCCTGCTCATTCCAGGAGAAGAATCATTCAAGTGAATGCACTTCAAGGAATTCATTGGAAAAGGGAAATTGGAAGGAAGGTGTTTGAGGGGAAAACTGCAGGAAGTTGATCTAGTACAGCTTTGTAGCTGAAAGATCTTACTGTAGTATGCAGAGTTGGTATTGAGTCTCGGGATTGGTACTTTGTTGATTACTCCACCTAGTTCCAGCTGAACAAACCAGAACAGGCTTGGGGGTCCTGAGAAGTCGCTGTTTGAGTGCTCTCTAGGAGTTGGTAGGGAGGAATGGCCTCCCATTGCTATTGTCGTCCAACTTTAAAAACAAGTTCCATTATCTTTTAATTTCTGTATTATAGTTTATCTCTATGTATGATCAATTATTGAATGATGTTAAGTTATGTTGTGTTGAAATCTTTTAGTTATTTTAGATTGAATCTGTACAGCGATGAAGATAAATCCTACCTGTGTTTTTCCCCATCTGGAGTAATCTAGATCGTACTCTAGCACAAGTAGATTATTTAAGTAAATGAAGTATAATAGGAATATGAATGAATCGAATATTTATGTTTTCAAAGTAATGAAATGTTATTTCTCAGTAGATAGTTGTTTTCTAGAAAGTTTATTAAATTGTTTTGCAGACATGTCATTAGAAATAGACTGTGTAAATAGCATGTTAATACAGAATATTATTCATATTACTGATTGAAATTAGTAGGTAAATTTTATCAATTATTTTCTACACAGTCTTTATTTACATAAATTGTACTTTTACTTGGAATAGAAGAATTAGTCTTATCAATTGGAAGTTAATAGTTTATGTTAAGAATAGATATAAACATAGTACTAATAGATTTTTCCTTTAGTAACAACTAATATTCCTATATCTATTTGAACTATAGTTAAATAATATGATAAAGGTTATAGTAGTCCTTACTGAGCTTTAAATAGATAACGGACAGTAGTAACTTAGGGTTTTAAGTTAATACTATAAACTATTTTTATACTTTTGTAGAACTGTGTAAATATGAAGAATACTGATAAGTATGGAGATTCTTTTAACTTTGCACTCTAAGTAATCCACAGTTACAAACTGAATTAATTTAGCACAAATATTACAGACTTCTTTCAGTCCTAACCGCAATACAAATAAGAACCAACATAAACTTAATAATGTATATTCTTAAATATTAGTATTATAAATATAAATAATGTTATTATTATCCTTAAACTGTGACATTTATAGATAACTAATTTATAAAAATAAATTAAGAAAAAATGTATTACAGTAATAAGAAAATTACAAATAATAACATAGGAAACAATATCCTATTTATGTTAAAGGGAAGTAAACCCTAGCTCATGTTCTGAGCATAAATTATAAATATTAGAATATAAATTATAAATATTTTAGTACTGTAGTAACCTAGGTTTTACTTAAGTTAATTTCTTTTAAAACTATTGACTAAAAATTGTTATGTAACAAAGATAAACCACATTATTGACTAACAAGTGCAATTGCATTTATAAAAGAAACAGAGTCTATTAATAATAGCATACATCTAAATGTCGGGGTTCAAACCCTTAAACTAATAAATTACTAATACAGACATAATAACCATTTCTCGTATCAATTTTGTAATCATCTAAAATAGTCAAATAATCCATTCTCAGTCCTTTAAGGACAGATAGAATAAAATAGAGAAACAACATAATTATTAACATAAGAGTAAAATAAACCAAACAAGGGTTTTACAAGTCAAACCCTAACCTGTGAATTTCATCAAATAATCAAGATTTACATCACGATTGTGAGTACCAGCCTTCAAAATTTAATATATAAAAACCTGATAAAATACTCAACTGAGTTCAACTTCATTAGTATTCAAAAAGGGTATAAACCCTAAATTATACAAAGTACAGCATAAATGGCTAACAACCAAAATGAGTTGCAGCAAAGCTACCTTCGCAAAATGTACAACCAAAACTGACTGTGAAGCCAAGCTTCGACCAAAAACACTACACTCACAAGTGCATCCACCCTATCAAGGGTTTAATTTTAAACATGCTTATAAACAACCTGTAAACAGTAGAAGCATAATATAGCTTGTGGCAAGATGAGAAAGGGTATCCAAAACCTAGGTGAGTCCAATGACCACTCAACTGCATTTAAGGAGAGAAACCATATTTCAGACCACGAGGCTTACGCGAGTTTGAGCCTTGATTCACGACCATCGCAAAGGCTGACTTCCTACCCTTGTATAGGCTTCACTTCAACGACTACCTGCAGTAATGGTAAACCTTGTCAGTAAATTAAATTACGAGTATAAGTTTGAAAGTATACTATAATAAAACTTGCAGTAAAATGAAAGAAAGGTCCTTTATGATTTTTACCTATCACTGGGAGTATGGCGAAAGGATTTACAAGAACTGTCACCTATAAATGGTGCAGTGAGGAAAACAACAACTCTCAGAACCACACACAGTAACGAGCTACGAAGAATCGAGTAGGAAAACTGAAGAAATCACCAAACTACGTGGGCTTGGGGAGAAAAGTTTCTCTGGTAGCGAAACAAAGCTAGCAAGAAGAATAACTCCATGATTGGCAAAGAAAGAACCAGCAATCAAAACCATTCACTGGAGAACGGAGGCAGCACAGAGTCAAGGTATAAGGCAATGGTGACTAGGAGAACGACGGTCGCGATGGGAGACAAGCCGAAGCAACCCTGGAGCCAGCGTAAACTACGGGACAATAATGCTTTAGGTTAGGTTTCCAGTGTATTATATATTTTCCAGACGTGGACAAGAATGAACCACATCGCCCTAAATTTATCCATGCAGCGAGGGTCGTGTCCTATAGTTCCTTCATGGAGACATTTTATCATTTGTTTGTTCATTGCAGCATGGGTTAAAACTATAATAACCACCCAATAATTCATAATCAATTCACTAATCAACGGCATCGTGTAATACACTAACCTAATCACCAGTTTATTATCGTGGAGAGTTTATGTTGACCAAGCATGGTGTCATGTATAACCATAGACATAAGCCCGACGTGGATTAAGACAAAACCCTTTCTACAATGACATTATATTGTTTTATAATAAACATCACCATAATGAGTTAAGCGGTGGCATAACCATATTCTAACATTTTTTAATTAAGATAGAAAGCATATGATATATGTTATGTTTTTAGATTAGGACATAGTTAAGTCTTTAGTATAGTTTTACAAGAGTGCATGTTAACTATTACAAGACTGTGGTGACTCTAGTAGCAAAGCATTAAGACCCTTGAGTTGTTCCTTGCAAACTTTGTACACGATGAAGGTTGGGATTTGAGTGCTTGGTAAGTTAACCATTGATATACCACTCATTTTTTTTAGATTGGGCATAGTAAACCTTTTTTCCTTAGGAATATTATAAGTCTAACATTTATAGATAGTATCTTATAATAATGCCAAGAAGTGAAGGCTAGAATTGAATACGTGACAATAACAAACTTTTGTAGATTGAATGCTCAACAAACAAGTCAATTATGCATATCTCAGAAATATAAATGAATTGATAACTCACACAACTTCGAAACTGTGAAGTAGTACAAGCTAAAGATAAGAGTGTTATCACAAAATCCTGTCACATAGTTTATGTGACATTACTTTGTTAATCCTTGGGAGTATACTCAGCTCAGCTTAATGCTCATGCAAAGTGTCTAGTGGACAGTAAGATAATTACAGGGTTAAACTTGGGAACGAAGTATTGGTAACCTTAAGCTCTTGTAGAAGGGTATTTTGGCCATAGTTTCTGCACTCAAAGGTTCTTGCTATTTATAAGATCATAGGCTATAAGTACCTTATCGAAATAATTTAAGGGACAATAAATATACAGGAAAGACAAGATATTATTGTAAAAATATTGTCAAGAAAACAATGTTTATGAGTATTACAAACTACTTAGACTGAAAAAAGAAATACTCATATCTGAGATTCTAGTGTTAGAGTCGCAAATATGGTGTACTATCATTATACTTTTTCCAAGATTTTTTATTTTAACAACTAATGAAAATCAAATGATTTTACCTTACAGGAGCTGTCTAGTGCTTAGCAGCTTATTGTTCAAAGCTTTTTAATTTGCAAACAAAATACTGTTGAGACTAATAGATCTTTTAAAAATATATACTCGACGATCATACCTGTAAAAACCTGTAAGAAATAGTATTCATCTACATTAGCATGAATGCTAAGTAAGCCCCGGATTTAAAAGTAGATTCCACCTACTGACATAAAAGAGCTAATCAGTAAACTGAAGCAAATAACACACAAAAAGATTTTATTCTTGCTACGAAAAATAAGTTGTTAAGTTATTTTAGAAGCCAATTGCTTAACGGTTTCTTTATGCCAACTGTTAGCTGTTAGTAGAACCGCGGGTTATAACATTTATTGTTAACTCGAAAATTTTAAATTTTTGTGAAAATTTGGGGTTGTGACAGTACCAAGCACCAAACGAGGCTAGAATGAGGTACTGCGTAAGTTCCCAAATCTGCAACAACTCTGGTGTATTCTCTACTGAGTATAGGAGGGGTATCTCCAACTACTCAGTATTGCACAACCTCGTGCTTGACTGTTGTGTGAGAGGATATTTCCGGTGTCTTTATCAACGAAGTTGGATTTCCTAAAAGATTGGCCACTATTTTTGAGTTTGATGTTTTGGAAAATTAATATATCCCTAACCCAAAACACTATCCTAAACTAATGTGTGTCGTCCCTAAAAACAAACAGTTACTAATATATTTTATATATTAAACGTTCATTTTAAAGGGTTGTTGATTACTCAAACGGTGGCATAGGTAAAACCAATGATGTGTGACTAAACACTAGAAACAAGATGACTAAGAAAAATAGAAGATGAAATTCAAAAGAAAACATATTTCTCTTTCTTTTCAAACTAAAAATTGAAATCCACGAAAGAACAATCTCTTTTTATTTTTTCAAGAACAGTGATATGCAATGCAATTTAGACTAAAACCATAATCTATTTGCATATAAAGAAACTATATGTTCTTTTTCTTTTTCTTTTATAATATGCAAAAGAAAAATATCTTATCAACTAATGCAAGCAAGTAATGTGAGCAAAGTAAATAGACAACTACTCTATACCCCACTAACAAACCCTAAGTTTCCCTAAGGCTGGATATAACCTCTCTGGGAAGAAGGGGTTGTAAAGGTAAGCAAGCCAACAAATTTGGTATGAAGAGGCCAAGTAATAAAACTGAAACAAAATAGGGTCAATAATTCCAAATAATCAATCTAAAGCTACAAATAGAGGCTGCCCAAAAACTTGTCCAACAAGGTCAAGACAAAGAAGGAGGTGGGGGGGAAAGCAGCAAAACAAGTTCAAATACTTGAAAAATAGATAAAGAGAAACTAAGAGGGATAACACACTCTACCTATAGTCATGCACATGAAGAGGACCCTAAAAGACCTCCCAAACAACCCTCAAACAACAACAAAAACCACTAAAATGATGAAAAAACATTGTTTCCGGGGCATTCACGAGTTTCTCTATTGTTGCTCATGAATGGCTCGTAGGTTGACAATGTAAAGGGTTGCAGTTACAACATAGAGTCGGGACTGTTGAGTCTAGGACCTGTGGAAGGGTGGGAAAAATCCTCAAAAGGTCTAAAAATGGCCTAAAAAGGCAAATGAGGTGTCCTATCAGACCTAAAGGTTGCTTCTAATTTGCAAGAAGGGTCTAAAACCTTCAAAAAAACTAGAAGAACAGAGAAACCCCAGAGAGACATGGATATCCCCAGTGGAGTCGCTATTTTTTTTGTAGAGGAAAGTGTTCCTATGGATGGGGGTTAAGAGGCCATCAACATACCATGGGTTGAAAGACAAATGCATATAGTTCTGTAAGTAAATGTAAACAAGATTTAGAGGTAAGAATGGTTCATACCTTAAGCAATGAAGGTTGATCCAAGCTACCCTTCAATCCTCCTCTTGCTCCTCTCACACCACAAGACCTGCAAAACAAACTTAACCTTCCTCAAACCAAATAGACTATATGAAAGGAGATTATGTTCAATGAAACATTAAACCCTAATTTGATAAACAACATCATATAATCATAATCAGAGATTCAGAATATAAGACACATTGATTGGAAAGAGGAAGAGCATCACATCTTTATTAATCATGGAATATATACAACGATTACCTTATCCTCAAGCTAGGCACCTCATGAAACCTTGATCTGGTTCTGTTGCTTCTCTTCTCCAAGGCACTCAGCCTCCAAGCTCTGCAACAAAAGGATTACATCTAGGGAAAAGGTAGGGGGATGAGAGTCCCATTTCCTCCAGCATAACAATGCAAAGATTCAATTCCCCCTCCATGGACCCCTCTCCCTCTCTTATATAGTTTGCTGAAGAGTTAGGGGTGCGTAAAAAGTAGTTAAAATCGAAGGAGTGGGTTGCATAACCACCAAAACTACTCAAAATATGAGAAAGATTCATTTTTTGACATGTACAGGAGAAAGTCACGGGTTGCAGTGAAAACAGTCACGAATACAAAGTTGAAATCATGGGCTGCAGTAACAAGAGTCACGGATACAAGAGGAATTCGTGGGTTCAACTGCATAAGATTTGCAGATATCATAGGGCAACCGTGGGTAAACCTAACGACAAGTCGCGAATACAAAAGTATAATCGTGGGAACCATGAAGGAAAAGTCACGGTTATGTAAAAAAAGCTCATTTTTTGGGTACTTCTGGGCATTTTCAGGCTTTGAATTCTGTTGAAAACATATTCCTTACTCAGATACCTTTCCAACGGTAGCGAAGAGGTTAAATGGAGCTACATAAATTGAAAGATGACTCCTCCAATCTAGATATTTTTTAAATGAATTTCAATGACTTTCATGAAGAGTCGACATGCGATGAAATCATGGGAAAGTGGTCACAGGAAGAGACATGTAATTTTAGGCTATAACATAGATTCTCAAAGGGATAAAACATACAATTAAACAAATTTCATTTCAAACTTCTAAAATGATTACAACATAATCATTTTCTGCAATTAATATGACAAAATATATAAAAATAAATAACTTTACTCTTTCAGAAATAGAATAAAAACCCAAAATTCAGAAAGAAAATGTATAAATAGGATTTTATATATTAAATAACTCTAAAACTTGGAACACACATATTATTCTTCATGAACAAAAACCCAAAAAAACATGTTGCTCAACCACAACTTCAACATAAAATCATTCATAAAATAGTAAATTGCGAAAATTCTTTGCAGGTTCATAACAGAGTTTGTATGATACGAAAAACAAGTCTGAGCCATCACATTCCACATAAAAATACAAATGGAACCAAACAAACAAACTATTACATGTCACTATATAATCTAGCTCCACATGGACAACAAGTACACAAGATCCATGTAGACTTGAAAAAGGTCGATCAACATTGTGCTGTAAAAACTGTGTTCACCTACTTATCCACGTCAACAATGCTAAAATACTCAACTACCAAATGATGAATTGATGAGATTATACACAATTCCCTCAACTACAAAATTGATGAATTCAAGAAACTATACACAATTTGTACGGGATAGAAAAATGAAAAATAGCAATACAAGTTGAGAATCTGAAATCATTTGGATATAATGAAACCCATGTAAGATCAAATCTCACCTAAATTTATCTCTAAAGGAAACTCAAGTTAAACCAAAATATGGCCATTTCTTTTTCCAAATATAAATTAAAACTAAAAAAATGAAGTTTAAATACCAACCTAGAAAAATTGTTCACATCCCTTTGTTTGTGTGTGGTTTTCACACCCCTTCGTTAATACTAAAAAGAAAGGGAGTTTAGGGAAGGTGAAACAAAACTAAATGGAATTATATGTCAAAGGTAGTGGTCATGGAATCCCTAACACTTAACCACGCTTTCTTTAATACTAAAAAGAAAGGTATTTTAGGGAAGGTGAAACAAAAATAAATGGAATTATATGCGAAAGGTAGTGGTAGTGGAATCCCTAACACTTAACCAGTAAAAAACTGTATGGTGAAAAATACAAAGGGATTTGAAAGCATATGGAAATAATATGAGCCATTTAAGATCAAGTTTCACCCAAAATTGTCTCTAAAGGAAGCTTGGATGAAAACCTAATACACCCAATTATTCTTCCAAATATATATTAAAATTTAGAAAGAAAAAAAGGAAAATTGAATATTGACTTGAAAAAGGTGTTCACATCCCCTTGATTATGTGTGGGGGCTAGCACCCCTTGTTTACTCCTGAAATGAAGTTGAGGTTGTGAAAAGAATAGTAATGAGTGGGCCTAATGGTTAAGAGCATGTGTTTCCTCTTAGGAGGTCACGGGTTCAAATCCAGAGGGGGTAGTGTATGTATACCTCTGTAGACTTTAGCAGTTAAATCGTTGCGCAGAGGGGGGGTCCCTTGTCCCACAAACAAGGGGGTCTCATACACCAATTTAGTGTCTTGCTTGATGGTGACCTTAAAAATAGATTATTATTATTATTATTATTATGAATTTTTCATACTTCACACTCTCCACAAAATTTGTAAAATAATATTTTGGCCTCAACCCCATTTCCATTTTTGGCATATCATTTAGTAATTAAACCACATCTCATTAAGAGACTTGGTCAAACATCTTGAAACCACATCTCATTGAGAGACTTGCTCAAACATTTTGCATACATTCTCGAGGATCCCACATTTGTCATAAATAATAATAAAGAACATCAAGAGGATCCCACATTTGTCATAAATAATAATAAGAACATGAAGAAGAATTTTGTAGACCATACAATTTAAAAAAAAACACAAACACACCTACATGACATAGGGGTTTACCTTGTATACTTTGTCGAACTGAAAAATTATGTCAGTCCACTCGAAAACTTATGAAGAAATTTGATTCCCTCAACATGTGTTCACCATCCCAGCCTCATCTCCTCGGCTGTGGGTTTAGCCTTCCCTCTACGTGTTTGTCGATCATGGGTGCTCTATGTGAACTTAACACCCTTCTCTGTTGGTTTGACAATGACGTGGGTTTGAGTTTATAAGCCATGGGTTTATTGTTTTAATGTTATTTTAAAAAAAATATTTTAATTTTTAATACTAAATAAATTTTGTATATTTAAAAAAATTAATATATTAATAAATTTTGTTTTTATTTTAAACTTTATATTGTTTTAAATGTTATTTAAAACATTTGTTTTAACTTTTAATATTAAATCATTTTGTTTGTATTTAAAAATAAATAATAATTTAATAAATAAAATAATTTATGTTTTTATTTTTATAAAGTTTAAACTGATTTAAAGTTTTTATATATTTAAAATTTAAATTTGTATATTTAATTTTCCTTTTCAATCGAATATTTTCTTAAATATTTATGTTAACAAATATTAAGGTATTACAAGTATTTGATTTAAATGTTTTTGAAATATTACATATGCATCTATTCATTATGTTTCTAGAGGTTAGTTTCTTAGTCTATTTGGAAAACTGGGTATGTCCACCGAGGTCGAACACCTTAAGATATTCGCTCGCACACGTGGATCAAATATCAATACATGGGTGTGGGCCATGGTTACAAACCTCAAACGAGGAAACAATCCATGACCATGACTAACACGACCACTTGAATCAAATGGAATCTTGTGTCTTGGACTTAATAGCAAACCAACCAAATGTAGCCAACTTTCTCCTCTTTAACAGTACTAACCTCTAACTTATGATACAAAGGAATGGAAACTGACTATCAGTATCAACAGGGAAAATATTGATGGATCCCGCTAATTTCCATCCATTTTAAGATCCTAGGAGGCATAGGGGGGAAGAAATCCTTTAGCCTAGAATTAGAAAACGCATATGTTCACTACATTTAGTAAAATAGTTCAAGTCATCCTCATATACCCAATATCTTGTATGAGATGCAATCATTATAGTCCATGAAACCATGTTGTGTTCCATTATTTCATCAAAAATCATTTTGTTTGTTATTCCCAACAACATCTTCTTATTGTGCTTTCCTAAAGACGTGATTTGTTACTTATAGGTGACTTTGTATTGGCGAACCAATCCAAACCCACTTCTTTGTCGAGTATACCTCCCTATTCCAAGGAGGACCATCCCCAAAATATTATAATGACCTCCTTCTTCTATGCTATTATGGCCCCTTGCTGACTTATTATTTATATATGGGATAATGGGTAGTACATTCCTTGATTAGGAGGAATGGGGTCAAGAAATGCATAAAGGGTTGTGATAGGAATCCATTTCTTATTTTCAACCAGAGTGAGAAAGAATCCCGATGAGCATCCTCCAGGATGTAGAATGTGGCATACATGAAGGATTCATACACCATTTATTGTATGAAGTCGTGTTTTTGTAAATTCACATACTATTAAACATTATTGTATTGAACCCCAAAAGTGCAATTTATTATTCAAAACGTGTAATTTTTTATTCGAAAATTGCATTTTTTTTATTATGAAACTCAATTTTTTGGTTAAAAAATGTGTGTTTCTCAATTGCAAAACTAGGATTTTCGATTAAAAAGTATGATCTTAACAGACGATTGCAGTAATGATCATCATAAATGTCCTAGACACATCAAAATTTCTTATGCGAGGAACCATGATTTTGAATTAGACCTTCCTACCATAAACATTTAACTTCCAATCCATATGATCTGGCATTCCAATCCTTCCCAATTCCTCCTAGTGTTCGTTAAGACCTCTCCAAAGTACACATTATGCAATCCATTTTGATAAGTGTTGAACATTCCTCCCATCATGACGCAAGGTGGGAGAATATTATCGTACCTTCCCACAATGACTTGAATGTGTATATTCAATAATGTCCTGAAGAATGTGGAGATTGTGTGAAATGGAGCCCATGTAGGTTCAGATAGTTTTTCATTCAAACCGTGGTAACTTAGAGAGCCAGGGATAGAGAAAAGCATTGGCAAAAAAATTGTGCTTCAATTGGAACCAGAGACAGTTATATAGAGGGTTGTTGCAGTCGTCTTTTGGTTTCTCACATAGTAGGAGTCTTGGCGGGATAAACTATCATTCTCATACATTTTGAATATTTAAATCTAATATATGGATAAATATCAATTAGGTATTCTCGATATTCCGTCACATTTTGACATCAACTAAGATAGTTCTATTAACGAACATTTTCTATACCGATGGAATTATAGACTGATTCTTCTATGTTATTATCCTTCTATGTGGCCCCTTCTATGTATTTCAAGTAATACATGAAATGTAGTCCATCCCTTGTACATATACTCATTACTAAAGGAAATTTTGACTATCCCTTTCACATTTACTAAGTCATATAGTAAAGGTTGGTAGTCCCTTCTACATACTCCCAGTGATATAGGAAATATTGGTCGCCCCTTCTACATATACACAACAATACAAGAATTTTTGGTCATCCCAATTGCAATACTAGGTTTTTTTTATTAAAAGTGGGATCTTAACAAGCGATTCTAACAGGCGATTGGAATGAAATGATTTTGATGATGAACCCCAAGGTTTTTTAACTCTAGATTCTGCATAATATATTGACAAGCTTCTAACATGGAGGATGTTCTAGTCATCCCTTTTACCTATACCCAGTGATATAGGAAAGGGTGGTCATCCCTTTTACATATAAAAAGTGGCACGGAAAAGGTTAGTTGTCCCTTCTACATATGCCCAGTGATACAGGAAAGGTTGGTTCTCCCTTCTACATATACGTGGTGATACAAGAAATGTTGGTCGTCTGTTCTATGTGTACTCTTATAATTTTGATTAAATTTAATATAAATTAGACTTTAATTTTCTTGATTTTTAATGATCGGTTCCATTACTTTTGTGCTATCAAATCTTCACTATCCGTGAAATGTTCACCTTTTGTTACATCCAAAGCATATTATCTTGCATGAACGACCAGATATTTCATGAACCAACTTGCTCGGTAAATCCATAGCATTGATGGAATGAACCTCAAATTAAATCTTGGGTAATTTTCTTTTGCGTCAATGGCTCATATTAAAAGTTGTAAGGTGCGCGATTAGATATGATCCATCTATGGCACACCCCTTACCATAGATTATGTTAAGCTTCATTCTAAGTGGATCTTCATGATCATTGAATAAAAGTTCTTCAATGCAATCTAAACTGTTGACGCTGAGAGTCCCATGTGATAAGCTTGTATCAACTTCCACTTATTCTAGCAGGGTTATTCTATGTGTCACACCTATTACACATGGTTGGTTCACACATCGTGAATGAATTTACTCCATACAGCTTGCAAGTTGGTGTACTCTCTTTGTGTTCAAGTGAAATGGAGAAATATCATACAATAAGAGTTTTCATAGCTTCAAGAATGTTAACTTTGTCCAACTATTCAAAGAACTTCTACTGCAAGATCATAAAAATGCATCCTTAAGTTTGTTTCCATCCACCATCACCTCATCAAATTGATGCCCTGCATCGTAACAACACTTCCATCATACTTTCCATCAAGTATTTGCCTCCTAAATAAATCTAGTACAATTGAAAACTACAGAAGCATTCTTGACTCCTCTTCAAAAATGTTTCCATCTTTTTGGTAACCCAATGAATACAAAGCCTATGTTATTATCCTTAAAATTCCCATACTCTTATTAGTCCTTTGGAACCTTTGGAACCTATTGTTTGGACCTCCTCCAAGGACAATGATTTATCCATTGGGATGCTCACTTTCCCGAGACACTCTTTTCACCCTTGTTGTCCCTAAAGACATTGCATGATATGTTATTGGCAAGTTATCATTGGCTATTTTTTAAGATGTGGGAAGATGTATCATCAAATTCCATACTTGTTTGAATGAGATACATTGGCTCAATGGTGGTAGATGAACCTTAACGTGATGTCTTCGATGGATACATGAAAATCAATTAAAATTGATCTAGGCCATTGGAGTCCCTAGGGGGAGTAGTGGATTTAAGTATTGGAAACTTTTCGTTGGAAACCTAGATGCAATCTTGCTATCTAGAGGAATAGATATGGACTATCGAAGGCCCCCAAGTAACATAATGCATACATATGTGAACCTCTCTATCAAATGGCCCATATTAAGTTCTGTATGATAAGGAAGTAAATGTGGGCTATCGAAGGCCTCGAGACATATGAAAAAGGTAGAGAAGTTTTTTTTTCCTCGGACAACCTAGATGAAAAGGAACTTCCCCCAAAGAAGATCCTAACCATTGGAGGCATTGAAAGAGATGACAAAGCCCATTAATACTACCCTATCACCAATGACTTAGATGAAAGCATGCAAGTTAATCATATCCATCAAAGGTGTAAAAAGGCTAGCTAAAAGACACGATGTATTTATGTTGTTAGGGGTGTATATTGAATAGAGTTAGCCTTGAATAATGATATGAGCCATTTAAACTAAAGTGAGTTAGCCTATATCCGTCATCGGATAATTAATGAGTTGATCTTGGTTTAAAATGTTCGGTGGAAATCTGGAAGAATCAAGCCGCCATAATCAACTTTCTAATGTTTGAAGATCGCCCTGTAGTGACAACTCCAGCTAGAAGTAAGTGCATCATTAAGAATGGTTAACGCCTGTTTAAATACTCATGGATTAATTAGAGCTCTTTCTAGGAGAACAAAATCCCTCCTGGTTACTTTTTCAAGTCCACGATTCAAAAAGTTTGAAAGGAAATCTATGCCAACCTGGTTGTTCATCATAGCAAGAAGAAGTAATGGAGACAAGAATCCACTTATCCGTCTGAACTAAAAAATAAATAAATTACTTTCCCAATGTTGTATTTCCTCCTCAGGTTGACCCAGGTTCAGATCCTTTGTCGTCAACAAAGACCCAGATATCGACTCGACAGAACATGGCTCATCCAGAAGCACCTATAACGTAGATCCAGTCTCACCCGAGATATATTTATGGGGAACTACTAGAACCAAGTTTCTTCATTTAGGTGGGGATTCCTACTCTTATGGTACCTTATCACAGAACTCGACTGGAGCCAAGGTTTATACTTATTACTCATTTTCTATTCATTTAAGTTAACAGGATATTTACGAGTCGACACATAATCAGAGGCATTTTTATTCTTTTGTTGTCGGCGGAATTCATTTGTGTTGGTGGAGGTCGATCTGTTCGATGCCTATGATGTAGCTACGTGCCCCTTGTGGTGGGCTCTTTCTGCTGCATCTTTGTTGTGGCAAAGAAATATCTTTTGGGCATTGCTTGGCCTATATCGTTGACTTCCTTGAGTTTTATGGCAGTGGTGGGGGGTGGAGTGCCCATTGCTACTCTTCTCCTGCAGACTCATCATCGTTTGCACTAGATCTGCTTGATGGGAAGTTTTCAGTTTTCTTTCTTTTTTATTTTTATGGCAGTGGTGGGTGGTGGAGTGCCCATTGCTACTCTTCTCCTGCAGACTCATCATCGTTTGCACTAGATCTGCTTGATGGGAAGTTTTCAGTTTTCTTTCTTTTTTATATTTGGATACAGCGTGCAAACTTCTTAGGATTTTCCTACTATGTTTTTGTGATGATGCATTGGAAAACTGTAACATGCTTTGACATGGCTTATTTTTCCCTTTTGACGCAGCTTTGGCTGTGTTTCTTAGATTGTGGTGTATGTGTCCATGGGTGGCCTAGTGGGGATGCGGCTACCCTTCCCATGGACGTTTCTGGTGGGCATTATCATCATCAGTCTTTTGCTAGGTTTTGATGATGAAGTTTTTACAAAACTGTAAAGATTTTGTTCCGGATGTAACGATTAATTTTGTTTTCTGTTGACAATGTATGGGGCATATTTTTTGCCTTATATACATCTGCAAATGTAATTTTGTGCGTTATTGAAATAAAATTACAAATGTTTTCAAGGAAAAAAAACATTCAACATGAAGGCCATATCACAGGTTCATTCAATAAGTTGTGTGTCAGACACACATAAGTGATTCTTCATAAACAAATGTAGAGAGACACATTCAAATTTACTTATTTAAAACATACATGAAAAAAACATAAGCACCTTAATCAATGATACATAGATACAACAATTAACGTCGAAACCCATCTGGGAAAAACCACAAAGGTGCTCTTCATCTGGCATGAGAAATATGTTAGCACCTTTTGTTTGTGCACTCATCTTGCAGACTCTTCTCTAGGTATTCTTTACAAATTATACATACTTCTCTCCTCTCATGATCTCTGGTTTTAGGTCTAAGTACTATCCTATACTTCTCCTAACAGTCGATCCGCACATATCCTTGATCAGTTCTCTTATCTAAACAACTCTCTCTTCTTATATTCTCAACCTACACAACCTTCGCACACAACTTGTTAATCAAAACAAGAATCAATTAACTACAACCCCAACCCGACCAACCAACCTTGCACACATCTTGGGTTCACCCTTTTATAGGATTCTACTTGTCCTAATCAACCGCCTCTTTTATGTTATCCTACAAGCTGTCATTTTTATTCCTGTATATTTAGTTACAACAAAAAATAAACATTTTCACCCCAAAATACATTTAACCTTTATTACCAAAATCATGCTTTATTTTAATTCGCTCCTTACCCATGATCGGTCGAACTATCCTTTTCAATCACTTTACTCTTCTTCTATCTTGGTTCCTTCTATTGTCGCTACTCTTGGTGCCAATCTTTCCATTGTGGCTTCTCTTCCTTCTCAGCTTCTCTTTCGTCGCATCTTCTCTTGCGACCGAATTCTTTATCTTCTCGAGAATAATTCTAGCTAAAATCTGCCAAACTTTTCTCAGGGACAACATTCCCCCAACACTCACATGTGGATCATCCAGAGCCACATTACTCTGAGACCTCTATTGTTACAACTTTGCTTTGAAAATACTGAAATATTTTCACTATGCACTCGGTCTCCTCCCGTACTTCTGCTTTTGTCTTCTTCAAATTTTCCACAAGTTCGGAACTAATGTGTTCCAAATTTGTAAGTCCTGCTAACTCTACTGCTTGTCACACTTTTTGGTGTATAGGTTGAATAATACCTATAACGTTTTCTACCTCTACCTGCAATTTTGCGACCCTGTTGGTCCTCTTCTGCTATTGTGTTCATAGTGTTTCGACCTATTGTTGTAGTTTCTTCATCTCGATGGCCTTGGCCATTTTCTCTACTAATGGAAAATTCTTCATTTCATTATTCAGTTGGTTCATCTCTGTCTCGTCAGTGCGAATCTATTCTACGAATTTCTCTAACTCTTCATCATCAATCAAAGCTTCCCAAGTATGAGAAACTTGCTCGACTTCTCTAGCACAAAGTTCCTTTGCCTCTTCTCTTCTCTTCGCAACATTTGTGGTTTCATTCCTTCTCTCTTCTAGTACTTCTGGAGGTGTACTGGTTGTCACTTGTGCTTCCAAATCCACAACCTTCTTGCAAATGTTATTTGCAATCTCATCAAGTCAAAACACTTTGTATTTCGCAAATATTTCATTGGTAATGCCTTCATCAGTAAAATTGTTGTAGGAAAGTGTTATGGTTGCATTGAGCAAGTGCATGTTCTCCTCCCAGGTCTTGGCTTTTTGCTCTGCTTCCTTGATTTTTTTCTTCATCATATGAACAAGCTTTTTTTATGCTCTAACATGCTTGACTAATGTGCCTTCTCTGATCTTCATTCTTCCATTGTTGCTTTCTAAATGGAATACACTCTGTACATTGGTGTTGCGGAGAAATTTATGGTGACATTTAGCTCTATTGTCCCCAAGTCAATTGCTTCACCCAATGCTTGAGTTTTTATTTGTGGGATTGGTGTTGACACATCACTAGTTCGCTCCTTCGATGAGCCAGATAAGTCTTGTGACTCAGGACTCAGGAAATTGTGGTCTATAGTCAACCTCCATTCTTACTTCTTCCGCTACCTTACAAAGCCTCTGTAATAAGTTTGTAATACTACTTGTTAGCCCTGTTTTCCAGTTATGTATCTTCTTGATATTTTATTGGCGACCTCTACCATTTTGTCTGTCAAAAGTGTATAATCATCATTGGTAAGGATGAGAGTTCCAGTCGATTTGTCTCATTTCCTCTTCTTATGTATCCTCATGGAATGTTCTGTTTGCTTCCTCTTTTCCCCTACTACTGGGTCGGTTGGAGTCATGCTTGACTCATTTTGGGTATGTTATAGATTTTCCTCTATTGGTTTTTCTCCCTATCCCCCATCCTTATGTTTTTGTGGATTATCCTATTACACCTCTTCATCTACCGATAGCTGATCATCTGTGATAGTAACTTGCCATTCTTCCGGCCAATCTTGAAAAATGGCATCAACTTCTGCATCCAATGGTTGATACTGTGTCACAAGCCATTGGCGATGTGGATCTTATGACAGATGAAAATAGATATGATGGTTTTTGACCGAAAATATTACAATGTTTCTAAACCTTTTAATGGTTGCTTCGGTAATTCTGGCCTGCTTTCTTACATGATGTCACGGGCCCTCTCCTTGTAAAAATAAATCTATATTGTTGTCTATTTTCATCTTCTTAGAATCTTTGTCAAACAAGAGATTCTGGTATCGATCTCCTTGACATAGGATGAGCACATCTATCCCTTAGTAGTTTGTTGGTTCTTCCCATGCAGCAAACGAAATCAAAATAATTAGCCATGAATAATGAAATGCATTACCTTTCTCCTCTTCCTCCTCTACATCTTCTAACGGTTCATTTAGTAGATATTGTGACCAATTGAGTTGAACACCTATTGCACATAACTCCATAACAGCAATCATCCTCGTGGTGTGCTGGTTCGATCGCATCTTTCATAACAACTTGCTAGATATGGCTTTAGTTGCAAACCAAGCAGTGTAGTCATTGATAGAGGTGATGGAAAATTCTCTTATGTCTCTGGTCAATTCATAATTTTCTTTCAACTTATTTATGAATAAATTGTCCTACTCTTTTCCAACAAAAAATGGTATTGGGTCGACGCCTGCAATTGGGAGTCTCATAATTTATGCTATAAGATCAACATCAACAAAAACCTTTCGGTCGAGTCACATAAATATAGCATTGAATGACACCAGCAATTGTTTAACACATGCACTCACCTCTACATTGTAGCCAAAATTCCACATGAGCATGAGTGACAACAAACCATCTTTATCTAGTTCTCTTTTCCATTCCATTAGAACTAAGTAAGTAGGGACATCCTCTGTCCCGTGGACAAAAACCATGTATTTGTCCATTATGAACTCTGGAAATTTCCTGATGTCGTGGTCGACAAAGGTCATATTCTTGAGATTTTGGATTATGTTCATTGTTATCTGAACTTCTTTTGGTACAATTGGTGTTGTAGTGGGTACCTTTCATTCTTGGGTATTCTAATCTTAGGTGCATAAGCTGGTCTGGAGGAACATACTCCGACAACATGCTTGCAAATCCCAGTTTTTCAACTTTCGGTGGTGTTGTTGCTTCTTTCTTATGGATACAACACTGTTTCCTCTTCAACGTTCCAGGTGGGTATGGTCCTAACCTCACTTCATGGATGAATTGTATATGTTCAGCTTTTTCTGCAACCATGGCCTACAATGGAACATATGTGGCAGTGTATTCCATAATGGGAGTCATTGAAGGTGTCTCAACTCTATATTTTGCAACATTTCTTGTATTGGAAATATATAAGACCATAGTCTGAAAAAAATCACCGCGTATATTTGAGTTGTAGAAACAATAGCTCAATTTACTCAGTTGGGTGCAAACATAATGAATGAAACTTCGGCATGAAGATTATATGCATTAATTCATTCAACCAGTATTGCCTTTGCATGAGAGAGCAATAAATTAGAAAGATGGAAATGATTTTCGTCACATGGAGCAATCGTCCGAATCATTACCAGGAAACCCCCACTCAGTCATCACTTCTCATGTCACCTCATTGGTAGTTATTATGTAATAATGATGGAAATGACCAAAAAGTATGTTTTCAAAATCTCCCGCATTCGGAATATTAACTACAACAAGTTGTCATCATGCGACAACTTTTCTCTTCCTTGGACTGGTATTTTTCCTTCAACATATTTGTTTCTTGCAATAGACTGAGAGTATTCACTACCATTTTTCTTTTGCGACAGACAGATAGTCTATGACCACTTTTTATTTTTCTTCAACAAATGCATTGTCTGTGACACATAACAAAACACATCGTAACTTTATGTACATTTTCATCTTTTTCTTTTGTCTCTTCTTTTCTCTTTTTCTCTTTTTTTTTTTAATTTTTTTAGTCGACCAAGTCATGACTATCTTGGTAAGAATTTAGTCGAATTCCATTCACCAATCCTTTGAAAGGTGTTCCATTTAATTTATCATGTTGTACTGCGCCTCCTTCGGTGATTTGAATGAGAACATAAGGCCCCAACCAATGTATTTTCAGCTTTCTAGGAAGCTTTAAGAATTTACTATCATAACAGAGGACGAGTCCTCTGACCTGAAATTTCTTATTCTTGATGTGTCGATCATGCCATACTTTTTTTCGTTCCTTCTCGACATTTTGATGATAACCCGTGACAAAAATTTCTTCCTCCAACTACACAAGTTGTGACAATATTTCTTTGATAACACCACTATCACTCATTTCAGTGATTGCAACAATCCTTAAACTATGTATGTATTCCATTGGCATAGCAACCTCTTTTCCATACACTAGCCAGAATGGAGTTCATCCTTTCAACTTCTTATAGGTCATGTGATCTGCCCACAATACCACATAAATTTTTTGATCCCAGTCATCTCTTTGAACATTGCAAATCTTCTCAATTTGTTCTCCAATATCTTGTTGAATGCTTTGACAACACCATTCACTTAAGGGTGATATGATGTTGTTTTCCTATGTTTGATCTGGAATTCTTTAGTTAATTTTTCAATCAACTAATTGAAAAAATGCATACCTTGATCACTTATCAAAATCTTAGGGCATCCAAATCTAGTCATGACATTGTCGAATAGAAATTTGGCAGTAGTCGCAGTAGTAAAATCCTTTACTGGCCCTACCTCGGCCCATATAGTCAAGTAATTTGTCACAGTAATAATGTATCTTGCACTTTATCTTTTTCCTAGTGGGTTTATAGGACCCACAAAATCAACACCCCATTTGTCAAATTCCTGTAAAGTAACATGAGTTACTAGCTACATTTCATCTCATCATGAGGGATTTCCAGTTGTTTGAAAGATATCACAACTGCGACAATATTCTCTAGCATCCGCATGTAGAGTGGGCCACCACAATCCTACTTGCAATGTCTTTCAAATTGTAGCTTTCCCATCATAATGGCCTCATGCGACACCAGCATGCGCTTCATTCAATATCATTGGTCGCTCATGTTTCAATACACGGTGACGAAGAATTTCATTCGGTCCCATTTGATATAGTTGTCCCACTATCAATTGTAAATTTGCAGATTGCATGACTAACTATATTTTCTACACAGTACGAAATCATTCTCGTGCATATCCTGTACTCAAGAAATGTATGATATCTTTATATTGGTCATCGAACATTGTGATCACAAACAATTACGCATTAGGAAGATTACCATCAAGGTTCATAGGTTCTTGTCCACATTCATCCCTCGACAAGTGGTCTATTCCTAAGTTTAGTTGGCCTGGCTTAACAATAACTTCAAAGTTGAATTCCTGAAAAAAGGAGAATCCACCAGCAAATATTCCCCCCCAACACTAGCTTATAGGCTAGGTATTTCAATGCAAAGTGGTCTGTGTACATTTTGAAATGAACACCTAACAAATAGTGTTGAAATTTTTGTAGTGCATACACCATAGTTAAGCCTTCTCTTTCAGTCATAGTGTAATTATTCTCTGTTATTGACAATTTCCTACTAGCGAAGGAAATAGGATGATCAATGGATCCTTTGCTAATCTGTGTAAGTACTAATCCTTTGAAGAAAATTATAGGTTTAATAGACTTATCGTACTGACTCTTTACCCGTTGTTTCTTTGCTTTGTTTTCCATGAGTGCATCTTTGCATTGTTCAACTAAGTGTTCTAAATGTGGCAAACGTTATTCTAAAGTGGAAGTCTCAAGTAAGAGTTGTATCGCTATCTTTAATGATGGTATTTTGCATTCAATAGGTGTGACCACCTCCACCTCATGAACAAGTTGGAAATATGAAAAAACTATGGCAGTTTTAACAGTGGTTTGATATGCCCAAAGTGCAAGGTAAAGCATGATGTTCCAATTAGATCTACTAGAATTTATTTTTTGCTTGAGAATGGTTTTCAAAGTTTAATTAACAGCTTCCACCTATCCATTCACTTGTGGGTAAAATAAATATGAATGATCTAGCTTAAAACCAATCATAGTGGCTAATTCACTCATCATTTTATTCTGAAAATGACTACCATGGTCAGAGACAATCGGATTTGTAATACTGAACCTAGAAATAATCTAATTGAATACAAAATAATTTGCAATTTCACCACCATCCTTTACGGTAGGCATTTCCTCTGCCCACTTAGTAAAGTAGTCAAGGACAACGATGATATAGTTATGCCCTGTTGTCTAAACTGCGTTGCATGTCATGTAGTCCACCCCCCACTTAGTGAAGGGTTATACCACTATGATGAGAAATATATTAGCAAGATGTGTTTGTATTTTTTGGGTGTAAATATGACAAGGATTGCAATTCTTAGAAGCATCCACGCAATCTTTAAATATTGTGGGCCAAAAATAACCAACACGTATAATCTTCTGAGTTGTTTCCAACCCAAAGAGATGACCCCCACACGCTCCGCTATGGGAATCATTCAAAACTGACTCATCCTCTTCATGAGTAAGACAATGACACAAAATTGTATCTACCCATATTGTATATAAAGTATCACCACCGATGAGTTATTTTTTAGCATTAAATCATAGTTTTTGTCATTCTTCCCATCAGGAGGTTGCAGGATACTTCAGATCTTGGAGATATACCAATATGTCTCCATACCAAGGATTTGTGGTAGAAATTAAGAATACATACTCATCCAGAAATTATTTGTCTTCTATTATATAATTCTCGTCACTAGGGAACTTAAAAATAATATTCGCGAGCACCAAATACTTCTTCGAATTAGCGGATTTAAAATCAAGGTCAAACTCCTAAATTATGACAATTTATTTGTTGAATTTTCCCCTTATTATACGTTGGGATAAAACGTATTGGAATGGATTTAAATCCGTGATGATAGTGGTTATTTACAGAAAAATGTAATGACACAACCTCTGAAAAACATACACAACCACTAGTGCCAATTTCTCAATATGTGAGTAGTGAAGTTTAGACCCTACAAGAGCTCGGATGAGGTAGTAGATGGTGTGCTCCTAGAGTTGATCGTCTTTCAAATATAGCACTATTCCAACTATAGAATTGTATGTGACCAGATATAGGATAAAATCTTTAGTGTAGTCTAGTGGACACATCAAAGGAGATGACAATAGTTCCTTTTTAAGGGCCTAAAGTTCCTTTCTAGGGGCCTCAAATGATTGTTGTAAGTAGAAATCCATGGCTTGTTGAAAGGTAGCTTCGACATTATTCAAACCAAAGGGAATTTTCTTATATGCAAAGGAACCCCAAGGATAGATAAAATAGGTTGTGTTTTGGTCTTCGGGATCAATTTGAATCTAATTTTACCTTGAAAACCCATCCATAAAGGAAAAGATCCTGCTACCTATGCAGGCATGGGGTAGTTACCTTTAAGACATGCTTTATTTATATCTCTAAAATCATTACAAACGTGGATAGTCCCTTGTTTCTTATCAATGGGAATAGGTTTGGATACCCATTATATCAACGAAATAGGATATATGAACCCAGCTTTCAAAAGCTTTTCAACTTCAACTTTAACAAATACCGCCTTCTGAATATTGATGGGATGTAGTTTTTGTCGAATTGGTTCAATGTGAGGATATGTTTTGATTTCGTGTTCAACAATGGATGTTTCTATACATGGAATCTCCTCATATTACTATGGAAACGCATCGCATAATTCCTTAAAAAGAGTTTTGTAAATGGAAATCTCTTCAGGAAAAGAGTTTTCTCCAATATAAACATTTTCCACAACACCAAGTTTAATGGAAATATTGATCGAACTTGTTTCAGAAATGTTCACCATATTCCCTCAATAAACACTAGTTATTTTAGTAAATATTTTATAGGTTGATCAATATCTTCACAAAGGCTCACGTGAAACTCTGAATTCTCTATCCTACTCAGGTCTGGAAGGAAAAAAGACTTATGGTGCATATCTTTGCAAGACTTATCAGGTCCAATCATGGCTTTCAGGATGGCTTCATCTGACGGTAAAAACATATCTAAGAAGTCATAAGAGTATGCATAGTTCACGACCCATGTGGGAAAATATCATTCATCTACCTCCTCGGATACACAAGGATTCACGATGGGATCTGCAACATCATCATAAATATCTTGATAAGTAACCTTTGTTGCAGATAAGGGCAATTTTGGTTCATCTTGCACAGGTAAAATCCATGCATTAGTCCTATTTGAAAATGAAGAGACATCGTCCAATGTAAAAACAATATTCCCCATGCTATTTGATCCAATATAGTTTACAGGATCAGACTATTAGATTTTTATCATTTAAGCTAGCATTATATTAGGATCTTTAACTGAGAGAATAACAAGTACAACAATCAAACATAAGAGACAATGAACACAATGTTTTTTCCTCAGGGAAACCATGAAGGAGAAAACCCTGCAACTTCCTCAAAGATAGAATTAGCACCAAAAGCAAAACCCAAAAAACAGTAAGATGATCTCCCAAAAGCAATAGTCTCTCTCTCTCTCTTGTCCCAACAAATTCTTCTCTCTCAATTATGCACTACAACTGAGTGTGAGTGGATGTGTGATAAATAGAGGGGCTCAATCTCTATTTATACTAATTCCCAACTTGACAATAACTCACTAGGGTTGACTTCTCTAGGAGAGTCTAATAAACCTAGGCCCCCACAACTGTGGGGACTTTAACCTTTAATCAATAGGAGGGTTACCCACAATGACTTGACATGACTTGTTTACATTATTGAATCTCCTGATAGGAACATCAGGGCATGACATGACTCAAATACATTACAGACACTTCCCGGAATAAACATTGGGGTACAATACATAAGATATACAGATGAATACATTCTGAAGTTACAAATACATCAACACTCCCTCTTAACTAGGAAGGTATTTTCTCAACACAATTTGTTAGGACTGGTCTTCTTCTCTATATCATCTGGATCATCATCGATTTCCCATCATCTCCATCTTCAAGTCATATCCATCTTCAAGTTATATTCATCTTAAAGTCATCTTCATCACCGGATCTAGATCATCACTCGATTTGGATCATCAATGGATCCGAATCATCACTTGATCTGGATCATCATTGGAACATCATCATTGGATCTAGATCATCACTCGATATGGATCATCACTGTTGGATCATCATCACAGGATCATCATCATGGGTGCTATCTCATGATTCTTCTTATCACAGGAAGTTATACAGAGCCATCCCTTTTTCATGTTGGTTGTAGGCATAGCCTCCATGTAGGTCTTCTTCAGCACTTATATCTGACCCTAAGTCAGAATGGCCCACCCAGCACTTACATCTGACTATGAGAGGAACACATCCAACACCAATACCATGTCAAAAAGGCATGCCCAGCTCTCACATCTGACCATGGGAGGAACACATCCAAGAACCATGTCAGAAAGGCCCAGCACTTACATTCACCATCATGATAGGACACACCTACTATCATCTATGAAAAGGCACATCACTCACAACCACCAGCATCATAGGACACACCTACTATCATCTGTGGAAAGGCTCAGCACTTACAACCACCAGCATGATAGGACACACGTACTATCATCTGTGGAAAGGCACCGCACTTACAATCACCAGCAAGGTAGGACACACCTACTAAAATCTGTGAAAAGGAACATCACTTACAATCACCAACATGGTAGGACACACCTACTACCATCTGTGAAAAGGCACAGCACTCACATCGACCAGCATGATAGGACACATCTACTAGCGACTGTGGAAAGGGTCTGCACTTACATCTAATCATTTGGGAACCAATCCCACAGTCACATCAGAATGGCTCTCAGCCCCAGGATGAGGATTCCTGGTAACTGACCAGGTGCCTCCATTCTCCCAAAGAATGGCCTTCAACACTTATATCTCATCATGTGGGAACACATCAGAATGGCCCTGCACTTATATCTTATCATGTGAGAACACATCCCATAATCATATCAGAATGGCCCTTAGCTCTAGAATGAGTATTCCTTGTAACTAACCAGGTACCTCCATTCAGAGAATGGCATTTAGCAATTATATCTGATCATGTGAGAACACATCTCACAGTCACCTCAAAATGGCTCAGCACTCACATCTAGCCATGGAAGGAACCAATCCCCTCACCATGAAAGAATGGCTCGCTGACTCATCACTTCCCATTGGAGGGAACCTCAATCTGTAGAACACCAAGCTTCTCCCTGAAGTACTCAAACTTCACTCTGGTTAATGGCTTAGTCAACACATCAGCTATCTGTTCATCCGTCGCAAAATACTAGAGCTTCAGTGCTCCTCTCTACACCATATCCCTAATATAGTGATATTTGATCTTGATATGCTTCAACTTGTCATGGAACATTAGGTTCTCCGACAACTTCACACAACTCTGGTTGTCGCAATATATACAAGTAGCATCTAACTGGAGATCAAATAAATCAGACAGTAGCTTCCTTAGCCATACTGCCTCACAACTAGCTGAACAAGCTGCAACATACTCTGCTTTAGCTATACTCAGTTCCATGCAAGACCGTTTCCTGCTAAACCAAGAGATCACACCTGATCCCATACTGAAGCGGCACCCTGAAGTGCTCTTCCTATCAATGGCACTTCCTGCCCAATCTGAATCAACATAACCCTCTGAGTTAATCTTCTGATTCACCTCATACTTGAGCCCATAATCAACTGTACATCAGAATATGCTTTGCAGCAATCAAGTGAACATGTCTCAGATCTGTCAGGAACTGGCTCAAGGTGTTCACAGCAAAGCAAATATCTGGTCTCGTATTCCACAGGTACATTAAGGACCCAATCATCTGATGATACTTCGTAGCATCAATCGACTCAGATGAAGCATTGCTCAATAGCTTCAGTTTTGATGCCATAGGTGTGGTCATGGCCTTGTAATCCATCATCCCAAATCTATTCAGGATCTCTATTGTATACTTCCCTTGTCCCAGGTAAATTCCATCTGCATTCTGCCACACCTCCATGCCTAGGAAATAGTGCATCATACCCAAGTCTTTTATTTCAAACTCAGCAGCAAGCTTCCTCTTCGTATCAGAAATCAACTCATCCATACCTGTCACAAACAGATCATCTACATACATTAGGAGTATCACTGGGTTACCATATTCAACCTTGTAGTAAAGGTTGGAATCTGCTTTACTCTTAGTAAATCCCAAACTGGATAGAAAGCTGTCAATTATGCCGTACCATGTTATGGGTGCCTGTTTCAAACCGTAAAGGGATTTCTTCAATTTACACACATGAGTCTCCATGTCATGTGTCTCAAAACCGATTGGCTACTCCACATACACTTCCTCTTCCACTACACCATTCAAGAAAGTAGTCTTGAAATCCATCTGGTGTATCTTCCATTTCATCAGTGCAGCCAGAGCAAGTACTGATTTGATGGAAGCGTATCTGGCTACAGGTGCCAAAGTTTCTTCATAATCTATTCCTTCTTTCTGGGAGGAGCCACGAGCTACAAATCTTGCTTTATATTTCTCTATGCTACCGTCTGCAGCATACTTGATCTTGTAGATCGATTTGGAAGTTACAATAGACTTCCCTTCTGGTCTTGGGACAATATCCCAGAAATCATTCTTCATGATCAATTGATACTCTTCGATCATAGAATCCTTCCATTCTTTCCTTTCTGTCACTTCTTCATAGTTGGAAGGTCGTTTCTCAATGAAGTCACATAATAAGGCTACATAATCGGAGTAGGACTTGGTTCTTTTCTTTTCTCTGTGATTTTCTTCTAGAGCCCCATATCTTTCTGCACCTTAGATAGATTCTCGTACCCAAGCAGGTTTCCTCTTGTGAGAATTCTTCTCCTAAGGTGGATCTACAGGTTCTTGAGGTTCTTCTAATTCTTGATCTTCTTCTTGAATTTCTTTGTTCATGGTTGTGTCATCAAATCTGGGTGCTTCTATTTCTTCAGGGTCTTCAAGAGGTCTCTTTCTAGATTTGTTGTAAGCTGAGTCTTCATCAAATGTTATGTCAATGCTTATGTCAATCTTCTTGAATCCTAGGAAGTATATTCTATAAGCCTTCGAGCTTTCAAAGTATCCCACAAATATACCCTTCTTTCCTGAAGGATCTAACTTTGTCCTCTTTTCTTTCAGAATGTGTATGTACACTGGACAGCCGAATATTCTAAGATGTCTGACTTCTGGTTTCTTTCTAGAAAATACTTCTTCAGGTTTCTTGTTCTCGAGTACTCTGTGTGGAGTACGGTTCTGTACATACACAGTTGTTCTGGCAGCTTCTACCCATAGATGCATGGGAAGATCTTGATCATGAAGCATGGCCCTTGTAGCTTCCATGTTCATTCTATTCTTCCTTTCTACAACCCCATTCTGTTGTGGATTATAGGGAGTAGTTAACTCCCTCTTAAACCATGAATCTTTGCATAATGCTTTGAATTCATTTAATGTTAATTCTCCACCATTATCTGATCGAAAGTTTTTAATCTTATTTTATGTCTTGTTCTGGATCAAGGCTTTGAATTCCTTGAACTTGCTAAATACCTAATCTTTGTTCTTCACGAAGTATATCCATGTCTTCCTAAAAAAATCATTAATAAAATAAACATAGTATCCATACCCGCTTAATGAACTTTATGACATTGGACCGCATACATCAGAGTGAATGATTTCCAAGATTCCTTTTTCCTTCCTCTTGCTACTTGGAAATGTCTTCTTTGTGTTCTTTCCTTTCCCACATCCTTTGCAGAATCCATCATGTTTTTCCTGAATTTCTAGAATACCTTCAACAGCTTTGCTTGCAAGTGGTAGTGCTCTATAATGCACATGTGCAATCCTTCTATGCCAAAGTTCATTTGGATCTACTATGTCATGGAGCAAGGCTTGTTCTAGATGGCCCTTCAATTTGTATAGACCTCCCTCTTGTTCCCCAATCACTGCTACATCATCAATAGTCTTTCCCTTTGGCCACATGAGAACTTGGCCATCTACAAATGCAACCCTCATGCCTTTTGCATCTAATGAAAATATGGAGAGGAGGTTCTTCTTTAGTCCTGGTACAAACAATACATTCTTCATCATCATAGACTTTCCAGAGTCTATCTTATAGGAGGATTCCCCACTACCTTTTATTGGATATTGGTAGTCATATCCAAGTTTCACCTTGTGGGGTGATTCATGTTTTGATAGTTTCACAAAGGAATCTTTGAATCCTGTCATATGTTTGGAAGCCCCATTGTCTATAAGGAAATCATTGCTTCCATGTGTAATGTTTCCCGTGAGAGCGGAAATCAAAACATATTCTTCATCACTTGAGGAATCATCACTTTCTTGTCTGATTCTCTTTGTGGAAGGTTCATCATCCTCTGTAGCATGAGCATGATGTATTCTCTTATTTCCCTTCTTCTTGTGAGAAACATTTTTGTTTCTAAGACATTCTCTAGCATAGTGTCCTTTCTTGTCACGTGTATAACATCTGATTCTAGACAAATCTTTTCTAGTGTTATCTTTGTGGAAGTGCTTACCTTTGGGGTGATGAAAACTTCTTCTACTTTTCTTGGAGTGTAATGTGAGATCTTGATCTTCATTTCCCATGTTTTCTTCTCAAGCTGCTATCCTAGATTCTTCTTGAGAGCATTCTTCCCATAGTCTGCTGAAATTAACTAGCTTCTTTCTGGCACAAATTCCTTGAATAAAGGATTCCCATGATGTAGGGATACCATTCAAGGTGGTCATTACAATCTCTACATTCTCCACTTTTTCATCCACTGCTTCAAGTTGTTCTTTTATTTGGGAGACCCTTGTGAAGTATGACTGTATGGTTTCCACATTCTGGAGCTTCACATTCTTCAACTGGTTCCTCAAATTCATCTTCTGGTTTATGTTCTTTCCTTCAAACTGTTTGGTCAGGGCATCAAACATAGATTTAGGTGTATTTAGGGAGGACACTTGTGGTATGAGGTGTTCCTTTATTGAATTAGCATAATCCTCTTAGCCATGACCAATTTATTTTTGTGTAAGGCCTTAGCCTCATCTCCCTCTGGGACTGGAACCTCCTCATTGATGTAGGAGTCCAACTCATTTTCTTCCAGGACGAAGGAGATCCTATACTTCCAGTCTCGGAAGTTATCAGCTCCCTCAAGATTTTCATCAAGCTTGTTATGATGAGACATCTTAATTGAGAACCTCAAATGAAAATATAAAATATTTAGATCTTACCAGGTTAAGATGTCGAAACTAGATCTGGAGTTGAATTTCTGTAGAGCTGGTTTAGGAGCAGATTAGGGTTTGACTTTCCCGGAGTTATATCCAACCAAAAACTTTGATCTTGATCTCTAAAATTCAATTTTGAGGAGGAGATCAATCTAGGCCTGGGATCCTTCAAAAATTCTACTTCTGTGGAAATCCCTAATTCCCAGCAGTAGTGTCGGGTCAAAAACTAAAAATGCTCAGAATCAGATTCTGCTTTGATAGAAAAATGCGCCCTGAAGAGGAGAGTCAGCCCAACCTTATTTTGCTGAAAATATATGGAGAGAGTTCCAAAAAGTAGGAAGGCCTTTCTTTCCACAGCTGCACGGTGTCTTCTTCTCATGTTAGCTCTAATACCATGTTATATTTTTATCATTTAAGGTAGCATTATATTAGGATCTTTAACTTAGAGAATAACAAGCACAACAATCAAACATAAGAGACAATGAACATAATGTTTTTCCTCGGGGAAACCATAAAGGAGAAAACCCCGCAACTTCCTCAAAGATAGAATCAGCACCAAAAGCAAAACCCCAAAAATAGTAAGATGATCTCCCAACAATAGTAGTCTCTCTCTCTCTCTTGTCCCAGCCACTTCTTCTCTCTTAGTTATGCGCTACAACTGAGTGTGAGTGAATATGTGATAAATAGAGAGGATCACTCTCTATTTATACTAATTCTTGACTTGACAATAACTCACTAGGGATGACTTCTCTAGGAGATTCTAATAACCCTAGGGCCCCACAACTGCGGGGACTTTAACCCTTGATCAATAGGAGGGTTACCCACAATGACTTGACATGACTTGTTTACATTATTGAATCTCCCAATAGGAACATCGAGGCATGACATGACTCAAATATATTAGAGACACTTCCCGAAATAAACATCAGGGTACAATAGATAAGATATACGGATGAATACATTCTGAAGTTACAAATACATCAACACAAACAAATCGAATTTTCCCATCAATCAAGTGTACATTCCTACTTCCAAACACTCATTTGTTGGGAGGGTATGATCAACCATTGGGATATTAGATTCCTATGTATCCGCACTTTTCTGGGTAAATGGCAGTTGATCAATTGTAATTATCTTTACTTGATGAGGAAACATAAGTACCCAAAAAATGGATGATGGGATAGCACACATGGCATAGGTCCAACTTCTACCTAAAAGAAAATTATAATATAATGGAGTGTCTACCACTTCAACCTCGACTGAAACTACTTTTCCTACCAATTCAATATCAAAAGAAGGCAGGATACCATGAAGATGGAATGATCGACCATCGAAAGCAGTAAGTAAGATTGTAGATGGAACCAAGTCAAGAGACCCTAGATCTCTCCAATAGGATATAGCCATCACACAAGTATATTATCCTTCATCTATGACAGTTTGTCCAATGGTTTTATTCCCATGGACTACTTCGACCTGGAAGGCTACATGATACAACAAGCATCATTTCACATCTGGCATATCAAACTTGGGTACAAAACCTATATAATCAATACTACCAATAGCATCCAAAATCACATTATGTTGCAAAGGACAACTCTGCAACACTTCTGAAGCAAACATGGAATACGGATTTTGGGTTAGATATTCCATAAATGAGTAGTTGGGATAGCTCACGCATTAGGGTTATGTGATGCTCTCTTAAATGCACCTTTCAGTATCTTAGGCATAAGATCGACTGGTTTCTCAATGGAAATAGGGGCTAATGTTTCGATGGTATGTTTATCCTTTTGTGATGGCTCGGGCTCATATTTCTTCACTCTAGTTTGAAATAAGGTATGGGATCAGACCACATTAATGTAAGATTGGTCAGAGGAGGAAGCACTTTGGGTACCCCCAGCAGTATTGGATTCACCTAAAGTTGTGTTATCTCCTTTTGGAAATGGATCTTTGAGCACAACAGGTTGTTATTTTAACAACTTTTTGAGCTTGTTCCATAAGGGGGCATTGATAATTTAGGTGATATTATTGACAAATATTGTAAGGTAACTTCAGTTTTCTCTTCTCTTTACCCCCCCCCCAGCATTATTTGTGGGTTTAGGCTTATTCTTTTTACCCTCTCCCTTATTCCCCTTATTTTTTCCCTTCGGGTTGCTTAGTACCCTTCTAGTAATATTGTGCATTGTATACTTTAGCGACTTGAGGGGAGGGTGTGGAAAAAATAGTCACCTCTACTGTATATTGCTTCATAGATAACTCATGTATTTGTTTGACTAAATATTCTACAGTAGGTGTTTCGACTAAACCCTTGATGTCATCGACAAGTGGTCTAGGTTTCAGTTTCAGAAAGTTATTATTTGATCTAGTTGCATCTGGTATAATGTCGTAAAGAATTCCATACTAATCATAAATCAAGTCAATTTGTTGGGCTCTAAGTATGGATTATTCCTCTCAGGTTACTCCTGAAGTAGAGACATCTTTTGAAATATAAAATAGTAGTGACTTCAAAAACCATTCTAGTAAGAATTTAGGAGGTATATTAGCCTTGATTAACCTTTTCTTCCTCTGCCACTCTTGAATGTGATCAGAGATATGGGTGGCTTTGTTTTTCCTAAAAGTGGAAAAAAGATCTGTGTTGGAATCATATCGGATAGGGAGTTGGAATTGATTAAGGAATATAGACACTAAATCATGAAAACTATCATATGTGGTGGATGGGAGTTAAATATACCATTTAGCTACCACATTGGTTAGAGTTCTTTGAAACAATGTTAGTTGAATAAAATCATTATTCAGCGACATAGAGGAACATGAAAGATGAAAAGTAATGACATGGTCACCTAGATATTCACCAGTTTTTCCTTCAAACTTAGGGATATTTGAAGGTAACTTCATTGGGACTGGTGGCCAATTCGAATCATGACGCACAAGATAATTCATTAATTTCAAGAGATCTTGCAAGTTTAATCTTTCCATAAAATGAAGACAGGGTCTAGCCATAGTTTGAGTTTGAGTAGTTTGCTGGGAAGAAGTCCCTAAACCAAAATTCCTATGAGGTTGGTTTAGGTTTCCCCTCGCCACTAGATGTGAAGTGAAAATGGTTTGGAATGTATTCCACCCAAAAGATAAAGGATTACCTCCTTGGGGTTCACTATATTGAGTTTGATTATTTCTAACTGAAATAGGATTTGTAGACATGAGAGTAGTATTCCTTCCACCAAATAATGATAAATAAGAACTCCCAACTGGTACAGTCAAAGTTTGACCAACATTTTGAAAGATAAACCTTGTAAATGTATTTTGGCTTCTAGAAGGTGCACCAAAGTATGTAGGAAAAGAGGCAACAAATGGTGAGGAAGGAGGGATGTGTCCTCCATACCAAGGAAAACCCTGAATGAAAGAGTTAGAACTACAAGGATTGTTTTGAAAATTTAAAACAAAGGAGAGGACGTAAAAGGTACACTAGGTATGCCAGTAACAACTACATTAGAATATCTAGTAGTGGTATTCATAGATACAGGGGGACTAATCACTCGAGTAATCGATGAAATAGAGGTTTCAAATATACTATCGATGCATAATGAGTGTTGGAAACTGGTACACTTAAATAAGGAGGAGAAAATACACCTAATAACATAGCTATTGTGGGAGTGTAGATGTCTCCTAATCCTTCCCATGTGTTATCCATGACAAAACCTAAAGTAACACCAATACGAAGTTGACCAAATGGAAGTACCTACACAAGAACTGTATCCTCTAAGTAAGTAAAAGGTGATTTAAAATTTATTGCAAACTCTTCATCATGTAGATATTCAACCTCTACTGAATGAGGAGTAGGTGCAGTATTTCTAATAAGTTCAGGCTCCCTAGGACTTTCACTTATGCTTGTTGGTTCGAAAGAACCACTTGAGTTAACAAATCACCTTCAAGGTGGTGGTGGGAGATCCGTGTAAGTGGGGAAATTTTTTTCAACCTTGTTGACCTATAGAGGGATTGATCTTCCACAAAAAATGACTTAAATCAAACACACCTAAGGAAAATGTAAACAAAATACATCCAAACAACACACCACTAAAACAAATTCCTAAGTATCCATCCCAAATAGATAAAGATACCTTCCAAAGGGAATTTGAGGATGATGAGGGCCTAAGATTAGCCAGTGAAGGGTGAAAGACAGTTTCTTGGGGTCCATAATACAATCACTTTAGGGCAAGCATTACCCTAAAGATGGTGCTGAATCCCTTGTAGATAATGGAGAATCCATAGATGGGTTGGAGAAACATTAATGACCCATTATGTGGTCATTCATGCTCCGATGGTGTCATGTTACCCCAGGAGAAGGTATGGCAACTCCAGAGGTTATGTCTTGATGGATATTGACCCTTGGAGGTGCTCTTGCATGGTTAAGGTGGCTGAAGAATCCCATGAAACCTCATCCTTGATGAAGAAGCCCTGAAGAAGTCCTTGGACCCACACTTAGTAGTTTGATTGTAATGCCCCAGTTTTGACCCCGTTCCATTAAATGTACATGATGTATATACTGTAATGATCACGGTGTGGAGCTAAAGGACAAGGCCCCACCATTGATCGGTTATGCTCTGTTTTGGATTTAAATTTGTCACCGATGGTATATCGGGGCATGCGGAATATATTAGGTCTTAGCATCATGTAAATATGCATCTTAATTAAAATGAACCCAACCAGCTATGATTGTGGCAACTAAAATGAGAAGGGGCATGATTTTCACAAGGATAAGGGTGGGGAAATTGTCAAACCTTGGCCAATGGGATAAAAATCCATGTGTCTTATTTCCTTGCCTTACCCAACCACTTTCATTAAAGAATTGCTGCTAGTGGTTGAGGCAGTTAATTGTTTTGGGAGTGGGGTGGCAGGACTGTCAGTCCTCACCCACACGTACACTCCACCATGGTTGACTTCACAATGGAAGAAACCACCGCCATCGCTCATGCACTCGCCCACGGCAACGCATCCTCACTGTTGTCTTTCCATCCTCTCGTAGGGGTGGAAGTTGCTCACGTTCATGCACTTCTGGCTATGGGGCATTCTTGCCATTGTCTGTTCGCTATTCTCACGCACAGGATTCCTGGTTTTGGGCACACACAATGAGTCGGGAGCTGTGCTCTTCCATCCATATTTTCAGTTGTATGATATCCTCATAGACTGGTATGGTCATTTAATTTTCCTGTCATTTCAATGTTGAGAATGGGACTATTGTTCTTCCCATGAGTTATGGTTGCCGCCATTCTCCTCGAAGATTTGTTGTGCTGCTGTGGTCTCCATTACATCGTGATTGTTGTGGTCTCCTTTATGTTTTGGGGATGAGAGTTTGTTCATTTCACGCACAGTGTATGCTGATACATTTTGGGACTGTTGATTCCCCCATTTTGTAAATTGTGTGCATTGACACATTCAGTGGGCTATTGAAATTCGCTTGGGAGTCATTTCCCCTGTTAAGCTGTCTAAGCTGTAATAGTTGAGTAATTGCATGTGTAAAATGGTTGGTCTTCGGACTGTGTAGGGAGCAAGGATGGGGTCTTGGTTTGCTTGATAAACCTGGTGGCTGGAAACCACACAGACAGAGCTAGAGGGCTGGATTTCTTCTCCACAAACCCTGAATAGCACTAGAAGGGAATGCAGGGCCTGAGGGACTGTGTAGCAAAGAAGGGACTGATTCCTTGTGTTGGGTGTGTGTGGGTGTCTTAGAAGTTAGGCTAGTTCTGGTGTAGGTGTTCTTGGCTCTGTAATGAGCCCACCAGCTTAGCATTTAGCCTTTCCCAACTCCTAGATGGCCTGATAAACCCAACTGTGTTGGCTTGGCTGTGTTTTGTATATCCTTGGCTATGTGTAAGCCTGCTTGTTCCCTTATTCCTTGGAGAATCATGCCCAGCTCGGGGGTGGCAGCGCTGCTGAGAGATTAAGGAGCACGCTGGCCTATGGTTGGGTGGAAGGTTGCAGCGATGTAGCTGGTTGCAGATCGAGTTATTCATAAGATAAGTGATCTTGTCCATTTTTACTTCTGCAACCATATTTTCTGTTAATGAATGTGATGGACATGTTGAATGAATGCTTGTATGAATGTGTGATGTTTCCGCTGTGTCTGATAGACAATTGTAGTTGTGTATGATGTACAATTGCATCTGTGCATGATAAATGTTTATGTGTGCATGCTCTAGTTCAAAGCATTTGTTTAAGAATTATGTTTCAGCAATTTTTATGAATTCACATGTTCATGGGGCTCTTAGCCCGGATGGTTAATGCCATGGGTCACATCTCCTTCGCCGGTTTGAGAGATGGGGACGTGACATTGATGATCCTGCAACCCTTGTTGGGGTCATGGAGCTCTTGTATGATGATGATGACCTTGTATGGTCTTTAACATGCTATGGAACCCATGAACATGTCCTTGGTATGATAAATAAGCCCATGAAGACTTGGAACCCCTTGATTTCTATGAAGCCACATTAATCTTGATGAAGTATTTGAAGAAACCTTGAAGCTCTAAATCCTTGCTTGAAGAAGGCCTTATCTTGTCCTAATAGAGTTCGTGGTACTTATGATACATGATGGAACTCTTGAACATGATCTTCTAGCCCAAAATCTTGCGGTAATGAAGGCCTTTATTATACACTTAATACTATTTTAAATTGTTGACATAGCATCCCTTATTAACAAGGTTTGGATGGTGGCACTTTTAAGTCACCCAAAAGCAAGCAAACTCAACCTTCTAAAAGAAACACTTCTTAATAAATAAAACTAATCACAACTTGGCCCATTAAAAGTACAACTTATTTATTAAATAAAAATTTTGATGAATTTTTAGTAGATTGGCCTAGTAAAGTTTTTTTGGGAGTGGAAAAATAGTATAAATACCAGCCAATGCCCTCACTCAAAAATGAAAATTCTTGTGCTCGTTATTAGCTCTGAAATTCAGGTAAGTGACTGAGGTAGGCGTAGGAAGAGAAACAATAATTTTTTTTCTTTTTCTTTGACTTTTGGAGACTAAGATGAGTTAATTTCGAGTACATAGTCTGAGGCTTTCAGGAGAAGGAGAAGCAATTGAATTTTGATGGTGAAGGAAGACTATTTTTGGGCATGAGAAAATCGCATAGGCATCCACAGTTGATGAGAAGTTGTTTCAAGCCTTATCATCTATATTTTCTAAGGAAACAGCATTATGAATTTATTTTAGCTCTCTGAAATTCAGGAGACTCTTTGAGGAAAATTTTGTATGAGAAGTAGTAGTCAAATTCAATATTATTTTTAACTTTGATTTTTGGTGGTTGCCACTGATGAAATTCATTGCTAGAAGACTGGTTTTCAGGATGCCTTCTTCAAACGTCATACTCTTTTCCTCTTGTGAATTTTTGGGCTGCCTGCTCTCTTCTCAGCATTTTGTTTTTGAAATTTGGATATGTACATCACTGAGGTAATCATAGAAAATGAGGAATTTCAGTTTGACTCTCCTAAAGTGATGCAACAAGCGTTCACAAAATCTTAAACAATTATTTACTTCCTCTGATTTTGGGTAGAAATACATGAGTTCATATTAGAACATGTTTTGATGATATTCTAAGGCATCCACAAGTGTTTGAATGGAGTAGTATGCAAAGAATATGGTGATCATCATTGAAGTGTCTTCTAATTACATTTTTAAAGTGTTTATCTCTCAAATATTGGATCAAATAGTTGTGTGGTAAGGGTTTCTAATCTCACAAAGTGTAATACTTTGGTGGAAATGTCAAGGGCCAATGAGAACATTGTCTTGCAGACTTTGGGATTAGATTGAGCTATGATGATGGAATTGGAACCTTGTGGGTGAGTATTGACTTAACAAGATTCAATGACACAAAAGTAAGTAGCATATCAGTTTGAAAGTTTGTGCAAATTGGGAAGATATTCTAAGAGAAGATGTTGGATAGCAGAAGTGATTTGAATGATAGAACTACATATAGTTTAGAAACAATATCTTGACATGAGTAACATTGTGTAGAGCATAATATTTTCAGGTCATTGATGGTATTGATATGAACAATGTTTTTTATAAGCACTGATTAAGACTCTGATGATGATAATACAATCCAAATTATCCATAGTCATGATATCATGCACAACCCGTTCAGTCACTAACACACAATCCTGAATGAGAAGTCATTTACAGTATACATAAAATCCATAGTTGGCAGAAGTTTTTATTGATTGGGGTCTTCTACAATAGACCAACATAGCCCAGGTGAGGAGTCTGAAAGTATTTATATGCACAGCTTATGAAAGGTATGTTTATGTCTTCATATTGAAAAGACTACAGTGGTATACTTTATGTACAGTATGGTGTAAAGCTGTGATGCATACCATGATGATACATGCCACACTTTGATGAATATGATATGATGTACACTCTATATGGTGATACACACTTGATGCATAATGCTTACCATATGATGATGATGTTGCCTATTTACACTCTAGGATGATGATACAAACCCTATAATAGGATGCATGCCTTGATGATGTACTCAAATAATGATGCATGCTATGATTATGCATGATACATGACTCCCTTATAAGATGACATATGTATACCTTAGTGACATATGCAGACCTCAGTAACATATGCAAATCTCAATGAAATATACAATAGTATGACATGATACCTTCAAAATAATACTTGATGATGATGATACATTGATAATGAGGATGGTGCATACTTAATGCATATTTTACAATGGTGATGAGTGAGAGCAGCAGTGACTATGATGTACATGACCAGCTTGACTAGCAATGTTGAAGAGCATACTTGACATGGTTGATGAGCAGAGATTGACCAGCATTGTTGATGAGAAGATTGAAAAGGAGTGATAAGTAGAGGTTGACCAGAAGAGGTTGACCAGCAGAGATCGATGTGCAGAGGCACATGAGCAGAGACTGATGCAATCTAATCCTTGTACTTCAGGATTGGACTCCTCAATCCATTCTTAGTTGGATCTAAGAAAACCAGGTTGGGTCATGTTACAGAGTTGGGATCTTCTTATCAATTGGTGTTGATTGTAATCGAGAATAATGTTGTCTTCCATGTATAATAGATAAAGATCAAATTACATATATTCTTGTGTCTATTTGATGGGATGAATGTGCTTATGACTCCTGGTTGATTGAACTGGTGAATTTGATTATATAATGATTGATATACTCTAGTTGACTAAAATAAGGTAAGAAATTTATAAATTTCTCTCACACGGATTCACCCCCCCTCTCAGTGATTCCATTGTGTCCAACAATTGGTATCAAAGTCAGCATTCTTCACAAGTATAGCAAGCTTGAAGGAGATCCTTAGATGCAATGGAAGAAAAGGAAGTGCCATTAAGCAATGGCGTGCATGTACTTGATATGAGATATTATTTCAGTTGGAGGAGCAAGATGAAGGCATAATTGAAGAATTTTGGTGTTTGGGATTTTGTAATCAATCCACCTGCTCCATCAAATAAGAAGGGAAAATGAGTTGCATAGAAGGAAGCAAAGAAGGAAAATACTACATCCTTTAAGTTCCTCATGGATGTACTTCCAACCTCAGTGAAGGAAAGTGTAGGGGAATAAACTTAATCCAAATATATATGGTTCAAGTTGGAGAGCGATTATCATAAGGCAAGACCAGAACCCAAAAAAATAGATCAGGAATCAAAAAACAAGCCCACGGAAGAGATCAATCAAGGATAAGAGAAGAAAGCAGAGGACTCCAGTAAAGGTATGGACCCTTGTGATTGTAATGATATCTTGTGTGATGAAATTGAGAAGATTCTTGCAGATTATTATGAAGGGCTATCAAAGGCTGCACATGAGATACATCTCATGTTGCTGAATATTGATCTCAGAGCCAATTGATTTTTGAACATAGTAAATTTAAACCATTGTGGCTTCACTAAGTTCAAAAAATAAAATCTTGGACTCCTTGGATGAACATCAGCAAAATACCATGACAATGAAATTGTTTCTTGTGAAGCTCAAAAAAAAGGACAAAGAGTTTCGGGATCAAACGAAAGACAAGGATGTTGAAGTTGAACAACTAAAGACTGAATTAACCAGTCAAAATGAAGAAGATAAAAATTTTATAAACTATGGTTGACTAAAATAAGGTAAAAAAAATTTAAATTTCTCACACACTGATTCAACCCCCCTCTCAGTGTGGACATTATGTCCAACACCAACAAGAATCCTGGAAGAGTTTTGATCTCATAAAGACTGAAGAACAATTTGAAAAAGGGAAACCCTAACTCACCAACAATGGCTACAGGAAAACATGCACTTGTTTAGTGAGAAACCTATGTGTGACATGCGACTCTGCAGTAGATAAGTCACGTTTTTTTAGACAATACACTAGTGCAATTAGACTACCCTCGAATTTTTTCCTAAAAGTATTTTTTTTTTAAATCAAAACTCAATCAGACCAAAAGTATGGGTTGGACTCAAAAAACAATTACTTCTATGAATTCAAACCATAACCAAAATATAAAAATATTGGAAGACAAAATTAGAAGAAAACCCCAAAGCAACTGATATTCCCCAATGGAGTCGCCATTTTTGTTGTTAGTGAAAGTTCTCATATGACTGGGGTTAGGGAGGTCACCAATGTACTAAGTTTTTTTATCAAATTGTAACAAATTGTACTTATACCCAAACCAACCTAATATTCTAAGAAGAAACGAAATAAGGTTTAATTGATTAAGAGAGCATATATTTTCCTTGAAGGCTGGTCCTAGCTTCAAACTTCTCTTCAATACAATCCTCAATCAAATGCTTCAACACCTGCAAGATACAAATATCTTCCTTAAAACACCTTTGGATATTATAAATATGAGATCTGAAAAAGTAAAAGAATTGAAACTTAACATAGGATCAAATTCATGAACATAAATCATTCAATAACCAAAGAGTGTACACCATTTATTGGGAAGGGTACAATCTCTTTATTGCTCAATGCTTAAAACAAGTATAATTACCTCAGTATGAAATGGGCTTCCTGAAACCAAGTTCTAGGTCTCCTTGCTCCTCTTTTTCCAATGAGAATCCTATAGAATAACAATAACTCCAATGGTCTCTCCCTCTACTCTGTCCTCTCTCATGATTTTATGATCAAATTAGAATATGATTTATGAGGCTAGAGCAATTAGGGAAGGTAAGGAGGCTCCCATATCAACCTCAACCACCTTTTAATTAATTGATTTTTATTTTTAACGAGTTGTTAAGGGACATGCATGTGTAACAAGGGAAAATTGTGTGTAACACACAGGTTTCCTTGATGAAACTCATGTGTGCAAGTTTTAGGATAAAATGTGACTTTGTTGTGGTTAAATCACTTGTAAAATGTTGGTTGAGAAAATACCACCCGTGTGTATGCCCTAAACTCACAACAAAAACGTGTAAATACTAGAGTAAGCATTGAATGAATAAGGCCATATCCCTCTATAGCAACTGGGCTCTTCAATCCATTTTTCCGTGTGTGTGACAAAACATTGAGTATCATCACTTAGATGGAGAAGTGCCAATTCGAGGGATAACAATGTGGTGAGCATAGGCCTATTAGTGTCTCCTTGAATCCTATAATACTTGTGAAACTTTAACTCTTAAGGTAATTGGAGTTAACAAGGGAAATAAATGCTTCCTTGATCATTGACATATTTTGGAGTGAAAAATATAGATAAGGGCCCTATGAATAATCCACGTGCTTTATTGATATTACTACCTCAAGAGAGTTATATCATATTTATAGTGTCCTTGAATTTATAAGTTATAATCATTTTCCTGTGATACTTCTAATTTGTTTCTCTATTATGAATCCTACAAGTCCTAAAAAAGGAATCATTGGCATATGAGTGATATGTGGTGTTTATTTCAAGGTTTATCACACCATGGACGATCTTTATGGATCATGAAATGATTTAGGGTACTTAAAATTCAAGTTATTTAGCCATAACACTTTTTTTGTAGAGAAGGTCCTCCAGAGGGTTCATAATCCACACATCACAAAGGTTCCAGTGTAACCTTTTCCATCTACAACTCCCTTCAAATTGCTCCTCAATTCTGTAAGGTCTGCCAAATGTTTCTCTCATCTTCCATCATCGTGCACAATAGAAGAGTGCACGACTAAAGAAGGTCCTGTAGAGGCTAAAGTATGACAAGGTTGAGGGTATTTCAAGCGAAGGGTGAGATGGGGGTATACTCAATTGCAAGACTGCTTGAAAAATACTTGTATAAAGAAATACTATAAAAAATATCCAATTCCTTTCCAAGGGAAATCTTAAGACCCCCCCCCTAAATTTCTATGTATAATAAATGGGTGAATCCCCGTGATAAATAGGAAAATATGAAGGATATTTTATCAATGCTATATTTTGTATATATAATTTTTTGGAAAATATCACATTAAATTATATAATCTTGTAAAATCTTGGCAAATCTTTCTTGTAAAATCTTGACGAATCTTTCACTAAATTATAAAACCTTGTAAAGTCTTCACGAATATTTTACTAAATTATAAAATCTTGTGAAGTATTGGTGAATATTTTGGTAAAGTATAAAACCATATATAGAATAGGATAATCAAAACAAGAAACATGTCAGAATACCTAATAACACCCAAAGCAAAAGAAGCACCAAAGTCAGTAGTATTATAGGTTTCTCCACCCATGGCATGTCATAGAAAGGAGAACATAAACAAAAGTAGGAACAAAATGGTAGTGGTTATAAGAATATTCATGCCCCCCTACAAACACAAATATGCATCTATGAATGAAGTCCCAACCTCGAGGCATGATTCCCCAAATACCCACATAAACATTATTGTTGCATCGCCAATCATGAGATTCACAATCCCCATGTTTCTTTGGGAAACTTTGGATATGAGGAAATGGGATTTAGAACTCTCCTAGATGCACATGGGTCTCTATAAGACCTGATAGTAAATTTCAAATTCCCTCCTCATGTGTACATTAAGCAACTTGCAAAATGGTATTCAACCCATATTAAAATCTAGACAAATGTAACTTCGAATTCTATTACCATGAATGAATGAAGGTGAAAGATATCCTAGAAACTACCATTTCTATAAATCAAGGGTGAATGGAAGCTACATAACTACTTTCATTGGTGAGTAGATGTTTAAATCCATTCTTATAGGAGTGAAATTATTTTGTGTTGGATGTCCTTTTTAAATTCGATGGGGCTAACTTTGTATTCATAAAAATAAATAGATAAAATGTGGGCTAATCATACCTAACAAGTCTTTAATAAAAAATTATCCCACTAAAAATTTAAAACCCCTAAATTTATTGCATGGGATAAGATTAAACCTTAAAATTTTCCATGTTCCTTGCGTAAGAAAAATAATAAACCAGAGTTAGATATAACAATGAGTACCTCTTTGAAGTCCTAGATCTAAACCTGAGTGCAGAACTTGGTGAAGAGCTCAATGTATTACTACATTGACTCAATAGAAAACTCATGGTGCTGGAGCCATCAAGATAGAAGGTGTTTTTTATAGTTTGTAGGATAAAATATATTGTAGAGAACTTAACAAATGACCTCCCAACTATGGATGGTAGGGGTAGAAGTGGAAGGAGAGTCTTGGAGATCCACAACAATGGTGGCACCAATGATTTGGGAATCCCATGTGCTTAGGATACACCTTCCATTTGGAGACTAGAGATCTAGATCTTTTCTTCTTCAGAGATTCTATGGAAGGTATTTAAATATGAAAATATACTTCGTATCTAGGTATATAGAAGATCCCCTTCAATCTGGCTAACAAACCTATGTAGATGGAAACAAGCTTCCAATTCCATAGGTGAAGGATTTTTCCTTTGTAATGCCATCAACTCTTTAGGACCCAAAGCCAACTCATGAGTAGGGGATGATTTGACAGATGAAGAATCATCCTCTTAGTGCTCCCTATGAGGATGCATGTTTTTTCATGGAAGAGCAGTGCAGAAACTAAGATATGCAATGAAATACCATTGTAGTGCCCCTGTGAGAGATGGGATAGAAGAGAAGAGGAGAATCCCAAAACCCTAGATTCTGGGACACAAAGTGATCAAAGGGGAGGCAATATCCCTTGTGCTCTCTTGATCTTCTGGAAGAGATGGGAATGGGATTCCCTAGCACCCTCTATGAATGTTAATTGAGGAAATGGGAACCCCTGGTGCCCTCTATGAATGTTTCTTTCAGAGAGGGGAGGGGGATTCCCTAGCACCCTCTATTAATGTTGAATGAGGAGAAGCGAGGATAAAATGAACCATAGATTTGTTTATTATAATAGGTATCCTTTATATAGAATATGTTTAGAGTATAATGGTTCTAAATAACTAACAACTAGAATGATCAAAACCCTAACCAATAAATGTGTTGAGAAAATCTAGATCATGGATATGCATTCCTGGAATTCAATGCAAAGGTGCACCCCACATAGGATCCTAGAGGAGGTTTGTTATCACCTTAGGAAGTGTTCTTAGTTTTAAGAAGGAGGTGCACACTAGTCAAGTGGTCTAGTTGTCCACAATCAGCACGTGAGACTTGGTCTTGGATGCATTTTTCCTTCACCTTGGGAAGTGTGGCTTGTATACTACCCATAACCCCATGCACTTAACTAATGGACCTAAACCATGCAGAAAACCCATATGTTTTTCCCATGAACCTAATCCACATGCATAAGTGAAACAAAAACCTCTCCATGTGTCCCATCAACAATGCAAGCATAGGATAGTGATTAGGTCATTCATTTACGACCCTAAACCGTGGTTCTTATAATACTTGACCATGTAGTAGTAACTAAAGATCCAATTCATTCCCATATACCTCCTGTTTGGAAAATAATCCAAATGTAAGGACTATTAGGTGGTCAATGGCCCATGTTCCTTAATATCATTAGTTTGGTATTAATTATGTGGTTTTTATTCATTAATAACAACTTTTTGGACCATAAATCATTTACTTGCTACATCTAATGCCTAAACACACCTAACATAACCAACCCACGTAGAAGACTTATGGACCTAGCACACCCAAACCATATAACGAATTCATTAACCTTGAAAGCTTCAACCTCTAACCCCATAACCCTATACCTAAAGATAAAATCTAACCCATAACAACCTAACCTATTAACTCATAAAGAACTTACCCTTTAGTAGCCCCAAAACCTAAAACCCGTAACCAGTAATCGATAATCTCGTAGGTGACTCACATTTAACCCACCATCCCCCCAATGCACAACCATTTAATCCTTTCTCCCTCTAACCCTAACCTTAACCCCCTGACTCATGCACTGACATGCCTAACTCACTACCACAATGAACTTTGACCTTGGGTTCTTAACTAAGTATTAAAACTTAAATCTCACTGATAGGACATTAGTTTCCCAATTTGAATCCTTTGACACTAAGGTTGAAGGATCACTACATGGATTTTTATCAAGCTAAAATTAGTGTCAAAAAATCTATAAGAACTTGGTTCTTTAGATAAAAAAATACTTCTTCAAGGCCTCAAGTTGAGCATCTCCATTTTAAGAGATTTTGAATCCTTCACCTTTCTACAATTATCATTATAACACTAATTACTTGTGAGCACTAGCATCTCACCTTGCAACTATCAATGTTGAAATCTAAATCTATGGATTTTGGTTAGAGGCCATGCATTGGATCTTGAGAACCATCTTTGATTTGTCAAAATTGTAAATGTTGAACTTTTATCATTCCCAGAACAATCATTCGTTGTGTAGGGCGTATGTTATGCAATGGATCCTCACTCATGGGTCAAGAGTATTATTAGAAAATGTTATAGACATAGGCCCTATATTTTAGCCTAAAATCATGGCTTGGGTTCCTATAACCATCTATGGTGTGTCAAAGCTTAAAATAGGGACCATATCCCACTATTATGTCTAAGGTTATTTGTGCATGCATTGTGTGGTTATACAATGTCCTATGCATGGTCCATTCCATCTGAAGGAAATTGTTTCCCTAGCCCAAGTTCCTCAATTATATAGATCTAATGGGATATGTTGTTAAATGATGATGAACATTGTTCCTAAAACCATAGTAGCTTGTGCATGTTTATATCCAATGTTTTGATGAGATGCATTGTCAAACCCATGCAACACACCTAACCCACGTACATAAATGGCACACCTAACCCAGACACATATATGATCCATCTAATCCATATTAATATAAAAATAATTAATTTAATTTTCTTTTTTTCCAACTAAATATTTATGTAATTTGGTGGTGAGAGTTTACTTGCTTGAATAATTTAAAAAAAAAACTGAAAAATATATTAGGAGTGACCTTTTTAAAGCCCTCCTAAATGTTATGAGAATTGATGTGTTGGGTTTCTTTTTTTTACAAACTTCCTTCAAAACCTCAATTATCATTATTTTTAGGGTGGAGAGTTCAAAAAATCACCTCAAAAAATATATGTAGGGGCGGTATTTTCAAAACCCTGTTCAAAATTCCTGAGAATTTAACTTATGGTGGAGGTTTTGAAATAAACGCCTCCAAAATTTCAATTCTTATGACTATTACGGGGTGTTCACAAAAATGCTCCAAAAATTCAATGCTCATGAAATTAAAGGGGGGGGGGGGGCTGAAAAAACCACATCCAAAAGTTCAATTCACATGATTTTTAGGTGCGGGGGGGCGCTTTCAAACAACCACTATAAAAAATAGATTCTCATAAAAAACATTTTTAGGGGGGGTTCAAAAACCGCCTTCAAAATTTCAATTCTCGTGACTTTTAGGGGGTGTTTCAAAAAAAATCCTCCATAAGATCAATTTTCCCTGATTTTTAAGGGGGTTTAAAAAAAACCTCCTTCAAAATTTAAATTATCATGAATTTTAGGAGGGTTTCAAAAAAACACCACCAAAAGTTCAATTCTCATGACTTTTAAGGAGGGTTTCAAAGAAACACCTCCAAAAGTTAAACTCTCATGAATTTTAGGGGCATTTTTCAAAAACCACCTCCAAAATTTAAATTGTCATGACTTTTACGGGGGGGGGGGGGTTAAAAAATGTGACGAAAAATAGATTTAGGGGGAGTCTTTTGAAAACCTCCCCAAAAAATTAGGAGAATTAAACATTTAGAAGAAGTAGTTATAAAATCACCTCCGAAAGTTCAATTCTCCAGACTTTTTTTGGGGGGGGGAGGGGAGGGGGGTTTATAAATGTTTGAGAAAAAAATGAAGATACTCTTAGCCTTTCCAAGTGCATATAACTCTAATAACAAGCTAATTCAATCATACAATTAGAGGTAGTGAATGGTTGCATGCCTTTTGGGCACTGTGGACACTATGTGCACTACCTATTGGGCCTTCCTTAACTCAGTGCTAAGTTGTCACCTCGAATATCTCATCCATGAAGAAGATATGCACCCTCAATTTATTCACTAGTTTTAACTTCCTTCAACTGAATGTGAACTAATTCAACTGAACTGGATTGGATTGAACTGAACTAAACTGAATTGAACTGAATGTGAACTGATTAACTAACTGGTTGACCATTATTTAGGATTTTAACTGAATGTCTTTAGTGCTTCACAATCAGTGGCATCCACAACAAATACTTTGCATAAATCAAGGAGTAGATTCCTTTTGCATAAATCAAGGAGTAGATTCCTTAATTAACTGAAACTTGTTTTTCGCAACTTAGACTTAACTAATGTATGCAATTCGATTTCAGTGGAGGTTTGAAATGGGAAATTTGAATCCTTACTCTATCTCTGTGCTCATGTCATTTATCATTAATTAATTATGCATGGTCCATGAGTGTTTAATTAATTAATCCTCTTTATCATATCATACTTAGAAGAATTGTTCTGAACCTATGATCATATGTATTACCCTGTGTCGTATAGTCATATGCTAAAGTAAATCACTCTAGGGGTATGTAATCCCTAGTGACCATGAATAGACATACTTCACATAGTATATCCTCATGACTTGATACAACACAAGTCATATGGTCTTTATACAACATAATACCAGTCTTGATACAACACAAGACTCTTGAACTTAATACAACATAAGTTCTGGAATTGATACAACACAAGTCTCCGACCTTGATACAACACAAGGCTCCGACCTTAATACAACACAAGGTTCTAATATTGATACAACACAAGATCATAGGACAAGAATCTATCATGAATAGGAATTGATACAACACAATTTCCTAGCTCGATACAACACAAGCCCTTAACTTAGTACAACATAAGTTTATGAACTTAATACAACATAAGTTCCGAACTTGATACAACATAAGTCTAATGGAAAATGACTCCTGATGTTGTACATTTAACACTCCCTCTCAGTGAGGGAGACATTCTATTCCATACCAAGCATATCTTGGAAGTGTCTGAACTTCGTTACAAATAGAGGCATTGTCATCATATCTGCAATATGCTAATCAGTAGCTATGTATTGAAGTTTTACAATACCTTTTATGGACCATGTCTTGAATGAAGTGATACTTCATTTCTATGTGTTTCGACTTATCATGAAACCCAATATTTTTGGAAATATTTATGCAACTCTGGTTGTCACACCTAATCACTATAGGCTCTAGATTTTCATCGAACAATCCTCCAAATAGATTTCTTAACCACATTTATTCTCTGCAGGAAGTACTAGCAGCAATGTTCTCAACCTCTGCATTGCTCTGGGAAACTAAACCTTGCTTTCTGATAGACCATGAAATCATAGCAGAACCTAAGCTAAAACAATATCCAAAAGTTCCCTTCTGATCAACAATGCTGCCACCCCAATCAGAATCGGTATATCCAAGAAATAACACTCCTCCATTCGAGCATAAGTGAGTCCATAAGCAACTGAATTGCGGAGATATCTCAAAATATTCTTGCCTTCAACCTAGTGTATGTGTCTAGGATCAGTCATGAACTGACTCAAAATGCTAACTGCATAGCAAATGTCTGGCCTGCAATGTATCAAGTACATCAACGAGCCAACCAACTGTCTATATAATGTTGGGTCCACTAGACTTCTCTTCCTTTTCAACCTTTGTTTCTACTCTTCAGCAGTCCTCTGTTGCATCTCTGTTTCAAACCTTGACCAATACAACTCTTGCCAAATTATTTCTAGATCGATGCCAAACTATCCCAAGTCTCTATAGTGCATGAGATCACCGATGTTCAACTCCAAGTAGAAGCACCCCTGATGCCATAAGAGTACCTGTAGTCATAGGTTAATACAAACCCAACATTCAATTTCTTCTTTCAACATTTACACTCCCCAAATATCAACAATCTATTATTCATGTGATCTCTGTAATTTATAATGCTTGATTTTGCATCATAGGGGAAACACCCAGAACCTTCAATAAATAAAATATCACATCTTCCTAATTTCCACGGTTTCAAACCTTCTTAGTAACACTTTAATCATTTTATTCCTACAATAGAGAAAAACTACCATAATCTCTATAATCTCATTATTCTGATTATGTATGAACCAAACCAATCTTACCTCATTTGTAAATCATGGTTTCGTAGTTTCTCCTTGTGATCATTTAGTTAATACATTGCCATCACTTTATCATTTCATCACATACCCTCATACAATATTTATGTGTTTTATTCCATTTGATTTTTTCATGAACCTTCACATCTTTGGGAAGTACATTTCTTTTGACCACCCCTACAAATTACAATTGTAGACATAAATATATTTTGTGTGTCCCATATACATGAGTGTATCTTCATAGAAATAAGGGAATTTGGTATTCTATTGTGGCACAATCAGTACTTTTTCACCCTTGATATCAACCACAGACTCATCACAAACCGCATCTTGATTCACAAACCATGCATAATCACACACACTCTCACTCTATTATTCATGCCGTAATCTTGCAAAAAAAACCAACACATATTGCATCTCTTCTTTCTCCACTTTCAGAAAGAAATCTAACCTCAAGCTTCTTCATTCCTCCTTGTGTATACCTCTAATTTTAGAAATCACTACATTAAACAACCCCATATTCAATGCTACCTACAACTACAAGAAAATAACACAAGCCCCAAGCATATTGCAATTTCAAAGCACACGAACATACTAAAACATGTAACAACCCCAGAGACTACGATTTTCCATCAAGGTGATGTACTCCTACATTTTTCACATCAATGCAACCAAAAGGATAACTCCAAATATCCACTCCCTCTTTACATCGCATATATA
>LPNX010369027.1:268974-338804 GCA_001517045.1 Pseudotsuga menziesii
TGTCGGCTCATTGACCAAAGAAATTTCTTTGTGGATCCACGTGTTCATCCAAAAGAGACCATAACTTGCTTCAAAAGATAAAAAAATTCTTGAAAAATGGATAAATAAGTTCAATGTGGACAAAGATCAAAAAAAAATTTCCCTCTAAATAGTTTGCATTGATGGGATCCCAGAAACTATGTACAATTAACCAAGAGGTCACACATAGACTGATTTGTTCAAGAGTGGCCCAAAAACACTTATGAAGTAGTTTGTGGTGGTTCATACTAATTGTTGACCAATATTTGACCAACAAACAAACATTTACATTTGGGAAAGATATGATGGATGAATATCCATGTCAACCATATACAGATCGATGTTGATCAAGAGGATCAAAACAAAATTATAACTATGCCACATCATGTTGAATCAAATGATGACATGTATGTGTCATTTGAGCTAGTCATGGAACCAAACTCGTTGATCTCATATGCACATGTTTCATTAATAGATGGTGAATCTTCAACTGTTAGGATTTCATGTCTCCATACTTTCCTTTCATAGTTTCCATTTTCTTGGTGCTAGACCTAGTACCAAAACTTGGGTACAAAACCCGTGGGCATGTTCTTTGACCCTTTTGGCACCAACACAACATAAAATTGTGTTTTTTCCACAAAACTTGAACAACATCAATAAACCCTGCCACTTTAAGTCCACATCAGCCTCTTCCACCTCATTATCGTTGACATCATCAATGCTACATCATCACATCCATGTTGACATAAATCCTCTGGAATTTGTTGGGTTCCACCATTCCAACATCTTAATTCCATAGAAGTCAAGAGTATGTTTTAATTTCCTAAACTAGGGTATGTATACTTTCAAGGTGTTGCACATTGTATGTGTCATCACAAAGTTTTACCAATTGGAATGTTAAGACTATTTAACAAATGATGAATTAAACCACTACAAATCAGAATAAGTAATCTAATTATTGAGAGATCAACTAAGACTTTGCAAGAATGTCCTTTATAGTATAACACCAATAGTATACCCTTTTGTTGTACCCTTTTGTTGTACCCTTTTGGTGTACCAATATTGCAAGGAATAAAGGAATTTCAAAGAATAAGTAACTATGATAATGAGTCTAAGGAATACTAGTAGTCTGTTGGAAAAAAAAATTTCACACAAGTGAGGAGGCAGTGAGAGATAATTGGAAAAAGAACCATCCCTTATCATTGGTTTAAGACCAAGTCCAATATTCAATGTATTTATTCTTGGATGCTAGTTTGCTGGTATTCTAGAATTATTTTCCACTATGTATTTATCTCCTTCATTGATATAGGGTATATTCAAAGAGAATGTGACTCCTTCTCATCATTAGTCATTCAATTATCCAATATGAATGGTGATGGATTTTTCTTCCATGTTTTATTGGCTATCATCCTTTAATGTGTCACTTTTATGCCCTTGTGTCCACAAGGAATAATAAATTCTATAGATATTCCATACTTGGTTATCCAGTATGTGCAATTCTTACACAAGTTTCTCTTTAGGAATTGGTGATTCAACATTGTTCAATTCCCAATATGTGTAGTATGTAGTATGCATTGAACAATGCTTTTCTTGTGTGTCTTGTGATAGTCTAATCCCAGACTTGACAGTTATACAAAATAATAGATATTTCTAGGATATCCAACAATTGTTTCTTTTATCCCTTAGAATAGCTATACATGACTACATTTGTTTACATGGATAAATTATGTGTTCCATCCGTCCTATATTCTATTTTTTGTACACTGCTTTTAGTTTAGGTTGTGTGGGAAGTGAATGATATTTATATCCTTTACTTATGTTGTCTTCCTATCATACATGAATGTCTCCTTTTTATATTTCTTAAATTTGATTATCACAACCTTGGTATTTCTACACTCATGGATGGTTTTTATTATTGAAAAATGATTCTAAGGACCTCTAGTTGTTTTAGCATGTCACTAATATTTTGCAAGAGTGGAACAATATTACCCACATAATGTAGGATTATGATAGCAAGTAATTCTATAGTTGTCCCCAGAAATATTCCTTCGATAATATCCTATAACACTTAAATGGGGACAACGATAGATACAAAAAAGTTCCTAATATAAAAGCAAACAATAGTTGAACTCATAAATTCCAAAATGTGCTAGAACCACAATACAAACTTCATTGTCTAAAAAGGGAATTGGGCACCTTATTTACAAAGGAATAGGAGGACATCATCTATTAGGCATTTCCTGTAGGTTGTAACCATAAAGGGTCTATGTATTGACGTTAAACTTAATATCTATATAAGTTAATGGTCAAACTATGAAAACTAAACATGGAAATGGTAATTTGGTTTTCTTTGTAAAAAAAGCAATTTCAATGAATGGGGAGATCTTGAAGACATAGATACCCTAACTAATGGTCATATTTGCAATTCATTGTGTCGACGATATTATTGCAATTGTTTTTCGAGCCATGCAATTCCTCTATCTATGTGTTTTACATCAAATAGGTATATCACGTTTTTTTTTTGTAGTGCCAATAATATCTATTCTTTTTTAGACGAAAAAAGGCATTCCTTGCTATTCAATTGAATCAAAGGAATTTGTAGTGCCAATAATATCTATTCTTTTTTAGACGAAAAAAGGCATTCCTTGCTATTCAATTGAATCAAAGGAACTGGGTACATTAGCAAATTACAACAGTCCAAAACCTATGGAGCAAGTATCAACCAGCATTACAACAAGAGGAAAATCACTTCCACTGAGCCTAAATACCGAAGTATGGGCATCAAATACAAAAGGTCCTCTCATAAATGTTAAGTCGGCCACTCAGTCATATGTCCTTATAGAAAATAATAAGAACCCAGACACAATATCCATGTCAGGGCTTGTAACACTCAAAAGCCAGAGACATAAAAGATCAGCTTAACCAAAAACTTTCACAAATCAAGAGTCAAGAGACAATATTCTAAGAACCAGAGTAGTGCTCTTCACAAAAGCTGGAGTGAAACCTCCCCAACAACTTCATCCTCACATATTTCAGTGAGGGAAAGATGGCCTGAAGGAATACTAAGCCCTTCCTTGGATAGTGTGTCTGCCCTCTTATTATGTTCCCTAAAGAAATGACTGAAATCCACAAAGGTGAACAAATATATGGGTTGCCTGATGTTTATGCACTAGGCCTCTAATTTCACCATGGTAAGTGTGGGTTCATTCCTTTCCTAGTTTATAATCACTGAGGAATCACCAAAGATATGAAGGTATGGAAACCCAATATCTTTTGCCATGTATAATGATGCCCATAGCACCAGAAGCTCAGCTCTAGTATTAGTGCTACTCCCATAGCCTAATTTTATAGAGAGAGAGTGCTACTCATTTAACCAAATACAGACACCTACCCCACCAAGTGAATATGTCACAGCTCCATAAAAAAAACCATAGGAAATTTTTGTTTGTGGGGGGTCACCAATGTGCCTAAATTTTTTTCTTTTTACTTAAGGCACCAAATGAGAAGCAATATCAGTCAGGATCGCATGACAAAGTCTGGGAATAAAGGGTTCCTTATCATCAAAAATGGAGTTGTTCCTGCACTTCCATAGATTCCAAATAAAAAAGAAAGGCAGATATAAGAGATTTCCTCCTTTTGAAATCCAGGTGGACAGATTTTTAGAAAGAGATGAGGAAAACCACTGTAAATGAACACCAAACAACCTGCCCAAGCTGTGAATGACCTCCTTCACAAAGGAGCAGCCAACAAAGATGTGTTCAACAGATTCCTCTTCCATTTTACAGAGACATCATCTGTTAGGGCCCACCCAAACCCGCTTGTGCAAGTTATCCCAAGTATTAATTTTGTTATTAACATCCATCCAAATGAAACATTTTAGTTTCTGAGGAATATTGAAACCCCAAACCTTTGGGAGAAGATCGTCTCTTATCGGAAGCAGATGCTCAGACACGATAAGCTCATAAGCTTTTTTTGCCGAGACCCTTCCCAACTTTTTATCAAACATCCAGAGCAAGGATTCCTTATGATTTCCCAATCTAATGCCTCCGTGAGACAGGCCATTGACAAAGGACGACCATTGGTCGGCCCACACATCTCCTAGGCTGAGGTCTGTCTCTGAATACTAGTAATTTAAACCGATTGAAGGCCCATCCAAGTTTTGTGCATCTATTCTTATACACAAAGTTTGTCTCTTTTAATAGTATAAAAATACTTTGGATTTGGGAAATAATTCTCACTTTTTTTATGGACATGCAACTAACACAAGCTCTCAACTTCTAGTTCCCTTTAGAGGTTTGGAGGATTTACCTATGCATTTGAAACTTATGGGCTATCTAGGAAAAGTAAGTGGTATAATTGTTTTGTAATTTGAATGTTGAACTGCTTTAATAAATTTCAAACAAAATTATTTAAATTATGAAATGGGAATTCAACTAAGCTAATTGTGATAATATCTCATCATCCACTAAACCTCATAGGACATTTTTATTTTTTAGCATTGTATGTTTTCAATCATGATCTTTACTATGAATTTAATGGATTGCCAATATGATTTCTTATGGATTTCTAATTGAAGGTAGATTGGATTAATGAACATTTATAGTTGACATAGAATGGATTCTTAGTAGTTCTACCGAGTAATAATTTTCACATGAATTTATTTTAGTGGTGAAGAAAGAAAAATATATATTCCCTTTGAATTCTACAAGATAAACATTTACAAAAATATATATTACCTTTTAATTTTTCAAGAAAAAGGAAATATGTGACAAAAGATTTTTTATTAAAAATCATTTGTTTGCAATTTATATATAGAAGTATTATTTGTATATATATACATTTTTTTTGTTACATGACCAACAAATACAATTATGATGAGGATGTGATGGTTAAAAATGTACTAAGGTTTAATCCTTTATAGAGTTATATTTGAATGGAGTTTTGAGTTTCTTTTTTTTCAAACTAAGTGGATGGGAGATGAGGTCCACAAAGGAGGTTATCCTAGGGACTTAATTATTTAACCTCGGGCTAATTGTTAGATTTTTAACATTAAGCTAGAATTATATTAGGATCTTTAACTAAGAGAATAACAAGCACAACAATCAAACACAAGAGACAATGAACACAGTGTTTTTCCTCGGGGAAACCATAAATGGAGAAAACCCCGCAACTTCCTCAGAGATAGAATCAGCATGAAAAGTAAAACCCCAAAATAGTAAGATGATCTCTCGACAGCAGTAGCCTCTTTCTTCCTAGCCCCAGTAGCTTCTTCTTCCTCAGCTATCCGCTACAACTGAGTGTGAGTGAGTGTGTGATAAATAGAGAAACTCACTCTCTATTAATTCCCTACTTGACAATAACCTACTAGGGCCGACTTCACTAGGAGATTCTAATAACCCTGGTGCCCCGAAACTACGGGGACTTTAACCATTGATCAATAGGAGGGTTTCCCACAATGACTTGACATGACTTGTTTACATTATAGAAGCTCCTGATAGGAACATCGGGGCATGACATGACTCAAGTACATTACAGACACATCTCGGAATAAACATCGGGGTACAATACATAGGATATACGGATGAATACATTCCGAAGTTACAAATACATTAACACTCCCTCTTAACTAGGAAGGTATTCTCTCGACACAATTTATCAGCACAAGTCTTCTTCTCTATATCATCTAGATCATCATCGAGACCTCGTCATCTTCAAGTCATCTTCATCATCAGGTCATCTTCATCTTCAAGTTATCTTCATCTTCAAGTCATCGGATATGGATCATCACTCAATCTGGATCATCACTCGATCTGGATCATCACTCTATCTAGATCATCACTGGAACATCATCATTGGATCTGGATCATCACTGCTGGATCATCATCACAGGTGCTATCTCATGATTCTTCTCATCACAAGAAATTCTACAAATCCATCCCTTTTTCATGTTGGTTGTAGGCCTAGCCTCCATGTAGGTCTTCTCCAACACTTATATCTGACCCTAAGTCAAAATGGATCGTCCAACACTTACATCTGACCATGAGAGGAACACATCCAACACCATGTCAGAAAGGCACACCCAGCACTCACATCTGACCATGAGGGAACACATTCCACAACCCTGTCAGAAAGGCCCAGCACTCACATCTGATCATGTGGGAACACATTCCACAACCCTATTCGAAAGGCTCAGCACTTATATCCAGCCATACGGGAACACATCCTGCAACCATGCTAGAAGGGCTCTACAATTACATCCATCCATGCGGGAACACATCCTGCAACCTTGCTAGAAAGGCTCTGCACTTACATCCACCCATGCGGGAACACATCCTGCAACCTTGCTAGAAAGGATCTGCACTTACATCCAGCCATGCGGGAACACATCCTGCAACCTTGCTAGAAAGGATTTGCACTTATATCCATCCATGTAGGAACACATCATACAACCTTGCTAGAAAGGCTCTCAACTCTAGGTTGAGGGTTCCTGGTAACTGACCAGGTGCCTCCATTCTCCCAGAGAATGGCATCATCCCTTATATCTGATCAAGTGGGAACACATCCCTCAATCACATTAGAATGGCCCTCATCCCCAAACTGAGTATTCCAAGTAACTAACTAGGTGCCTCAATTCTAAGAATGGAATTCAACGCTTATATCTAATCATGTAGGAACCAATCCTCCAGTCACATCAGAATGGCTTGGCACTCATATCTGACATGGAAGGAACCAATCCTCTCACCATGATAGAATGGCTCAGCTCTTACATCTGACCATGGAAGGAACCAATCCTCTCACCATGTCAGAATGGCTCACAGACTCATCACTTACCCTTGGAAGGTACCTCGATCTGGAGAACACCAAGCTTCTCCCTGAAGTACTCAAACTTCACTCTGGCTAATGGCTTTGTCAACACATCAGCTATCTGTTCATCTGTTGCAACATACTGGAGCTTCATTGCTCCTCTCTGCACCATATCCCTAATATAGTGATACTTGATCTCGATATGCTTCAACTTTTCATGGAACACCGAGTTCTCTGACAACTTCACAAAACTCTGGTTGTCGCAATATATATAAGTAGCATCTAACTAGAGATCAAATAAATCAGATAGTAGCTTCCGTAGCCATACTGCCTCACAACTAGTTGAATAGGCTGCAACGTACTCTGCTTCAGCTGTACACAGTGCCACACAAAATTACTTCCTACTAAACCAAGAGATCACACCTGATCCCATACTGAAGCAACACCCTGAAGTGGTCTTCCTATCGATGTCACTGCTTGCCCAATCTAAATCAACATAACCCTCCAGTTTAATCTTTTGATTCGCCTCATACTTGAGCCCATAATCAACTGTACCCTTTAGGTACCTCAGAATATGCTTTGCAACAATCAAGTGAACATGTCTCGGATCTGTCAGGAACTGGCTCAAGGTGTTCACAGCAAAGCAAATATTTGGTCTTGTGTTCGTCAGGTACATCAAGGACCCAATCATCTGATGATACATCATAGCATCAATCGCTTCTGATGAAGCATCACTCAATAGCTTCAGGTTCAATGCCATAGGTGTGGTCATGGCCTTGCAGTCCGTCATCCCAAATCTCTTCAGGATATCTACTGTATATTTCCCTTGTCCCAGGGAAATTCCATCTGCATTCTGCCACACCTCCATGCCTAGAAAATAATGCATCATACCCAAGTCCTTCATTTTGAACTCTAAAGCAAGCTCCCTCTTCTTATTAGCAATCAATCCATCCATACCTGTTACAAACAGATCATCTACATACAGTAGGAGCATCACTGGGTTGCCATCTTCAACCTTGTAGTAAAGGTTGGAACCTGCGATACACTTTGTAAAGCCCAAACTGGATAGAAAGCTATCAATTCTGTCGTACCATGTCCCGGGTGCCTATTTCAAACCGTACAGGGCTTTCTTCAATCTACACACATGAGACTCCTTGTCATGTGTCTCAAAACCGAGTGGCTGATCCAAATACACTTCCTCTTCTACGGCACCATTCAAGAAAGCAATCTTGAAATCCATCTGGTATATCTTCCATTTCATCACTGCAGCCAGAGTAAGTACTGATCCGATGGAAGTGTATATGGCGATCGGTGCAAAAGTTTCTTCATAATCTATTCCTTCTTTCTGGGAGAAGCCACAAGCCACAAATATTGCTTTATATTTTTCCATGCTACCATCTGCAGCATGCTTGATCTTGTAGATCCATCTGGATTTTACAACAGACTTCCCTTCTGGTCTTGGGATAACATCCCAAAAATCATTCTTCATGATCGAATGATACTCTTCGATCATAGTATCCTTCCATTCTTTCCTTTCTATCGCTTCTTCATAATTGGAAGGCTCTTTATCGATGAAACCACATAATAAGGGTACATAACCAGACCAGGACCTGGTTCTCTTTATTTCTTTGTGATTCTCTTCTGGAGCCCCATATCTTTCCACACCTTGGATAGCTTCTCGTACCCAAGCAGGTTTCCTCTTAAGAGGATTCTTCTCCTGAGGTGGATCTACAGTTTCTTGAGGTTCTTCAAATTCTCAATCTTCTTCTTGAATTTCTTTGTTCATGGTTGTGTCATGAATTCTAGGTGCTTCTGTTTCTTTAGGATCTTCAACAAGTCTCTTTCTAGATTTGTTGTAAGTTGAATCTTCGTCAAATGTAACATCCCAGCTGATGTTGATATTCTTGAATCCTGGGAAGTATATTCTGTAAGCCTTCGAGCTTTCAGAGTATCCCACAAATATACCCTTCTTTCCTGAAGGATCTAGCTTTGTCCTCTTTTCTTTTGGAATGTGTATGTACACTGGACAACTGAATATTCTGAGATGGCTGACTTCTAGTTTCTTTTTGGAAAAGACTTCTTTAGGTGTCTTGTTCTCGAGTACTCTATGTGGAGTACAGTTCTGTACATACACCATTGTTCTGACAGCTTCTGCCCATAGATGCATGGGAAGATCTTGATCATGAAGCATAGCCCTTGCATCTTCCATGATCGTTCTATTCTTCCTTTCTACAACCCCATTCTGTTGTGGATTATATGGAGTATTTAACTCCCTCTTAATCCCTGAATATTTGCATAATGCTTTGAATCCATTTGAAGTGAATTCTCCACCATTATCTGATCGAAAGGTCTTGATCTTCTTTTCTATGTGGTTCTCGATCAAGGCTTTGAATTCCTTGAACTTGTTGAATACTTCATCTTTGTTCGTCATGAAGTAAATCCATGTCTTCCTAGAAAATTCATCAATAAAAGAAACATAGTATACATACCCGCTTAATGAACTTGATGACATTGGACTGCATACATCGGAGTGGATGATTTCCAAGATTCCTTTTGCCTTGCTCTCGTTACTTGGAAATGTCTTCTTTGTGTTCTTTCCTTTCGTACATCCTTTGCAGACTCCATCATGTTTTTCCTGAATTTCTGGAAGACCTTCAACAGCTTTGCTTGCAAGTGGTAGTGCTCTGTAGTGCACATGTGTAATCCTTCTATGCCAAAGTTCATTTGGCTCTACTGTGTCATGGACTAAAGCTTGTTTTGGATGGCCCTTCAATTTGTATAGACCTCCCTCGTGTTCCCCAATCACTACTGCATCATCAAAAGTCTTTCCCTTTAGCCACATGAGAACTTGGCCATCGACAAATGCAACCCTCATGCCTTTTGCATCTAATGGAGATATGGAGAGGAGGTTCTTCTTTAGTCCTGGTATAAACAATACATCTTGCATCTTCATAGACTTTCCAGAGTCTAGCTTATAGGAGGATTCCCCGCTACCTTTTGATTGGATATTGGTAGTCATCCCCAAGTTTCACCTTGTGAGGTGAGTCATGTTCAAATAGTTTCACAAAGGATTCTTTGAATCCTGTCATATGTTTGGAAGCACCACTGTCTATAAGCCAATCATTGCTTCCATGTGAGATAGTTCTCGTGAGAGCGGAGATCAACACATATTCTTCATCACTTGAAGAATCATCACTTTCATGTCTTATTCTCTTTGTGGAAGGTTCATCATCCTCTGCAACATGAGCATGATGTCTTCTCTTGTTTCTCTTCTTCTTATGGCAGTTAATCTTGTTTCTAGGACAGTCTTTGGCAAAGTGTCCTCTTTCATCACATGTATAGCATCTTAATTTAGATAAATATTTTCTAGTGCTATCTCTCTAGTGGAAGTTCTTACCTCTGTAGTAATGAGAGCTTCTTCTGCTTTTCTTGGAGTGAACTGTGAGAGCTTGATCTTCACTTCCCATCTCTTCTTCTCGAGCTACTATCCGAGCTTCTTCTTGAGATCATTCTTCCCATAGTCTGTTGAACTTGACTAACTTCTTTTTGGCACAAATTCCTTGAATAAAGGAGTCCCATAATCTAGGGAGACCATTCAAGGTGGTCATTACAATCTCTGCATTCTCCAATTCTTCATCTATGGCTTCCAGTTGTTCCTTGATCTAAGAGACCCTTGTAAATTAATACTGGATGGTCTCTACATTCTGTATCTTTACATTCTTCAGTTGGTCTCTCATAGTCATCTTCCAGTTTATGTTCTTCCCTTCAAACAATTTGGTTAGGGAATCAAACATAGCTTTAGGTGTCTTTAGGGAGGACACATGTGGTATGAGGTGATCCTTGATTGAATCAGCAATAATCCTCTTTTCCATAACCAACTTCTTCTTGTGTAAGCCCTTATCCTCATATCCCTCTAGAACTAAAACCTCCTCATTGATATAGGAGTCCAACTCATTTTCTTCCAGGACCAGGGAGATCCTATACTTCCAGGCTTGAAAGTTATCAGCTCCCTCAATCTTTTCATCAAGCTTGGTATGATGAGACATCTTAACTGAGAACCTCAAATGGAAATAAAAAAGATTTATATCTTACCAGGTCAAGATGTTTGATCTAGATTTGGAGCTGAATTTATGTACTGTTGGTTCAAGAGCAAATTAGGGTTTGACTTTTTCGAAGTTATATCCAACCAAATGCTTTGATCTTGATCTCTAAACTTCGATTTTGAGGAGAATATCAATCCAATCCTAGGCTCACTCAAAAATTCCACTTCTGTGGAAAGCCCTAATTTTTGGCAGCAGTGTCGGGTCCAAAACTAAAAAAACTCAGAATCAGCATTAGAGGAAATTTGGGGTCTAAAATGGGCCTTATAAGAAAACGTGCCAAAATAAGTTCTTGTGAGTTGGAATTCAAGAACCAATAGAATTTCAATAAAATGATTCAACCATAATGGTTGAATTGACATATTTGTCATAAAAAAAACTACTTTTTTTGTTCGTATTTTCGACATATCTCCTTGCGTTTTTAATCAAATTTGGATCAGGAGAGCTCATTAGATGTAGAATTTGATTCTGAATCCAATGAGTACCCACACTGCATAATTTTGATGGACCCCACTACCCCAAAAACAAGAAATACCTGCAAAATGTGATGATGACATCATCATCACGTTTTTCAGGTATTTCTTATTTTTGGGGTAGAGGGTGTTGAAATATTGTAACTTCAAAGAATATTCTATATGTATCTTTTTTGTGGTCCCCGATGGTCCTACCGAGAGAACCACTTGTATTACATTGTATCCCGATGCTCCTAATCGGAAGAACTAATAAGAGTCATGAGGTAGTCCCCTCTAATTGTAAAGGTGGGTCATCAGCACCCCAGTGTGGTTACTTCAGCCTACATGTGTAACTTGAGCCTACATTATTTAAATCGAGCCTACATGTCAAATGAGTTAACTTAAGTGAACGGATGAATATAAATATATGTGTAGTGCTCCTCATTTGAGACACACACTCTCACTTGTGTAGCGCATTAGTGGAGAAGAGAAGTAGCTGGAGAAGGAGGAGGATCAGGCTTAGATCTCCTTGCTGGTTTTATCTTTTATCTTTTTGGGGCATCTATATTGAGGAACCTTTTGCTGGGTTTTTCCCTTTAGGGTTTTTCCAGGATAAATCTTTGTGTTCCTTTTTTATGGTTGTGCTTGTCTATCTTTCAGTGATCCTGTTTATATGCTTTTGTCATGAAAATGAAATGAAATACTGATGTCTTAGCTAAGCATATGAAAATTTTAACATGGTATCAGAGCCACCCTGAAAAGAAGACATTGTGCAGCTATAGAATCTAGGGCTTCTTACTTTTTGGTTCTCTCTCCACAATTGATCAGCAAAAAAGGCTAGGCTGACTCTCCATTGAAGGGCGCATCTTTTTGTCGAAGCGGAATTCGATTCCAAGCATTTTCAGTTTTCGATGCAGGAAATTAGGGCTTCTTGCAGAAGAAGAATTTTTTAGTGAGCCTAGAATAGGATTTCTCTCCTCATTAAAATCGAATTATAGAGACCTGGATCAATTTTTTTGGTTGGGTGAAACTCCTGGAAAGTCAAACCCTAGTTTGACCCCGAGCTAGAAAAACCCTAAATACTAAAACTGCTAAGTTTTGGTACATTCTCTATATCCCGAGATTGGTGAAGGTTCAGGAGCTTAAAATTGCAAAGGCTGAATATAAAATCCTGATGTACACTGTGTCCAAAAATTCAGCCTCAGATGCGCTATAGTGTGGGAGATACGATCCCTCTAAGTTAGGGTTCTAGCCTCTTCCAGAATTCATCCCTAAACAGGACACCTGGGGAACATTGCTATAGATTGGGATACAGATGTCCAAATTGAATTCCTAAATATGTTCCAGAAATAACACTGAATTTACTTTCTGTGGTCAAAATTTTAGAACCAGAAGATGAAACAGTGACACATGGCAATCCGTACAACTTCGTTGTTCTGAACAGTCCTGTAACAGGTCACCGTGGGAAAAGGATCATAAATCCCAATTGGTGAAACCAATTCTGATGAAACCTGTGGATTTGTATTAGGGACATTCGAGGTTACCTCAAGGATAAATTTTAGACACATAGGAGTAGTAATTTCAGAGATATCACAAGAAACAGTGACAGGAATTTCTATAGAAGAAATTGGAAAACTAGGGCTTCCTGTTCCAGGAGCTTCCCTCCACTGTTTTAAGAAAAGGAGTACATTAGATAGCTCCATTTGAAGAGATATATATTTCTATCCAATCATATATTAAATATTCCAAGTTTTTAAAATTAGGGTTTCTCTGACAAACCCTAAATCAGCTAGCTCTAGAAGCAGGACAGACACCTCAAATCGGTAAGATCTAATCTTTTGCTATTTGCATTTGAGGTTCTCATTTCAAAGTGAGCTATCACATCAGCTTGATGAAGTTGACAACTTCCAAGCATGGAAGTATATGATCTCTCTAAAATAAAATGAATTGGACACCTACATAAGTAGAGAGGTTCTAGTTCCATACGGAGATGAGGCTCAAAGCCTTACACAAGAAGAACTTGATCAAGGCCAAGAAGATCATTGTTGATTCAATCACGGATCAACTTGTACCACAAGTGTCTTCCCTAAAGACACCAAAGATGTTTGATTCCTTGATCAAGCTATTTGAAGATAAGAACTTAAATCAGAAGATGGATTTGAGAAAACAGTTGAAGAATGTGAAGATCCAGAATGCAGAACAACTTGAAGCAGTAGAAGAAGAAGTGGTGATAGCCACCTTGAATGGCCTCCCAGGATCATGGGATTCATGCAAAGAATGTATGCCAGAAGGAAGTAATTCCTTTCAGCTCGACTCATAAGAAGAGAAGAAGAAGATGGGAGCAATTGAAGATCAAGCTCTCACCATTCAAAGAAGATCCCTCAAGCAATGAGGAATATGAAGAACTCAATTCTTGTCATTTGGATAAGAAATGATGATTTCATGAATGAAGAAGATGATAAAGAAGAATGATCAAGATGGAGTCTACCCACAAAACAAATAAAAGATAAGTATTCAATTGTCATTTCATGATATTGTTTTGTTATACATTTGATTATATTCAGTTGATGTGTTATGCATGATAGATTGTTTGCATTAATGACTGTATTCTACTAATATGCATGTGATGGGTAAGTAGATCATGGTGCTATACAACTCTTCATTGCTACTTATCAAACCTCTTTGCTGACATATTGGATTAGTGCACAATCTCAATAATGTCATGGTGGAGATGGAAGGAATCTAGAAAGTTTATGTGAGATATGGATGAATGTTGTATTGACTAAACAGTTGCATGATGCATAAGAATTTGTCGTTATGCATATGTTTTATGAAATAGTTCTAACCATGCAACTGGTGCATTTGAATTGTGGGAAAGGTCATGTATAACCTCCTACAAGAAAAGAAGGATGAGACTTGTTCCGAAGAACAAGTGATGACAATTCAAGATTCACTACAATAAACATGAATTTGAAGCTCCCAGGGTCAGAGACACCATGACGGAAGAAAAAGATTCAAAGAGTGGTAGATCCACCTTGAAGGATGAAGACCACCATGGGTACAAGAGATAACTCAAGATGAAGAAAAGAATGCTATGAAATAAGCTATGATCAAAGAATAATAGTTGATCATGGGGAATGATGTATACGATATGATGGAACAAGTGTACAAAGCAAGGTTCGTGATTCTCCCCAGAAAGAATAGACTATGACATGACATAATCTATTGACCAATATTTATCAAGCATAAGAACCACCTGTACAGAATGAAGAAGGAAGATGATACTCCACTTCAGGGGGAGTGACTACAGAAAATTATATCTAAGTTCGACATGGTACGACATGATGGATAGCTTTGTGATGGATTGAGACTTTACCAAGAGTAAAGTGGGTTCCAACCTTCAAGGTTGAATGCAGAAGACTAGGATATGTTGATGACCTGAGAATACAAACTCATAGAAGATGTTATGATACTAGAATGATGTTTGGGATATAGTACTCAAACCAGAAAGCAAGAATGTGGTATCTTCCAAATGGATTTGCAAGATAAGATATGTTGCTGATAGAAGTAAGGTAAGAGTTGTGGCTAGAGGTTTCTATCAGAAAGATGGAATTAATTCTGAAGAGACACTTACTCTAGGAAGCAAGGTACACTTCCTTCAAAACTATCATGGTAATTTCTTCCATGATGAAGTAAAGACAAGCCTTCCTTAATGGTATGATTGAGGAAGATTTTTGCATAAAATAGTCACGAGGATTTTAAGTTGAAGATAGATGGAATCAAGTATGCAAGTTGAAGAAGGCCCTCTATGGCCTGAAGCAAGCTCCCAGAGCTTGGTATGGAAGAATAGATAGTTTCTTGATGAGCATGGGCTTTGCCAAGAGTAAATTCGATCCTAACCTTTCCTACAAGGTTGTAGAAGATGTACCTGTCATTCTATTACTATATGTGGATGACTTATTCTTGACAGGGAATGAGAAACAAATCATGGAAAGCAAGAAGAAACTAGCAGAAGAATTTGAGATGAAAGACCTTGGGTTAATGCATTATTTCCTAGGTCTGGAAGTATGGCAAAGTTCAGAAGGAATCTTTCTCAACCAAGGAAAGTATGTGGTAGAGATATTGAAGAGAATCAATATGTTGGAATGCAAAGTCATGGCCACACCCATGGACTCCAACCTGAAGCTATTAGCTGATGACTCATTAGAGTTAGTGGATGTGACTCACTACAGACAGATCATTGGGTCATTGATGTACTTAACAAATACCAGACCAAAAATTTGTTTTGCTGTGAACACCTTAATGCAATATCTTGTTCAACCAAGACGGGTTCACCTAGTAGCTGCAAAACATGTGATGAGATATCTGAAAGGGACTATAGACTTTGTTCTATACTATGATGGTATCCATGAGTATAGATTGTATGGCTACATAGATGCAGATTGGGCTGGAAGTATCTCAGATAGGAAAAGCACATCAGGTATATGCTTTTGTTTGAGGTCTGCTATGAGTTCATGGTTTAGCAGGAAACAGTCCAGTGTTTCTCTTAGCATGGTTGAGGCAGAATACATAGTAGATTGCTCTACTAAGTTGTGAAGCCATATGGCTTCAGAAGCTGATATCAGGTCTCTTTGACCTGAAGATGGACACTACAATGATTCTATGTGATAACCATAGTTGTGATGACAAAGAACCCTGTGTTCCGACGTAACACATAGAAATCCGGTATTTCTACATACAAGATAAGATGCAGATGATGATACTGTAGATATAGATGATGATGATTTCAGTATTCCCATACTAAAGATAAAGATGATGATGATTTCAGTATTCCCATACTGAAGATATAGATGATATTTCAGTATTTACATACTGTAGATACAGATGATGGTGATTCCGTATTTCTGTACTGAATATAGAGATGATGATGCTTTCAGTATTTCTATACTGAAGATATAGATGATGATGCTTTCAATATTCACATACTGGAGATACAGATGGTGATAGTTCAATATTCACATACTGAAGATGTAGATGATGATGGTTTGGATGATGATGTACTAACAAAGCCTCTGCCTCAAGTAGAGTTCGAACACTTTAGAGACAAGCTTGGTGTTGTTCGGAAAGACCTTCCTTGAAAGGGGGAGTAGTGATGTTGCAATGGGATTGTATCATCCCTGGGCATTTTCCCTAAAGTGATCCGGAGACCTCGGTCCTCAAGAATGAAGAGGGATTGTATCATCTCGGGACATTTGTCCATAATAGATCTGGTGACCTCGGTCCTCAAGAACGTGACAGGATTGTATCATCCCTAGGCACTTGCCCTAAAGTGATCCAGAGACCTCGGTCTTTGAGAATGAAGAGGGATTGTGTCATCCTGGGACATCTGTCCATAATAGATCTGGTGGCTTCGGTCCTTGAGAATGTGGTAGGATTGCATCATCCTTGGACATAGTCCTAAAGTGATAGGGAATGATTCTCCTGTAATCAATCCGGTGGCTTCGTTCCTCGAGAATGTGGTAGGATTGCATCATCCTTGGACATAGTCCTAAAATGATAGGAACTAATTCTCCCGTAATCAATCCAGTGGCTTCGGTCCTCGAGAATGTGGTAGGATTGCATCATCCTTGGACATAGTCCTAAAGTGATAGGGACTTATTCTCCCGTAATCAATCCGGTGGCTTCGGTCCTCGAGAATGTGGTAGGATTGCATCATCCTTGGACATAGTCCTAAAGTGATAGGGACTGATTCTCCCATAATCAATCTGGTGGCTTCGGTCCTCGAGAATGTGGTAGGATTACATTGTCCTTGGACTTAGTCCTAAAGTGATAGGGACTGATTCTCCCGTAATCAATGCGGTAACTTCGGTTGTCGAGAATGTGGTGGGATTGTATAATCCTTGGACTTTAAGTCCAAAAATGATCCAAAGACCTTTTGTCTTTGAGTTGTGGATTGCAGGTTGTTGCTGATGATGATGATGTCGTACTGATCGAAATATCAAAGTATGATGATGACGTACTGATCGAAATATCAGAGTATGATGACATAATAATCGAAAGATCAGAGTATGATGATGACGTACTGATCGAAAGATCAGAGTATGATGATGATGACATACTGATTGAAAGATCAGAGTATGATGATGATGACGTACTAATCTAAATATCAGAGTATGATGATGAAACACTATGATTATGATGTTTATGATCAAAAGATCAAAGTATGATGATGATGTTTCTGATCGAAAGATCAGAGTATGATGATGATGTTTCTATGTTGATGATTTTTCTGATCGAAAGATCAGAGTATGATGATGATGCTTCTGATCGAAAGATCAGAATGTGATGATGATGTTTCTGATTGAAAGATCAGAATGTGATGATGATTATGATCGACAAATCAGAATATGATGATGATGATGTTGCTGCTGATCGAAAGGTCAAAATGCTGAAGATGTTGTTGCTAATCGAAAAGTCAAAGTATTGAAGATGTTGCTGATCGAAAGGTCAAAATGCTAAAGATGTTGTTGCTGATCAAACAGTCAAAGTGCTGAAGATGTTGCTGATCGAAAGGTCAAAATTCTGAATATTTTGTTGCTGATCGAATAGTCAAAGTGCTAAAGATGTTGCTGATCGAAAGGTCCAAGTGCTAAAGATGTCATTGCTAATTGAAAGATCAAAATGCTGAAGATGTTGCTGATCAAAGACTGAAGATGTTGCTGATGATGAATACTGAAGATTGAAGGTGAAGACTACACGATGTTGAAAAGATTCCAATGATTTATAGATGTGTTACCCTGCTGATGTTGATGATGTCCCCTATCTCTACTCTTGTTGTTGTTGATGTTGCTGTAGAATACCCTTCTCGTTAAGGGGGAGTGTTGAAATATTGTAACTTAGAAGAATATTCTATATGTATCTTTTTTGTGGTCCTCGATGGTCCTAATGGGAGAACCACTTTTATTACATTGTATCCCGATGCTCCTAATTGGAAGAACTAATAAGATTCATGAGGTAGTCCCCTCTAATTGTAAAGGTGGGTCATCAGCACCCTAGTGTGGTTACTTGAGCCTACATGTGTAACTCGAGCCTACATGATTTAACTCGAGACTACATGTCAAATGAATTAACTTAAGTGAACGGATGAATATAAATAGAGGTGTAGTGCTCCTCATTTGAGACACACACTCTCACTTGTGTAGTGCATTAGTGCAGAAGAGAAGTAGCTGGAGAAGGAGGATCAGGCTTTGATCTCCTTGCTGGTTTTATCTTTTATCTTTTTGGGGCATCTATATTGAGGAAGCTTTTGCTATGTTTTTCCCTTTAGGTTTTTCCCAAGATAAATCTTTGTGTTCCTTTTTTATGGTTGTTCTTGTCTATCTTTTAGTGATCCTGTTTATATGCTTTTGTCATGAAAATGAAATGAAATACTGATGTCTTAGCTAAGCATATGAAAATTTTAACAGAGGGGTCTATCAAAAGTATGCAGTGTGGGTACTCGTTGGATGTAGAATCAAATTCTGCATCCAACGAGCTCTCCCGATCAAAATTTGAGTAAAAACACAGGGAGATATGTCAAAAATACAAACACAAAAAGTAGTTTTTTTCTTGCTTCCTCCAAAATTAATAAATATTATTTTATTATTTTAACTATTATTTTATTATTTTCCTTAGGAGGCCCATTTTAGACCCCAAAATTCCTCTAATAATTTTGCTTTGACAGAAGGATGCACCCTAGGGAGGAGAGTTAGTCCAACCTTCTTTTGCTGAAAATATGTGGAGAGAGATCCAAAAATTAGGAAGCCCTAGTTTTCGCAGCTGCACAGTGTCTTCTTCTCAGGTTAGCTCTGATACCATGTTATATTTTTAACATTAAGCTAGCATTATATTAGGATCTTTAACTAGGAGCATAACAAGCACAACAATCAAACACAAGAGACAATGAACACAGTGTTTTTCCTCATGGAAACCATAAATGGAGAAAACCCCACAACTTCCTCAGAGATAGAATCAGCACCAAAAGTAAAACCCCAAAACAGTAAGATGATCTCCCGACAGCAGTAGCCTCTTTCTTCCTAGCCCCAATAGCTTCTTCTTCCTCAACTATGTGCCACAACTGAGTGTGAATGAGTGTGTGATAAATAGATAAACTCACTCTCTATTTATACTAATTTTTGACTTGACAATAACCTACTAGGGCCGACTTCACTATGAGAGTCTAATAACCCTAGTGCCACAAAAATACAGGGACTTTAACCCTTGATCAATAGGAGGGTTACCCACAATGACTTGAGATGACTTTTTTACATTATAGAACCTCCCGATGGGAACATCGGGACATGACATGACTCAAGTACATTACAGACACATCCCGAAATAAACATCAGGGTACAATACATAGGATATACGGATGAATACATTCCAAAGTTACAAATACATTAACACTAATGATTGTGATTTACAACTCTCAACCACTCAAATAACCGATCTCTGAGTTTCACTAGTTCAACTCTCAAAATTGAAAACCAGATTGAGATCACTCTTCAATTCTCTAAATATTAAAAAAAAAAAATTAAAAACTATTATAAAAAAACATACTATTTTCCCCCGGACACAAATGCTCATATAATGTTTCCTTCGAGAATGCCATGCATGGGTATTGTAGAGAACATTCTAATAAATATTGTGAAACTAAAATAAGCTCTAACACTATTGTATTGGAACATTTCAATAGATAATATGACTAAGAGATCCTAGGTGTTATGCTAGAGATTCAGAGCCCTCAATGGGGTATCTATAATTACAAGCATGAGTGGAATTCATTTTTAGTTTATATGAGCTGAAGTAGATTAAATTCAGGTGGACAACAAAGAAAACTTCACGCCAAAATATTCTTCTTTCCAATTACACATTTGGATTGCTTGCACTAATCAATGGCACTTTGAAGTTCCTTATTGAAGAACCTCAAATAATAATTCATGGAGGGAGGGAAACTATCGACATTAAAGTGGCCAAAACTCACATGGGTTTGTCTCCATGATTCATCTAGAATACAGACACATACACATGCTTCTTCCATTTTTAACTATAGATCACCCATATGAGCATCTTTATGTTTTTGAGAAGATAGTATGTACTTCATCATCCTCACATACTTCTTCACAATATGTTTATAACTAGTACTAGTCCTATTTCTCTTAAATGGATAGTTTGGGCTTACTTAGTGCTGTAATCTATGGCTAAAAACTACAGAGAATCAACCTTCATGGACTTGATTTTCACAATAGATATCATAGGCATTCCCATAGGAGGAGGAGAATAATTAAAATCATCCATGCCCAATAAAAAAACTTGCTAACCCCAAACTTGGGAATCTTCACCTTTAATTTGTTGGTGGATTTAACTAACTATATGTAGATATTCTCCTCATTTTTAGTACCCTTGCACCTAGATTCCTTGTAGAAACTGATTCTCTAGTCTGAGTCTTTAGAACCCCAGGAATATCTATACAACGAAAATGTGATGTAAGGATAGATTTTTTACCATTTCTAAAAATGGGGGCAAATGAAGTTGAAGAAAATGGCCTTTGTGAATAAATCATTTGAAGGGGAAACATCACAAATATAACCTATTATTTTGGGATTACCAGTATCAGAAAATTGATAGCCGAATTGAAATTCCTCAAATACTGTATTGGCCTCTATTGGGATTATTAGTATCAAAGGATTCCATATTTATTTTCTAACACAAAATTTAAAATGGGTCTCTCTATTATCATCACTACATGCCTTGACTCTCACCTTATTTGGATATTTGTAGGAAATAGTCGGATACATGTATATAGATAGCCTTAACTTTTAAGTATATCCTAGATTAATTAGGGACAACCTCTAATTTAGCAGAAATATTGTGGGTATGTTTGCTACCATCCTTGGCCAACTAAAAATCAATAGTACCTTATATACAAGTTATAGAAACCTACATAAGATAGAGTTGTATGGATATTTTATTTTACATCCACATACTGTCAAAGAATCCACAATATCAATTAGACATCATATATTTATAATTTCAAGTATAGATTAACTGCCACATAATAGCTTAGGTCCGTGGTTATTGGAAGCTAAAATAAACTTTTATTTTTTTCTTACTTCTTTTGAAGAATGCATCATAAACATGAAGAAAGTTTGTAAAATGTTGTGTATTTCATTAACCTAATCCTTTGTTGACTTGAAAGGAACACATACATGGTTTTCATAGACCTTTCTTTTCTTCACTATTATTATTCCTTTACAATGTGTTAAAATGTTACTTTATGTATGTGACTTTCTTCATCGCTATTATTCCTTTACAATGTATTAAATTGTCATTTTGTATATGTGGCCATGGTTTGGAATGAAACATGGTCCATGGGATGAAAGCTCAATCAAGGTAGTTATGGAGAATTCTAATGTATTTTCATCAATCTTATTGTAGGATTTTAATCATTATGATGGGTTAGATTTTTTATTTTATGCATGAAAATTAAACATACCAAGGAAATAAATATAATTCCAAGTTGATATGATTTTTTGAAACCTCAATGATGATAATATAAGTACTCTTGAAGCAGAAAATATAACATCTAGAAGAGGAGTTCCATATTTTGATCTGACCACAAATAGACTAGGAAGCATGCATGTTTCTCTCCCATTCCAAGAAGCTAAAAAGAATCGCTACTCATTTTTGCTTCAAACATACCCATGTTTGACAAAGCAATCATTGCTACTATCCAATTGCAACACTGACCCGCCTAATATGTCAACAACATCTGCAAAGTATCCATCATTCCAATTGTTTCCCACAACTTCTATTGCACCAACTTATGACAAAAGGGGGATCAAGTAGCTATGTGCAACAAGCATTACGACAAAAAATAAGGATTTTAGAATAGTGAACTTTGGATTCTCCACTTCCCCTGCAAGTGTGCTAATGGAGTCCTAATAATTGGGATTCCAAAGGAGGAGATACACATTCCATTCCAACTTCTTTCATATTAATCTCAAGCCATATAGAAGGATTGAGCCTTGGTATTGCAAGTATCATCATGATGCAAAAGGGAAGAAGAGAAAAAATACAATACAAACTACAACCCAACCGACAATGGTTATACCCCTTTAATTCAAATAAATTAAGACAATAGTGATTGAAAGAATTACTATGATTCTTAGAAGTCAGATACCCACCATTGGAACTACTGATCTGAGATAGTCCAAGAATAATACAATATATAGAGCATTGTTAATAACTTGCAAGGAGTGACCCACTATAGCATGTTTATTGACTTATTGTTCTGCATTCCACAGTGGAGCTTATAACAACTTTATGGAATCTTACATATGTCAGTCTCTCTCAAAAAATTCCTCTAAGAATTATTCATTTATATTTGGAATTTTAGGTTGGATAACAAGTATTTTTGCTTAATGTATTAAGTATGCATTTATATTTGGAATTTTGATTTGGTGGGACTTGGTTCAAACATTTTATTATATTTTCTTAATTCTTCCTAGTTTCCAACTTGGACCAGCTTTTCCTTCTTTGGAATTACCACGGGAGTGGGGGTTATTTGATTGATCTAGTAATAAACCTAAAGGATAGAATATGAACTTCTGTAGCCAGTGCCATTGTGAGTGATAAAAACATGATAAAATAATCTACATAGAAACTTAAACTTTGACATTGTAAAATAATTCCTCAACAACATTCCATGTAAAAAACAAATCGCATCTAGGTTCCCATTATTACCACAATGTAGAACTAAAAGGAGAGACACAGAGTTAATTCATGGTGCATGTGAGCCACAACTTTGCATAAAGACCAAATTTTCTAAATTCTTCATATGGTTACTGCCAACTGGTACAATTTCGTTAGACATTAGTTTCTCTATCATTTAATAAACATGTAAATCAAAATCCAAAGTTTTACCACACTACTTTAATTCATTCTCCGCGGTGAGATTGGTGTCATTGCTAAAATTGAAATCATTAAAAAAAAAATTTAAAGTAGAGGTGACATTGCATTGATAAATTCTTATAGTACAAAATTAATAAATGAATAGCTTTACTTGACTAATTTTACTAATGTGTTTCCAAGACAAGTGAGGGGAAACTGAATGGGTTTCAGAAGTTTATCGAAACTAGAACATCTTATTCTTTTATGAAAAAAATTCAAAACAAAATCTGATACTTCACTAAATTTATTTTTGTTAGTGTGAACTTTGATTGTAGTTAAGGGTTCTAGATCAATGGAAGACCACTTAATTTACAAGTCGAAGGTTGGTGGTTTGATTCCTCCATGCCCTATCTACAAAAATCAATGAATAAAAATGACTAGTAATACTTCCAATTGATTGCAATTAGAGATTTAAATGGCTAAATATATTACTTTCTTACGACAATATATGACTATCATGACTAAATAAATGACCAGTTAACAACAATAAATGACTTTAAAAATTACAAATATACTACCAATGGATGGAAAACAGTGAATAAAAAAGATTAAATATACTACTAGTTGATGGAAATAAATGACTATCATGACTAAATAAAAGACCAGATAACAACAATCAATGACAAAATAAATGACTAGTTAACAACAATGAATGATTAAATAACTACTAAATATACTACTAAACTTACCAATTAGAACAACCAATAAATGTCTAAAAATTTTCATTCATATATTTAGTCACGTTATAAGTGACTGGTAATAAACTATTAATAGTCACGCATCTAAACTTAGTCATTTATATGTAATTTTTAGTATTTTTTTAATCATATATCTCACCTTTTATACTAGTGCACTCTTCGAATAAAGTCATTTCAACCACAATTCTAGTTGGTATAAGGCTCAGGATATAGTTTTATAGTAAACTTATTCCCAAAACTTTGTCGTGTGGTCTTTCGTCTGTAGTTGGAACCTATCCATTTCTACCAAAGTCTGATTCTTCCTCTCTGTAACACCATTCTATTAAGGGGTGTGAGGGACATATCTCTACCATGAAATACCATTTTTCAAGAGATATTATTCAAACTATTAAATCACATATTCACCACCATTATATGATCTCAAACATTTGATGGGCCGACCAAACTTCTTCTTAGCTAGTGTTATAAATTCCTTAAATCTTTCAAAGACTTGACTCTTATTCTTTAAGAAACATACCCATGTTTAAATCTATAGAAATCATCAATAAAATTCAAAATATACTTCACACCTGCTAATGAAGGTTTGATCATGCAACAAAAATCATGCAAACAAGTTCCAGTTGGTTCTATGTATGCCATGCTTTCCCAGAATCAAAGGGTTCATGTTGATGCTTTCTAAGAATGCATCCTCTACAAACTCCATCAGGTGGAATATTATTTGGGAGACTAGTAACCATGTTGTGGGTTACTATCATCTTCAAACTTCAAAATTTTAGATGCCCAAGTCGTTCATTCCAAATTTAACTCCTATCGTTATTATGACAACTAAGTGTGGTCAGTCTAGATGTTGCAGTTGTTGTTGTTAGAATAATCAACCCATAGTATTTACCCACTTAGACATTAATTCATTTATTTTTGTCTTATTTGCCTAGTCCATGAGTCCCACCATGTGCAAGTTGCTAATTGCCTATCCATAGAGGTCAAACTTGCCATCTTTGACTCATGTAGCACTTGGGAAATCCTTAGGAATCAAATCTGCTTTATTCCTGGCCTCCTAGGCGCCTATCTGCTTTTTCTGCTTTTGCAGTGTTTTAAGGCACATAGGAAAGCAAGACCAGGTGAGGTGAATCTGCTTTGTTGCCTCTTCCTCCTACACTCTTTCCTCCATGAAAAAGCATGTATGAGCTGCCATTTGACCACTCTTTAGCTTGCCTATGCGCCCTTGCTAATTCGTGGGGTCCTTGATAGATTTGGGATCAGCTTTTTACACCTATGGGGGATTTGCCTATTTTGGGTAAGCCTGCTTTATGCTAGATTTGGATGCTTCCTTATGCATTTGATTTGCTCATGTATTCTATATATTCAGCAGCCTATTTTATTATAGGGTTGTCTATTGTACACTCAGTTAATATAATTTTGTGTTACAGCTCCATATTCAGTCTCCATTGTTGATAATTTTGCATGATCAATTGTTAATTGTTGTGGGTGAAATTAATCTACTGCAGGCCTGAATTTCTACAGTTGTAGTAAGTGAAATCATTCAGGAGGAATCATAGAATTTGTAAATTCCTTCTTTGGGGTACAAATTCCATGAAGCAACAATTTCTCCCCCAGTCCTCATGTCCTTTATGATAAAGTGATCTGACCAAAACTCAACACTCTTCCTATTCTTCATCAGTTGAGAAACTAACAACAAGTTTGTGCTCAAAATAGGAACGTAATAGACATTGGATACTGGACTATGTTTACATTCAAGACCACCCTTTCCAATTACTGTGAGATCATAACCATCAGCAACATAAACATTCTCTTCATGAGCTCCACTTAAGGAACAAAATAGAGAAGCATCATTTTCCATATGATCAGTACATCCATAGTTGACTATCCATTCGGTCCAGGAGGTATGGGGATGTAATTATTGGGAGTTGGTGATACATAAGGTATAATTTTCAAGAGATTGATTGGTTAAATTTCCATTCAATGCACTATATTCAAGGTGATTTACCTTTCCTTCTAAATCCTTCAACTTCTTCCAACAATTCTTCTTGACATGTCCCACCTTTGCACAATATTGTTAGCTCTTCTTCTTATGATCCTTCTTCATCAATGATGATTGTTCAGTCTTCCCTTTCATAGGTTGGTCGACACATTTTAGTCAATGATTCTCTTGACCACATTTTTTAAGGTTTGGATTGACCTTTATTTTTAGCAAGTGAGCTTGGTGCTTGCTACCATCCTTTCCTTCTTCAAGAAACTTTTGTTGGTCCTTAATCAACAAATCATAGAAGATGTCAATGGTAAAATCCGTACAATCTTGTTTGCTTGAAATCCAATTGGCATGAAAGGAGGAACATAATACATCATATGGTGTCTCCAAAATCATAATAAGCACCTCAATGGCCAGTCCATCCTTAATTGGAAAATCCTTTCCACATTCACCCAATTTTAGTTGTATCTCCTTGATGCAATATAAATAAACCTTGAACCAATCAAAGGAAAGAGGTTCTAGAGAGATCAAATCTTTCTCTGCATAACTTCACCTTCATTTATCTTGTTAAGTAGATTCTTCAACCTATTCCATATTGCATGAGGACAGTCGATCCCACTTGTATGAAAGTGAATATCCCTTGAGATGTAAGTTGGGATGACACCGACAACTTCATATTTTTTAACATTGATGAAAAACTTAGCATCGACATCCATCTGCTTATCAATAACATTATTCATGTACTGCCACAATAATTTTCTCTTCAACAAGGTCTCATGTATTTCAAATAAATTGCATTAATGTGCCGATTAAGAACAACATGTTTTATCTTGGAAGTCATCCTTTTGATCTAGAAGATCTTATCAAAGTTCAAGAAGAGCTGGAAGTCAGTAAATCATCATCCCGGTGTCAATCAACCCTATATCTGGCTTGACACAATTTCTAGACAATAGGTATAGGTTTGTTGCAGTTGCAACTGTTTTCCCAAATTTTTGAAATTTTGGACCCCCCTCTTAATTTGTATCTTGCCTAGAATCATTTGGATCCATGAACTCTGTTTTTGTTTTCCCTCTGCTACAAGTTTGGACTATTTTGAGGTTAACTTTCTTCATGCTTTTCGGAAAATTGCTTATGTTTGAAACTGCTTTGGGTTGTGGAATTTGGAGTTTGGTTTGAAATATTGCCCTTTGATTTGTGATTCTTTTCTTTGTTTTCAGAAGTCTATTTCTCATTTTAGCCACTGTTGCGGAGGTGAAACAAACTTTCATCACTCCCCAGCCAAAAGTAATATTTTTAGTTTGGTTGTTCGAAATCCATTTAAACAACACATCGGAGCCATATTTCCTTATGGAGCCTCCGTTGCGGAAACTGAACGATGAGTGCTCTGCCAGATAGTCTTGACTTCTCCGATGACATGTTTTTATGGTTTTGACCTGTTTTGCATTGTTGGAGGTTGGTCGAAGTGTGAGTCGGGGTTGTTTGATCTTTATGAAGCCGTTGTTTTGGAAGTGAGACAAGCTTTTTGGACCCCTGCATGACTTTAAGTTTTTTCTGAACACTTAACATTTTCACAATATTTCTGCACCATAGAGGAAAGTTTATGACTTTGACCAAAGGCTGTAGTCTGATTGTTTTCTGTCGTTGCGGCTCCTGAGCAAACTAAGTGTCCGCCATATAACTGCTCCGCTCACTAATGCTTTGTCTGTGTTTCACCGATATGTCTTTAGGCCATGGGGCCCATAGTATTTTCATCTTCCACCATTGCAACTGCATAATGCACTAACCTCCCAACGTTGATGTTGTTCCATTCGCCAACAGGGAACTTTTCCGCCCGGTGCTTTGGCATTTAGTTCTTTCGACTTTGATAGACTTAACGGTCCCACGAAACTTGTTTTCCATCTTAAACCCATCGTTGTGGCTGTAAGTAAGGCTATCCGTCCGATGTCTCAATGGTTCAAGCCGCCAATAAGGTTTCTCCCACCGTCTTGTGAGTTTTTAACCCCTGTGTGGGCGGCGGTGGTATTTGATTCTTGTTAAGGATTTCCCGACGAGAGCGCAGTACCAGGCCTTATTTTGATGATTAGTTTTTGTTGTTAGTGTAGTTTAAGTTTATTGAAAAGATGTAGTCCTAATTAATGATGAATTTTTGTTTAACTACAGATAGACTCAGAAGATTCTTTAGATTGCTGCTATGAGAAGATGTAGCTAAAGGACAAAGCTGAGGAAAGTTGGCTGAAAAGTGATAAACAGAGTTTGTTCTGAAATCAACGGATCTAAAGAAGGAAAAATAAAAGACAAGGCAGAATCAATGGCAACAAAATCCTAGGTTTGGAAAGGGTCTGTCAATTACCAAGTTGATCCCGTTTTATGAAGTACTCATAAGTTGAAATGTGAAATGTAACGCATTATATGAATCATGAGTACTCACGAAAAAGACAAATGGTGAGATTAAATGGTTTTGGGGAAGTCCAAAGGTCAGACGGTTGGGGGAAGCCTAAGGGTTTTGTTGTTTTTGTATAAAGAGAGGAAAGTTAGAGAGAATGGGGGCTTTTTCCCTGGAAAAACTTGTGAACCATTGTTTGTAAGAGGAACTACTTCGTTTTACAATAAAAAACTGCAAATTTTTCCTGTTGGAGAAGGTGCTGTGTGGAATGTTCGAATGTGATAAAATGAACAATGTTGAAGGGGAACTATTTCATTTTCAACTATGTTTCATTAACTGTGAGAGCATTCTAACTTTCTGAACCTATGTTCTTATCTAAATGTTCTCTGGTTTATTCTGTGATAATTTCCACTATGAGTAATGGAGAGTTTAACGATTGATGAGCTATCTTGTCATGTATATCTTATTCATGTTTATGTGTTTTGGTTCTAAGAACAGCTATCTGTTATTTACCTTAACATGTGAACAGTATTACATTACTCATGAATTAATATTTTTCTCTCTAGAGACAGCTTAGTTAGTATGTATTTTCTAGTTGTGTATGATTTAGATGCGAGAGAGTCTAAGACAAGAGGTAAGAACCTGCGCATCACATTGTGACCACTCCTTGCATTCTTTATCAACCTGCATTTTAGATAGGTACTTGCATATCATACTTAAAGCCAAAAAATACAAAAATATATATGGTGGACCGAGCCACAATCGGTAAAACCCTTTATTTTGTTACCTGACCTACGGTAGCCGAACCGCAAACCGGATGGATTCCCTACACCAAACAGTCACGGGATAGTTGGGAACGTTGACTAGGGAGAATCCCTTACTGTTGTTTCCTGTGAATTTCGAGGGCTTAACAGTTTCTGGCGCTAGAAGGAGGGCCACCAGTGCATGGCTGGCCGAGGAAACCCGTTTTCTCGAAATTATTCCACTGGTGACAGTTCAGAAGGAAGTTTGTTTCCCATTCCAATTCTTGAAGAGAAGGGTAGAGAACATTTGTATTCTATTTACAACAAAAGTTGTTAATGATTTGAGAAGACACAATAGGGCATACATGAATAATATTGGAGGATTACCGATTATCCCTAAATTTCCTAGAAGAGAATATAAAAGGAAAGACCGTCCTATATTGGAAGACTCAGTGTTGGTTGGAGATTTGGAAGAACTTGTAGAAACAGCCTTACAAGAAGTTGTACAGCCTTTGAATCAAGTAGGCCCAGATACTCTTTACGGTTCTCCTGTTCATACTCCTATTCATTCACCACCTCACTCTCCACCCAGACTCATGGCAGGCGTAAACACAAATCAGCCACACAACCCACCAAATCCACCACCTGCCTAGAAAGCCAAATCACCTTTAAACCTAACACCTCCTTTGCATGATTTACCTCAATCTTTTGAAAAGATGCTGCCCAAGTTTGATCTGAATGAGAAGATGTTAGTAGATGACCACTTGCAAAGTTTCTACTTGGCAATAGAAGGATTAAGGGCTGGGGAATATGAGGATGTAGTTTGTAGACTTTTTCCACACACCGTTAAAGGAGCAGCAGCATCGTGGTACTTTGGTTTGCCTGCAAACTCTATCCTTGATTGGGATACCTTTGAAAGGATTTTTAGAAGTAAGTATGCAACCCAAAAAACTCATGCAACTCTCATGAAAGGACTATGCACCGTAAAGAAAGAAAGAAAAGAGAAGGTGCATAGTTTTACCCAAATATTCGCAGCCTATCTTAAGAATTTTTCTGAAGCTGACAAACCCTCAGATAAATTCCTGATTGAATATTATACCTCAGCTCTAGGACCCGAGTTGGCCATGTTTGCCAAAATGAAGGCCAAACCTACACTAGCAGAGACTTATGAGGAAGCAGAGAGAGTACTGGCTGAAAGGGAAAGTATTGAAGATTATCCTGAACGGTCAAGAGAAAAAAATGTCGGGAGCAAAGCTTTGTTGTTTACTAATCCTAAAGAGAAGCAATCACCAGATTTCGAAGGAATGGAAAAGATGATGCAGAAGCTTTCTAACAGAATCATAGACTTGGAAAAGGAAAAGGAAGCCCAAAAGTTCTACAAGCCTTATTACAAGAAAATGGAAGATAACAATCAATCCCAACCCCCTCCGCACAGCCCTGCATCTATGAACTTAACGGAGGTAGGAATGGATAACTTTTGCACTTTCCACCAACAACCCCATTCTGAAAAGAATTGTCCTCAATGGATAAATTCAATGACGTTGTTCATGAATCAGCTTTTGGATTCCAAATTAACTGAAGATAATGATGAAGAAGGGAAAGATAACAATAAATCAACAGAAAAATAGGAGTATGAAGCTATGGTTTTATGGGACTGTGTATCATTGTTTGATGACGAGGAAGAAAAGGATCTGAGACACGAGGGCATCCTAGAAACAAATGTAATGACAAGAAGCCAGGGGTTGATTAAGGAAAACAGTCTTATGCTCCCGAAGATCAAAAGACTTCAAAAGAATGTTAAGAAATTTCAAAATAGCTCCTCAGCTAATAAAATTCTGGAGTTTACCATCACCAGTCAAAATACTAGACAGATTAGCATGCATACCAAGCCCAATGAAGAAAAAATAAATAATGTTAGATAGAATCTCACAGAACATAAGATGGATTATGACATTGTGGAGGATATCAAGAAGGTGAGGGAAAACATCTCATTATTTGAAATGTGCAACGTGCCACAGTAGAAAGAAAAGCTATTGAAATCACTTGAAGTATCAAAGGAGAGGCTTCCCACTGACAATCAGCCCCAAGAAGAGGAAATTGGTGAAGCGAGTATGAGAGGTAAGCCTAAAAGCAAGACTCCACCTTTTCTCCTTACTTTTGAAATTTTCAACCATAACGTGCATAACTGCCTAGTAGACTCGGGGGTAGCAATCAATGTCATGCCGTTGTCGGTCTGCAAAAAGATAAATGGACAACCTAAACCATCTACCTAGAGGGTTGTTCAGTTGGATAGAACGAATGTGAGGGTAATTGGAGAAATGGAGGATGTTCTCGTTCACTTATCTTCAAATGATAAGGTGTGTCAATTCATCGATATTGTGGTGGCTGACATACCGGAAGCTTATGGACTTTTTTTGAGCAGAGATTGGTCGACAAAGCTGAATGGATATTTTGCCTCAGATTGGTTGCATCTGTGGCTGCCATATAAAGGAATCCCAAATCAAATTAAAGTTTTGAGGGAGCCCCACATGAAACACAATGTTACTCAGTTCGAAGGAAAAAATGAACCATTGGATTTTTTTTTGGGAAACTACTTTATTGAGCTAGAACCAGGAAACTATCAAGCGGAAGAAGCCAACAGTACATCTGACGCTCAGCCTGATCTCCTTTGGTTTTCATAGGCTGATGAAATCAATTGTAAAATAGTAGACTTAGCTGTAGATGTAGATGTTAATTCTCGCACAGTAGTGGGTAGCAATTTTTGGATGCTTTTCTTTGATGGTTCTAAAACTTTAGAGGGGTTGGGAGCCGGCTGTGTCCTAACTGACCCTATGAAAAACAAACATTTTCTTTCATGTAGGTTAGAGTTTGAATGTACCAATAACACAGCTGAATATGAAGCATTGGTTCAGGAATTAAGGAAAGCAATTGAATTAAAGGCAAATAATCTGAAAGTGTTTGGAGATTCTGAAATAATTGTAAAACAAATTCGGAATCAAATACATTGCATTTCTCCTCATTTAAAAGCTTATCAAAATGAATTATGGGATTTAATTAAATGTTTTAATGCATTTAACATTGTATCGATTCCAAGACTTAAGAATGCAGTAGCTGACTTGTTGGCCACCTCGGCTGCGAGGCTTGTGCCCTCTAATAATCGGTGCTCTGTTGAATTGCTTTTTAGGCCTTCGGTTCCAGATATGATTACCAATATACGAGTGTTCGATGACGATCAATAGATTATAGAATGCTTAACAAATGACGAGGCATTCAAAGGGGAAATTATTGATGATGAAGAACATCAGGTTGAGCTAAAATTCGATAATTTTATTCCTAAGGGAGTTAGGACTTTAGAACGGATGTTTGATTTAAATGAGAAATTTAGAAGACCAGCAAATGTGAAGACTCATAGCTCATCTCTACAGTTCGAGTTGAATAATTTGGGGACTGAGATGGAGCCTAAATATGTGAATCTGGGAAAATGCTGCTCCCCAGCCAAAAGGGATAAGTTCATCATTCTTTTCAAGCAATACAAAGATGTTTTTTCCTAGATGTATGAATATCTGAAGACATATGACACCAATATTGTCCAGCATGTTATCCCCATCAAATCTGGAATCAAACCTTATTAGCAGTCTTTAAGGAAAATGCATCCAAAATTAGAACCTTTAATCCAAAGTGAAGTTAAGAAACTATTGGATGTTAGAATTATCTTCAAGGTTAGACACTAGGAATGGGTTTCAAATATGGTACCAATGAGGAAGAAATATGGAGAAATTAGGCTATGTGTGGATTTTAGAAACTTAAATCGCACTTCAGATAAAGACAATTATCCTATTCCACCCATGGAGCAGATAATGTAAATGGTTTCAGATTCTGAAACTATTCTCTTTATTAGATGGATTCTCAGGCTACAATCAAGTATTAGTAGCCAAAGAAGACAGACTAAAAACGACATTCAGGACCAAGTGGGGAACTTTTGCTTACAGAGGGATGCCCTTTGGACTCATAAACGCTAGAGCTACTTTCTAGAGGGATATGGACATAGCTTTTCACAGTCTGATTCACCGCAGTGCTGTAGTATACCTCGATGACATCACGATATTCTCAAATTAAAGAGAGGAACACGCATTTCATCTGAAGCAGATTTTTGAACGCTGCCGAAAATATGGTATCTCACTAAACCCCAAGAAGTGCGTGTTTGCTGTTACAGAAGGTAAGTTGTTGGGTCACATGGTTTCTAAGAAGGGGATCTCCATAGACCCAGAAAGGATCAAATCAATCAAACAGATTCCCTTACCCCATAATAAAAAGGGCATGCAATCATTTATGGGGACAATAAACTTCGTACGAAGGTTTATGCCAGATTTCGCTCAAATTGTTAAACCTTTGAAGCAAATGGTAAAGCAAAGTGTACAATTCAAATGGACCGATGTAGAGAAGAACGCATTTAGTAAAATTAAAATAGCTGTTGCGCATGCACCCTCCCTCAAAAGTCCAGATTTTGATAAAGATTTTATTTTGTACACTGTCGCATCTGATGATTCACTAGTAGCTGTGCTTACCCGGAAGGAAGATGGGGGAGATGAGTTCCCCATATCATTTATGAGCACTGGTCTGCAAGGGGCTGAATTGAATTACCCAGCCGTGGATAAACAAGCTTACACAGTGTTCAAAGCGGTGAAACAATTCAGACCATATATACTGAAGAAACGGACAAAGGTAATAGTTCCACACCCAGCTATGAGGTCTCTTTTCGTACAAAAGGAGCTAGGAGAAATAAGAGGCAACTGGGTAACAGCTCTACAGGAGTATGACCTCGAATTCAAGCCAGCCTCCATAGTCAAAGGGCAAGGATTGTGCAAACTGATGACTGAAAGTAAAGACAATGAAGAACATGACTGGGAAGACGAAGCTGAGTTACATTTGATGGATGTATGTCCTCTTTTCATAGCTCTGGAATCTTGGTATCGAGACCTTGTGCATTACCTTTAGGCGGGATTTTTACTGAAACATTGGAATTCTAATCAAAGAAGAGCACTGTGTCTTAAATCAGCCTCATATCAAATTGTTGAAGGAATATTATTCAGAAAGAATTATGATGGAGTTCTTCTTAGATGCTTAGAGAAAGAAGATGCGAAGAAGGTAATGATAGATTTACATGATGGGCCTGCTGGAGGACATTTCTCTAGAGATACTACAGCTCATAAAATTCTCAGAGCCGGATACTATTGGCCCACACTGTTCAAACATGCACACGCCCATGTCAGAAAGTGCGACATTTGTCAAAGGTGTGGTAGAAGACAAGTTAAAGCAGTAGGACCATTAAAGCCTGTGATGATAACAGATCCTTTTGAGCAGTGGGGGATGGATATCATTGGGGAGATAAAGCCGAATTCTTCCCTACAACACAAGTATATTCTGACAGCAGCCGACTACTTCACTCGTTGGGTCGAAGCCATTCCATTGCGTAAAGTAAATGAAGATGCGGTCATGGACTTCTTGCAAGACCATATTATGACAAGGTTTGGAGTTCCAATTTCTTTAGTTTTTGGTAATGCTACTTACTTTTCCTCGATTAGATTAACTGCATTTGCTCATGAGAAAGGAATTAAGTTGCATTACTCTGCTAATTACTATCCACAGGGAAATCTGATTAGGATTTTAAAAAATATGGTGATAGAAAATCAGAGGAGTTGGCACTTAGCATTACCAACTGCTCTTTGGGATGATAGGGTCACCCCCAAGACTTTGTTAGGTGTGTCCCCATATACCCTTGTTTATGGAAAAGAGGCCATTTTACCCCCCAATATCATGCTACCCTCTTCCATAATAGCTCAGGAATCCAGAGGATCAGATAATGAAGTCTTGCAGGTAAGGATACATAATCTTTTGAAGGCAGAGGAATCTAGATCCAAGGCCAGAGAAAGTTTTAAACAACAACATGGGGTAGTTAAGAGATGGTTTGATAAACACAAGGCTGGAACAAAACAACTTGAGGTGGGAGATTTGGTTCTCAAGTGGGACCACCCCCATGATGAGAAAGGAAAACACACGAAATTTCAACAGTTGTGGGTAGGCCCTTTCCATATTGTGACAAAGCTTGGCCCCTCAACCTATAAATTGCAATATTTACAAGGGTGGGAAGAGAACTTACCAGTAAATGGCTTAGTTCTCAAACCTTATTTTTATTGAGTTTTGTTTTTGTTCTTTTATCTTGTACATAAATAAATTGACTTGGCTGTTTATGTTGATTTATTTTATTTCTAATTTGTTTTAGTTTAGATTTTGATTGATTTCAATAAAAGGAGGCAAACTCTTGGTTGCATGGAGAGCATCAGAATTCTGGAGTGATTAAAGTTCTTGAGTGTAAGACTGTGTATTATTGTTTTATCTGAAAGAATTTCTTCTAGTTTAGCAGTTTTCCCGAATGGCTATGAACACATTGAAGTCCTACTTAATCCTTGTTAAATAAACCAGGATCGAAAGGTCTGGAATAGTATTTGAGGTTCCATCCATCTCACATGTAAAAATGTCCTAGGGGGTGATAGCAAAAGACCCATGGAAAGGAATCAGGGTAAACAATATATTATATATAAATGATCACATGCCAGGAATTGAATGCCAAAAGGTAGATAAGAGTCAAATACTCCTATGAAAGCAATTTGTATCAAAACAAAGTACTGAACCATATAAGTACTAAATTGCCAAAAGTTCTTCTCCGTCCGTGAGCTGAAAGTTGAATACATCTCTCAAACAAAAGGACACTATGGATAGAGGAGCATGAATGAAAATTCAGAAAGAAAGGCATGCAGGAGGACTCATATGCAAAGGACAAAAGTCCAAAAAAACACAAAAAGTGCAAAATGGCATGGGAACGAGGAACAAAGGAATATTTATGTTTACCATATGTTACTATCCTATAGCATCCAAGCTGGAAGCTACCCGAAGACAGAGGTAATAAATGAAACTCATCTTCCCGGCCTCAAAAGAGTTATCTTGACTTGAAAAACTTGTTTTGCCTTTCTCCTAAATTGGACTATCATCAATGATTAGAAGTACATATATTTTCCATTTGGGAAATCCAGACATCTGGAAGAATTCAACATGTTCGTTTATTGTTAAACAGTCTATTACTTGAGGAATAAATTGTCCAAACATCTAGGTTCACCAGGTGGTTGCCAATTGTTGCAACTACAACTGTTTTCCCAAATTTTCAAAATTCTGGACCCCCCTCTTAATTTTTATCTTGCCTAGAATAATTTGGATCCATGAACTCTGTTTTTGTTTTCCCTCTGCTACAAGTTTGGGCTATTTTGAGGTTAACTGTCTTCATGCTTTTCGGAAAATTGCTTATGTCTGAAACTGCTTTGGGTTGTGGAATTTGGAGTTTGGTTTGAAATATTGCCCTTTGATCTGTGATTCTTTTCTTTGTTTTCGGAAATCTATTTCTCATTTTCGCCACTGTTGCAGAGGTGAAACAAACTTTCATTGCTGCCCAACCAAAAGTAATATTTTTAGTTTGGTTGTTCGGAAGCCATTTAAACAATGCATTGGAGCCATATTTCCTTATGGAGCCTCCGTTGCAGAAGCTGAACGATGAGTGCTCTGCCAGATAATCTTGACTTCTCCGATGATGTGTTGCTATGGTTTTGACCTGTTTTGCATTGTTGGAGGTTGGTCGAAGTGTGAGTCTGGGTTGTTTGATCTTTATGAAGCCGTTGTTTTCGAAGTGAGACAAGCTTTTTGGACCACTGCACAACCTTAAGTTTTTTCTGAACACTTAACATTTTCACAATATTTCTGCGCCATAGCAGAAAGTTTATAACTTTGACCGAAGGCTGTAGTCTGATTGTTTTTTGCCGTTGCGGCTCCCAAGCGAACTAAGTGTCTGCCATATAACTGCTCCACTCGCCGATGCTTTGTCTGGGTTTCGTCGATATGTCTTTGGGCCGTGGGGCCCGTAGTCTTTTCATCTTCCGCCATTGTGGCTGCATAATGCACTAACCTCCCAACGTTGATGTCGTTATGTTCGCCGACAAGGAACTTTTCCACCCGATGCTTTGGCATTTAGTTCTTCTGACTCCGATAGACTTAACGGTCCCGCGGAACTCATTTTCTGTCTTAAACCCACCGTTGTGGCTGTAAGTAAGGCTATCCAACTGATGTCTCAATGGTTCAAGCCATCGATAAGGTTTTTCCCACCGTCTTGTGAGTTTTTAACCCTTGAGTGGGTGGCGGTGGTTTTTTATTCTTGTTAAGGATTTCGCGATGAGAGCGCAATACTAGGCCTCATTTTGATGATCAGTTTTTGTTGTTATTGTAGTTTAAGTTTATTGAAAAGATGCAGTCCTAATTAATGATGAATTTTTGTTTAACTAAAGATGGACTCAGAATATTCTTCAGATTGTTGCTGCGAGAAGACGTAGCTAAAGGACAAAGCTGAGGAAAGTTGGCTAAAAAGTGATAAACAGAGTTTGTTCTGAAATCAACGGATCTAAAGAAGGACAAATAAAAGACAAAGCAGAATCGATGGCAAAAAAAGCCCAGGTTTGGAAAGGGTCCGTTAGTTACCGAGCTGATCCCATTTTATGAAGTACTCATAAGTTGAAATTCCAAAATGTAACGCATTATATGAATCGTGAGTGCTCACGAAAAAGACAAATGGTGAGATTAAACGATTTTGGGGGAGTCCAAAGGTCAGATGGTTGGGGAAGCCCAAGGGTTTTGTTGTTTTTGTATAAAGAGAGTAAAGTTAGAGAGAATGGGGGCTTTTTCCCTAGAAAAACTTGTGAGCCATTGTTTGTAAGAGGAGCTACTTCATTTTACAATAAAAAACTGCAAATTTTGCCTGTTGGAGAAGGTGCTGTGTGGAATGTTCGAATGTGATAAAATGAACAATGTTGAAGGGGAACTATTTCGTTTTCAACTGTGTTTCATTAACTGTGAGAGCGTTCTAAATTTCTGAACCTATGTTCTTATCTAAATGTTCTCTGGTTTATTCTGTGATAATTTCCACTATGAGTAATGGAGAGTTTAACGATTGATGAGCTATCTTGTCATGTATATCTTATTCATGTTTATGTGTTTTGGTTCTAAGAACAGCTATCTATGATTTACCTTAACATGTGAATAGTATGACATTACTCATGAATTAATATTTTGCTCTCTAGAGATAGCTTAGTTAGTATGTATTTTCTAGTTGTGTATGATTTAGATGTGAGAGAGTCTAAGACGAGAGGTAAGAACCTGTGCATCACATTGTGACCGCTCCTTGCATTCTTTATCAACCTGCATTTTATATAGGCACTTGCATATCATACTTAAAGCCAAAAAATACAAAAATATATATGATGGACCGGGCCGCAACCGGTAAAACCCTTTATTGTGTTACCTGACCTATGGCAGCCGGACCACAAACCGGACGGATTCCCTACACCAAACAGTCATGGGCTAGTTGGGAATGTTGTCTAGGGAGAATCCCTTGCTGTTGTTGCCTGCGAATTTCCAGGCCTCAACAAGGTCATAACTAGAAGCTACGATATCATCTTGGGGAACCTCTTAACCTTGAACTATAGAACGCAAAAGGAGATCACAGAAGGAAACAATATTCCAAGAAGGAAGGTGGTGTCTAAAGACACTATTATAACATTTAAGCACAATGCATTATGATCAGAACATCACAATTCATAAAGAGCATGAAAGAAACATCGAACCTCATGCATAGTACAACCCATAGGGCCATCTTTTTATATTCTCCAGATCTAATAAACTGTCTGGAAGTGAGGAAGATCTAGTCCACAAATAGGGTTCATTGGTTCTAATGGTTTCCACAAAGTCTGCAACATACCAAAGAATAGCCAATTGTTGTAGTCATGTCAACCATGGTCTTAGCAACCATTCAGTTGTTTTTTCAACTAACTCTTCAGTCATTCCTCAAAATTTCCTAATTGGTCCTCTAATAAACTTCTCTGGTAGTTTCTTGTGATCTAATGACTAATTGTCTCTAGAAGATCTAGAGGTGTGAGGAAACATTGATACCTAGAGTTCCAACAACAACTTCTAATTGTAAAATTGTAAATTGTACAATCATCGACATAACCATGAACATAAGATAAATAACATGTATGCACTCATCGACATAAACATAAGACAAAGTCAAAATATAGGTGCATAAACACAAAAATACTTGATAAAGATAATTAACATACACATATCCACATAAACATAAATATACAATAAATAACACATTTTGGCATAAACATACTATATCATATATCCGTTAAGAAAACATATGTTAGTAAATAGTCCCTCAAGTTCATAAAAAGTATAAATATATATGTATACATAAAATAAAAATAGTGCGACATGAACAAGTGTCATCAAATATGTGGATCATGCCCTCGATGGGTTGTGTGGTCATACCAACCACTAGTGCCACCTACACCATGCCAAAGGTGTGGGGATGTCATATTGTCGAAAATGGTGTCTAAATATGGGAACTACAAAAATGAAAATTTTGAACTTTGTAAGTCTGTTAGATTTTAGTACTTGAAATTTATAAGATGAGATATTTTTAGAATTTTAAGTGGATTGATGAACTTACTTGAATTGGTTCCATGGTGAGATTTCCTAAATCCTACTATATGGTGGCTCAAGGACGAGGTTGGGTCAATGGTCCCCACGAGGACAATGTTGAGTCAAGGTCTCCCATTGTTTTGTGAACATGACTGCAGTATTGACTCCCCATTGTACATGAGAATGTGTATGGTAAGATGATGCATGTAATCTGTAAGAGATTTATAAATGAAAATTATAAATCAAACATCAAATTGATTTATGAAACATAAATTAAAGTACCTCGTCAACTAGCGGATGATGGTCAAAATCTGAGAGAGATTGCGTTTTTTTCTCCTTTGAAATCCCCTTGCTTCTACCCAGTACAATTTGAGTAAGGGACAAGACAAAATTTACAATAAAATAATTGCAATCATAAGCATGTATGTAACTTACAAAATTAGAATGAGGGGACTATAATATTTACCACAAATACATCAACATGGGAAATTGTTGGGCACTCAACCGATGAGGAAGTGGCATTGAGCAAATCCACAAAGGTGACTCTATGCATGGAGCAACAAAAAAAAAATTACTATAGTCAATTGATTATTTTAAATGTACATGTATTCAAGATGATTTTTAACGATGTATAATGAGAAAACTTAAGTGTATATGTATACCTTCTCCATCGATGGTGTCTTGCATCTCTCATACAAATGATAATATGCAGCTCAAACACTTAGAGAATATGATACTCTAGTCTCATGGCCATGCATCCAAATAATCAACTCATCCACCCATGGTAACTCGAGCGCTAGATGTCTAGGGGGTGGTAAGGACCTCTCCTCATGCATGGAAACTGTAGAAATACCCAGTGTAGTGTGCATGGCTCCTTCTATCAAATATTGTTTCTCAACTTCAAGATGTGATGACTCAGCTACATCCTTGGACCAGATAACACTCTAACTAGGAATGGAAACTAGTCAAGGAGGGGGTGGTGTAGTAGTAGATTCTCTGCAATCCCTAGGAATTTCATAACTACATCCCCACCCGATGTCATAGAAAGAAAATTGTGTAATCAAGACACATGTGCAACATGAACTATGCATATACACGTTTGGTGAAGTACAATTATACCTGGTCATTGTGGGGGAGCATGTCCCATGCTCGAATTAACATATCATAAACATGAGGTGCACCAACCTCAATAATAAAATCTTACAGTTGAAGTGGTTATCCAAGAATGCGAGCAGAGGGGGACGTCAATTAAAGGTCCCTTGACATCCTTTCCTCTTAGTGTAGCTTTCGCAACCTATTATTTGTTAATACCCAATACCTAGTCCCTCGTCTTCAAGAAAGTAGTCTACCAGATGTCACTAAGTGGCCTTTCTCTCTAGTGGACCTCCAAGAACCTATCGACCACATAGATCAACATGGTCATCGAGAGTATAGATGGGAAATCAGGGCGCATGACCCCTAACTAGGTGCACAACTAATCATGTTGCCATTTGATCTCCTCAATACTGATCTTCATGATCTCATCCTCCTAAGGAGGTAAAGAACTAGGATCAAGACCTGGCAAGAATATATAAAAATATATTAGTCGAAGTACAAAGTACCAATACAAAATAAAGATATTGATAGTTGAAAAATAAATGAGGAACCTCTTTGATGTTCTCTATGGAGGTCAATGTGTTGTGTACATCATGTGAGACACTAGCCATCATGTTGATGGATGCATGATCATTGGATGGCCTAGCTACTGGGGTGCCTATGAAAGTAGAAACAAGCAACAATTAATAATTAGATGTACATGTATAAAATAATTTATTTCTATATGTAACTCAATAGAAACAAAACTATACATAAATAGTTCACTTGTGATTTTTCTCATGATGTGGGGGGATGTTGTAGCACTGAGTCATATTGATTATCATGAATGGTGGAGGAAAGAAACCCACTCTAGAGAACGATATGCATGAAACAATGAAGATAAATCATATATGTCATCCTTTGAATACAATAACAAGACCAAAAATGATGATCATGATTTGATGATGGTGATGACGACGATGAGGATGATGAGGATGATGATGCAAATGATTAGGATGGGAAGGTTGATCATGATAATGATGATGGTGGTGGTGAGAATGATGAGGATGGTGATGAAGATGATGACAATGATGGTGATGATGGCTATGATGTCGATGATCATGTCAATGGTGATGATGTGTCCATATCATTATTTTTACGATGATGAGATTGATGATGATGATGATGAATATGATGATTCAAGGCATTAAATCCTTGTTTTCATCACAAAAATTTCCTACCACTTTTTCTATCAACCCCTAAATTCGTGCTAAAGTGTTTTAGGATGTCACTCCTTATTGTCTAGACTCAATACTTGCTAGCATGAATGATTCACCCAATATGGCACTTATGTGAAATCATACATGGTATCTAAGGATAATCAATCCTACCACTGTAATTTCTCCATTACTACCATGGTCAAACCCCTCTCTACCAATGACGTAGTAATGTAGTTCACCTTCATAAATCTGATATGGTTATCTCATTATGAAGCAAAAACCAATCAACATTTTTCCCCAAATTAATGGACTTCTTTTGACTCAGTCTTCTGAGGTTTTAATCAAACCTCATTGTTTTAACCTTTCCCACAATAGTGAACATGATATTAATCTAGTGCTTAGAGCCTCCCTTCGCACTAATAATGTCATTCGAAGAATTCTCTTTCCATGGCCTCCTATGTTTCATACTAACTAGTCAAAATATGTGTAACCTCATAGTCATTCCAAATAGGAATGTCCAATTAAGATGGCTACAATGATGAAACAATAAAAGAGGATAAAATCAAATGAATCAAAGAATAAAATACTTCTGGGCTCCAACAAGAGATTATTATACAAAAAGAAATCCCTAGTTTGCATGATGAAAAATAGTTATGGATCTAGAAAGAAATATATAGAGAGAGGATAAAATTAAAAGTTTGAACATACCCATGCATTCTCTTCTAAAGCAATTAAAGAGATAAAAATTTTAAGGAAACTCTACTTATAAATGGATTTCCCCACCAATATATGTTATTGATATATACTTAACATGGAAACACCTATATCCCTAACGTTATAACTTTATACACACTTTTACAAAATCCATATTGAATGGGATGAGTTTGTGATGAAAAATTGTGTAAACTCATTGAACTACATATTTGAAATTTGGTTGCTATCTGTAGGACCTATTTGTTGCATCCACTAACAACTAATATTAGAACTTCCATCATGGATGTACATTTAATATAGATATGGTTTTACATCTCTAAGCTAATGCACATCACCAAATTTTCTTGGAAGATATACCTTTAAACATATATGATTAAGATATTTTTGGAGTGACACACTACTCAAATTAGGTTTTTTCTACATCTAAAACTAATCTCAAACACACTTTTTTTAAGAAGAAATAACCATATACCAAGCTACAATGGACCAAATTGAGTTCCACCTATGGAATTGGAAAGAAGAAAAATTCCATTGTCTCAAATACAAAAAAACACACCTATAGATATAAAATCAGATGCATCATGCACCATACAAGTTTACTCACTTGAAAGGTGTCAAAGTCATCAAGTTTTGGAAAAACCATCGTAACTTTTTGTCGGTGCATTAATTAGAATTAAGTGACATGATCCATGGAATTGAAGGTAATACATACCATGTTATTACATGTTGAAAGTTTAGAGTTGCAGGTGCATTTTTTTTAGATATTTGCTAAGTATACAGTTAAATTGTAAATCATTCCTTGGAGAAGCTTGGCTTAAAATATATGTTAACTTAAAATATCCATAGCTTTTAATTGGAATATCTATTTGAAATGATTCAAAATGGGTTGAAAGATCAAATATATGATACTTTGGGTAAACAATATATTATTCCCATATAGAAATGTGTAGTCAAAATAATGATATTCTAGATAGATTTTTAGAGGGATCATCAATGAATCATGAGGAAAGTGATAAGAAGTTAAACATGGGTATGAAATAATAGTAATATGTATGCAACAAATTAGGTTGACATTTGTATTTTTCAGTTTTGATGAATTTTGGAACTCTAAGAAACAATACCTCTACTCCCAATATCGATACTTTACACGGGGTCTTTACTCAGTGAAATCATGTCATAGCGCCTTTGTTCATGGGATATTAAAGAATACCCCTTATTTCACTAGATATTGATAATTACCGACAAAAATCCTTTTGTTGATCCCCCTCACAATGCATATTTCTAATTAAAGAAATCATATTTTTATGATATATTCCCTGTTTTTACTAGAAACCCCTTTTTATACCCCCAAATACCTATAAACCCCCCATATCCTACTCCCCGCCCCTCGATACCTACAATATATTGACCTTATTTTTCACAATTAAAAAACCCCCCTTTATGAATGAACCTGGTAAGATATTGCTCAACAATGTGAATCCCCGTGATACTTTATTTTGAGCTAAAGTTTGGAAACAAAATCAAGTTGACATATCTAGTTTGGTATTTTTCTAGTAAATCTTGAAACTCCAAACAAAAATCTCTCTATTACCAATACTAATAATTTCTTTTTAACTAAAGGTTGGGTTGTATCAAACCCATATTTATAAATCTAAAATTATAACAAATATACACAAATCTTTGAGTTAAAGAAGTTAATCTTAAATAATATGTAATTAAAGTAGAGTGTTGATAAATACATATCCATAATAAAATGAAACACCACAATAAAGAAATCATTAAATTAAAAAAAATCCATAATGAATACACAATAAATATGTAATTAATGAAAAATAAATAATATTAGCTAAATATAGTAATAGAATTGAAATTTTCAAAATTACATAAATTATGATGTGTTGATGTTTGAATAATAAATTGTATAATTTTATTTAATTGTGTGTGTTAGTGTTCACAAGTGTGTATGTGTGTGTGAAGATTTAAAAAGACTTAGATGGTTTAAGGGTTTATGTTTGTCATGGGTTTGTTTTCATTGTCACAAGTTCAGTTTGAAGTTTTAGTTATTGGCAAATAAAGTTTTAGAACCTTTTTCAATCGAAAATAAGGTTTTGGAACTTGTTCATTTAAGTTATTGATTGTAATTCATTTAACATTTAAATAAACCTGATTATAATTTACAAAAAATGACTTTTTAAAAAACTCAATCTAAATTACAAAAACATATATAATGGAAATAACTAATTTTACTACATTTTAATAAAAAATACTAAAAAAATAAAAAACAACTTTAATTAATGTATAGAATTGAATTTTAAGGATTTTTGAACTAATTTTACAAAATTTTCTTTAAATTCACTAAAAAATAAAACAATTCCAATCAAGGTGGGCCATGGTAGCAGGAGGTGGTGGTTGGTGGCAAGTCACAGTCCTCGGATGAGCTTTGGATTCCTGGTTTAAGCTTCGCAACACTCCTCATTTGACCTTCTATGTATGAAACATGGTCTCAAAGGATTGGATGGTAAGAAACATCTTCTTCAAGAGGATGGAGCTAGGGTTTTGCAGGAAGATGCTCTTGGTGGCTTTTGGACTCGGGTTTTTCGTTTACTACATGGGCTCTTAGTTTATTATTGGCACTGCACAACTCTATGGTCCTCTACAGATGTTTTTTCACGTTTATTATTCTTGGGTTTCTGTTTCGGGTTCCACGACCTTTCAAGACAAGATCCTTTGACTGAGGTTGTTTCTTCCTATCTGAATCTGAAGGTCACACCAGTGTTATTCATAGGATTCTTGTTGACTGTTGGGCGCTTTTCTTGGTGGTTCTATACCAGCAGTTTCTTTTCATGTTTCTTTATTGTCGAAAGTCTTGATTTTGGTGGGTCTCAGCTCCATGATGGCACTGTGCTTATTTCGTCTTTGACCCATGTATTTTCTTTTGTATGCACTCGTTACCATTTTCTCTATTTATTGGTCTTTTACCGGGATGTTTAATGGGTTATTGGTTAGCCTCTACCTGAATAGAGTTCACCCTTTGCTGATGAGGGCTTAGTACCAACCATGTAAAAATAAGTGGGAATTAGGGTTTCGTAGTTTAGCCCTTTCAGACTGCAGGTATGTCCCTTTGTTTTGTCTTGTTCTTCCCAGTGGCTTAAGGGTTTGTTGGTATGTTCGTTGGTTGCAGTCGGTTTGGGTTCTGGTATTTTTTTTTCTTGCGGTATTATTGTTTTTCTTTATTGGGGCGGCCATTTTTTACTAATTCCTGCAATTACTCGGTCGGTCATTTTGCTTCAGGGGTCTACTTTATAGGACTTTCTCTTACCCTATGTTTTTTTCCATTGAGAATGACATGGGGTCCTTTGCTCCTTATCAGTCTTCCAACCCTTATGGGGGTCAGGACCGCCCGCACTCTCTCCCTGTCTCTTTTCTCCACTCTTGTATGAAGACTAAAGGACTAAAAACACTTGACTCCAAGCGTAATTATGTGTTGGGAAGGGATGTGATGAGGGACAGGGTTTCTGAGCTTTGTAGTAGGGCCCTTATTGGTATATTGGAATACTGTACTCTGAAGAAGGAGGAATGGGTGGAGTGGGATTCAACCCACTAGAAACCCATACTTAACTATATCCCAACAATCAGCCTGTTGGATAACAGATGGTTGGTTTTTGTTTTTATTGAAGATGTCGATGCTACCCGTATTCTGAACTCTTTGTGGACCATTGAGAATGGTTCTATGGTCTTAAGCCGATGGCACTCCAACTTCAATCCACTTAGAGAGAGGGTAGTGAAGAGACACCTTTGAGTTTTGATGCCTGCCTTTCCTTTTCCTCTTTGGAATAAGGATTTCCTTATTGGCATCGCCAATACCCTTGGATGGTTTGTTGTTGTCGAAAAGGATTTTTACTTCATATTTGACAAAAGGATGGCAAAGGTCCTTATTGAGTTGGATGTTTCGAAGGGTCTCTTAGTAGATATTGATATTGTTTGTAATGATATTGTCATCCCCCAAAGGTTGGATTACTTGAACATGCCTTTCAGATGCAATTATTTTCATGAGACTGGTCATCTTAGGAACTCGTGTACTTCTCTCCTTTGAACAAAGGATTATCGGCATCTAATCCCCCCTTTCTCTCTCCTCCAGTGGTATCTCTCCCTATAGATCCTACTAAAGCCCCTTCTCTTGCTGGTATGTATGGTTCTTCCTCCCCCACTCTTTACGACGACCTCACAAAAGGTGAGCTTCTTTACATCCTGGATATAGAGAATGTTGCAAGAGTTTCTCACCCTCCTTCCTCTATGGAACCTCCCTTGGAAGGCACCTCTTCTCCTCCTCTTTGTCCCTCCCTAGTCCCCTCCCCCTGACCTCCCTATTACTTCCTCTTCCTTTGAGTCCCCTCCTCCCTTTACTCTAGAAGACTTTCCACCAATTCTGAGGAACTCTCCTTCTTTAGAGACCACTATTTTGGCCAGTCCTACCTCTTCTCCCTCATTCTTGGAACCCTCACTCCTTAAATCCCTTTTGATATTTTCTAACAAGTCTCTTGCTTCCCCCTCCACTCTTCCAGTGGATTCGATTGTGTTCGAGAATGTCACTATCCAAAAGTCCAAGAAAAACAAGTCCTCTTCTACAGCCTCTATTGAGTCTAGCCCTTCTGGCCTTTACACTCCCCTTTCTATCAGGATTAAAACTGCTGCTAGATACTTGAATCCTTCTCCCTAGGAACTTAGAGCACTGTCACCTACTGATCAGGTTGACCAATGAGAATTCTCTCAATGAATATTCATGGGTTTGGAAGGATTACCAAACAAAAATCCCTCTAGTCCTTGTTCTCTTCCTTGAATCCTGATATTATTTTGATACAGGAAACGATGTGTGATCATTATGCAGCTCTTTGTTTGTTCTTTAAGTTAAAACATGGTTGGAATTTTTGTTCCCTTGAATCTCTTGGAAGATCGGGTGGCCTTCTTACTGGTTGGAACCCTTAGCTTACTCATTGCAAATCCTTTCATTCCTATGCTGGAATTTTGGTCAAGGCTAGGTTTAAGGGCCTTGACTCTGTCTACTCTATCTTAAACTGTTATGGGCCCTATACCAACAAAGATTTTTTCTAGGATAATGTCTTGGCAAGGGGAAATTTTTACTTCCCTAACCTCATTCTTGTTGGATATTTAAATTTCACTCTCTTAGATGTTGAAATCTAGGGAAGTAAATCCCACATTGATCATTTGGCCCCCTGCTTCTCCCAGCTCCTGAAATCCACTAATATGGTGGATTTGGCCCCTCTCTCTCTCGAACCTACTTGGAGAAATGGTCGTGTGGGTTTGGAAGGAGTGAGTAAAATTATAGATATATTCAAGGCCTCGCTCCACTTGCTTCCTTCCTTGAATCATTACAGATCTTCGATTTCTCCCTCAGATATCTCAGACCACTTTCCTGTTTGCTTGGAATGAAACTTTGTGCCTACTTGCCATCTTTATCCGTTCAAGTTCAATAGGGCATGCCTCTTGAAAAATGAATTTTGTGACATTGTCAGTTCCTCTTGGGTGATTGATGTACACTCCTCCTTTGACCCTATGTCTGCACTCTCATACAAGCTTAAGAGGCTCAAAGGCTCGGTGAAAGATTGGGAAAAAAGGAAGGTTCTGGAAAAAGCCAAAGAGACTACTAAGATTGATCTTGTCATTCAAAATCTCCTCACATCTCGGATCTCAGACATTTTGACTGACAGTGAAGCTGCTCAGCTCTCACAGCTGAAGACTAGGAAGGATTATTTACTGGCTCACAAGGTCCTAACTTGGAGACTCAAGAGTATAATTAACTAGATCAATGAAGGTGATGAAAACACCAAGTTCTTCCACTTGTATGCATATTCCAGAAGAAATTCCAAGTCTATTTGAGCTCTACAGAATTAGGCTGGTGTTATGATTGAGGAGGAGGCCTAGCTCAAACTGATGGGTGCTCAGCACTTCACTGATTTGTTTAAAGATGAGGGCAATACAAATATTGTGGATCAACTTAAAGTCATCAAGCTCTTCCCTACCTTTGTTCAGGAGGAAGAAATAGATAGTTTTTTTTTTCTGAAATTACTCTCTTAGAAGTTGAAGGTGCACTTAAGGGCTTCAAAAAGGATAAGAGCCCTGGCCCTGATGGATGTCCAATAGAGTTCTTTCTCGATTTATTTGAGCTGGTGAGCTCTGACCTCCTTAGGGCAGTGGAATAGTCCTGGTTGGAAGGTAAGGTCTCTGGTGCCTTAAATGCCACTTTCATTACTCTCATTCTGAAATATGATAAGCCCCTCACATTTTCATACTTTAGGCCTATTTCACTCTACAACTTTGTATATAAGACCATATTTAAGATTTATGCCGTCAGATTGAAGCCCTTCCTGGACGAGGCCATTTCAGCTCATCAGTTTGGCTTTCTCCATAATAGACAAATTATTGAGTTGGTTGGTATTACCCAGGAATTACTGCACTCCATCAAATTGAAAAAGTAGAAGGTTTTTGTCCTCAAATTGGATTTGGTTGAAGCATTTGACCATGTAAACTGGCCTTTTCTTAGACTAGTCCTCTTACAGATTGGTGTTCCTGTGGATGGGGTTAATTGGATTATGGGGTGTGTCTGCTCCTCGAATTTTATTTTCTTGATCAATGGGAATCCTACAAAAAAATTTCCTGCCTCTCATGGTATCAGACAAGGCTGTCCTCTTTCCCCACTCCTTTTCATCCTGGTAATTGAAAGCTTCAGCTTACTCATTTCTAATGCATAGAGAAGAGGGATAATTGATGGAATCAAGGTCTCTTCTACTATGTATTTAACTCACCTTCTCTTTGTGGATGATGTCATTTTTTTTGGGCTGGGGACTCTAGAAGAATGGCATGGTTATAAAGAAATATTAGACCTCTTCTGCTCTGCAACTGGTATGGAGATCAGTAATGAGAAGTATTCCTTTCTATATAATTAGGTGGATGAGGTAACTAGAGCTCAAATACTCTCCTTGCTTCCTTATAAAATGGAATCTATTTCTGTTGGTTTCAAGTACCTATCAAGCCTTTGGGCTACTGCTCCAATGATTGGCGTTGGACTATTAAATGTGTTGAAAAGAGGATTAGAAACTGGACCTATAGACTTTTATCTCTAGGAGGTAGGTTGATTATAGTTAGATCAGTACTTATGGGATTGGCAGTGTACTGGCTTACCTTAGCTCGGATTCCCAAATCTATATTGCATTGCCTCAGACACTCCATCTTCAATTTTCTCTGGGGAAATGTGGGTGGGAATAACAAGATGCACTTAGTTAACTTGCATACTATCTCAAGGCCATATGAATATGGTGAGTGGAATATCAAGAACTTGGACTGGTTCATCTTATCTCTTATAATGAAAATTTGTTGGATGGAACTTAATGGTGAGGGAATTTGGACCCACATTATAAAACATAAACATTTAAAAGACTGTCCTGTGGATGATTGGTTGTGTCTTCAGGATTTTACAATTCAAGGAACATCTTATATATGAATGGCTACATCACATCACTTACTTGGATCACCAGGTATTTGGGCTGGAAGGTTGGGATGGAAAAAGAATAAGAATAGGTGTTGATCTTGTGGCAGGATTGAACTCTGTTTTTGTGCTCCCGGAGGATCTTAGAAGTTATCTAGAATAATTTGGTATTGCATCACTCAATCATGCCCGTAACTTGGGGGCTAGTACCTCCTGACATTCATATTGGCTTTATGCTAAAGATCTGGATTTGGGTGGCTATTGGAAGGATCATTGGACCAACTATGTCAAAGGCTTATCTCATGGTTGTATCAAACTCAATGATAATAAGGATTCTCTACTTTGGATGTTTAACAAAGATACAGGAATGGTCAATGGAAAGTTAGCTTATGAACTCATTACTTCGATCTTGCTCTCTGCCCAGCCTATCAATACTCTTAATCTCATCTGAAAGTGCAACATCCCTTTAAAACTGATTTGTTTCAACTGGATGTGCTTGGAAAATTGTATAAACACTTGGGATAATTTAATTAAGAAGGGTTGGGAAGGTCCCAACAGATGCAGCTTATGTAGATGTGGAGAGGAATCAGTCAATCATCTCTTCTCTTCTTATTTGTTCACCTGTAATATTATCAACTGTCTCTGCAGGATGCTTCATTTGGAAATGGACTGGAATGAACCCTCCTACTTAGAAAATTTGGAAAATTGGTTTAGCAGTGAAAAGAATTCGCTCCACCTGCCTCTCTTCATGTCACGGAATCTGTGGCTCACTAGGAAAATAATCATTTTTGAAGATTATAAGCCTAATGTAAGTTTCATTTGTCATAATATTTTGGACCAGCTCCATACGTATCATGTGGTCCTCATAAGAACCCCATGCAGAGAAGAATATTTTGCATATTCTCTGTTCAACATGCTATGGTATTGAGAATGACCACTTATGTGCTGTAACAGTTACCTTTGATTCAAATGAATACCAAGGAACAACTATTTTTCTTTTGGAAAAAAAAGAAACACGGTCTATGGTTTTTTTATTCTTATAACTTTTACATGAGCTCGATCAAGCTTCTAAATTTCATAACCATGAAATATTCAAGGGCCTTTTGTTTTACAAATTTTATTTCACAAAAGTTGATCTAGAGTTAATAAAAACCTTGAGAGCTTTGTTAATCCCTCGATAAGGCCTTACAAAACTCAATCAAACTGGCTTTTACAATACTCATACCTTCTACTGGCCAAAAAAATGTTACTCTTCATGGGAACACCCATGGGCATGATTGTTAATTCTGACAAAACCAAAGTTATGTTGATAAAATCTAATAAGGTTAGTTACCTCCATTTTGTATGATAAAAGCAACTTTGAGGAAGTGACTTAGTACAGATATATTGGGATTGGTATCCATCATACGTTTAACTGGAACTACAACATCAAGAAAATGATCAATGGAGGGTGGAAAGCTTATTTGGTCTTGAAAACAATTGTAAGTTGGCAAACCCTCTTGTGTGGGATAAAAAGAACTTCCTCTCTAAAACTCTCGACGCTCTTGTTCTCCTATATGGGTGTGAAGTTTGGGGTTGCAACCTCTCTAGAGAATCTTAAAGAATGATTGAGAATCAAAGAGAAGTTGTGTTGTGATGAAAATTTAGAGAATAAAAAAAAAATTAAGATATTAGAAGAAGGTCATTAACCCTAATCTTGAAGATCAAAATTATCTCTCTATTTTTAACTAAAGTAAAGAAGAAGATCCACATAGCTAAAAACAACATAGATCTATCTAAAAGGGGATCTACCAAGCACCCAGAGGGATCAAATCTCTCAAGGTGCAAACCCTTTTTTAGAGTGAAAATGTTAGGAAATGTGTAATCCAATATCTATGGTTTTAGCTTATCTAATTTATGTTGCTTCATATATATGCAATTCTAAATAATTTAAATTTAATTTAAGCCGATATGTTGTTTTTAATAATATTTTTTTATTGTTTTTATAAAGGACACCTGTGAACTCTAGGATGAGCACGGAAGGAGTTACACATCTCTCCACTAGTGAGCTGTAGAATGTACCTTTTCGGTGCAATAAGAGAAAACTCTCACGAGCTGCATAGAAACGGGGTTTTGGACTTTCATAAAACTCCATGGGTTGAAAGGATTTATCATCTTTGTGAGACTATGAGTGTTGATGATGAAAAATTGTTCCTCTTAGATTTCTCTACATACACCCACATAAAATCTCAGTTTTAAAATTTTTGTTATAATGCAAACTTGCCCAATTTCTATCTCCTCATAATTGCACCAAGAGACGATTTCTACAACTCAAATGGGCAAGATGTGTCCTGACGTGGCACATGTCCGCTCAAAAAAAATTAATAATAATAAAAAGTAAAAAATAAAAAAACTTATAACATGTCGGCTTATAATTAAAAAAACAAAAAACAAAAAATATTATTGCACGGAGAGAAGCGAAGTGCTCTCCAACCCAATATTAGGGAGATTCTGTCACGTTAGTCCCATTTTAAACCCAGATCTATTAGTACCGAGAGGGATCCAAATGGTAAAAAGATGTACACCTCAAGAAATTGGATCCCTCTCAGTGCTTGATAAATCAAGGTTTAAAATGAGTCTATGCTAGTTTTAGTAATTTAGGAATGCTCATCTTCAAGATTTTTCAACATAAAAATAAAACCATAAAACAAACATAATTCCACTATTACTACTGCCACTTCTATGGCCACTGCCATCCTAAATCAACACTCTCTCTTTTAAAAAATGCAAGACTAACATTAAAAATATAATTATTTCTATTATAATAAAACAGATTAAGATTTAAGTATTCAATCGAAATTTATTCACAAATAGTCTGTGACAGACTTAAAAGTAATGATACGAATAGATGGCAGAAGACAAAATCCGTGAAGGCAATGGAATTTAGGTGTTGGAGATGTTGAAAGAAGCGGTGGCTTTTAAAAATGCGGAGGGTGTTGGTTGTTAAAAGAAGTGGATGGGCATCATTTCTGGTGGTAGCTGTTATAAATGTGGACCGGTGCTGTTGATGTCGGTGGGTGGAGATATAGTGATGTCGGTGGGTGGAGATATAGTGGACCAGAAGGGTCGCTCCAGCATATGCATATGTAATTGGGTGGATAATGTGAATGTTTGTTGGAATATTAAGTCATTTAGGACATACCCTGCATACAGGGGCATCTTCACATAGCGCGATTATACCACGTAGGAATATATCTTGCGTGCAGAGTACGCAAGATATATTTAATATGATTATATTCTTTATCTTAACATTTATTTTAGTATTCAAATTAAGTGTTTATTTCTTTTTCAAAACTAGTTTGTCAAAGAGTGTTGAAAAGCATTATTATAGGATCCAATTTTTTATTATATTTTAAAAAATGATTAACACAAAATTTTAAGGTGACTGCTGGCGCCGACAAACGTTAAAGTAGATCCCACATGGTACGAAGGTTGAGTGAAGATCAAGACAACACCAGCTATGAATGGTTAAAACTTAAAAGGTGCACCTATCAAATGGATGATTCGATCAACACAAACTCAAAATCATAGAAAAATTGGATGATTCGATGAATACAAACTCAAAAATCATTGAAAAATAAAGCTAATAGAATGATGAAAATACAAATTAAAAGTCATTAAAAAATTTATTAAAAAAAATAGGACAACGGAAAAAATAAAGACCATAGGGATGAACATAAATTCAAAATCATTAAAAAAAATATATAAAAATACCATTAAAAAATATAGAAAAGATGAACATAAATTAGAAATCATAAAAAATATAAAATAACTATTTTTAATATCCAATTCTATGAATACAAATTCAAAAATCATTGAAAAATCCTCGATTATAGAATGACGAAAATACAAATTAAAAATCATTGAAAATTTAAAAAAAAATAGGACTAAGGAAAAAAAATAAAGACCACAGGGATGAACACAAATTCAAAATCATAAGAAATATATATATAAATACCATTAAAAATATAAAAAAGATGAACATAAATTAGAAATCATAAAAAAATATAAAAATACGATAATAAAATTGGATAAAGATTATTGAAAAAAAATAGTATTAATTTAAATGTTAGAAGTTTTATTATTATTATTATTTTTATGGTTTGTTTTTCTGTTGTATAAGTTTTAGATTAATTTTTGAAAAAACAGTGTTAAACTTATATCATTTTAGTGTTTTTGGGATATTTAAGGCTATCAAATTTATTTATGCATTCAGAAATATAAGTTGTGCACTTCAGAATTCAGATTTTTGAAAAAAAAAAACCAAATTCTTATTAAAAAATAACCAAAAAATCTAAATATCTAACAAATATATTACTCCTAAAATTTACGAATAATAATATATACCTTTCCTAAATAAAACAATATATTACATTAAAAGAACAACCTTATAAATATCAAACCAACCATTTTATAAATATCTCGTACCTTTTATTTTTAAATTTCTTTATTTTTTCCACAGAAAAAAAAATCATAATTAATCTCATACCTATGAAACAAACCTTGTCCAATGTGTATTGAAAAGCAATTTCAAAAGTAATGCAAAGATTATGAAAAAAAAATTCAAAATATTCAATCAAATCATGTAACAAATTTGAAAAATATCAAATTTGAAAATTGGCAATATATAGAAGTATAACTTAAAAGATTAATTATTTTTAAATTAAATATATGATTTACTAATTATATATATATATATGCAATGAGAGCCATATAACTATATAACTATAACTATATAGTTATATATAGTTATAGTTATATAACTATAACTATATATATATAGATGCTCGCTTCACTGGCATGGTTTGACATGCTTACGAGAAAATGAATACTACAAGTATATTAAACAAAATATGCTTGTAGATTATAAGAACTTAAACACAACATTTTTGACAAGAAGGTGCTAGTACACATAGACAACATCTCTCAAGTGCTTTTGTGTGCTCCCTCCGTAGCAAGTCACTGAATTACTTATTTTTTCCAAAGAAAAAAATCGTAATCTATATAAAAAGAACAAATTACATTCTTTAGATGGTACAAAATCATTAAATGATATTTGTCCATGCTCCCAAAGTATCTCAAATATGCATAAAGCATTCCTTATAGAAGATCATCTCAAAATGTAGATAATCATATAAAAAGTATCCCCACACAATTAAAAAAATAGATATTCTGCTTCGCCAAAATAGAAATATCATAAAGTATTATCATCAGAAAGACAATTAAGTCTATGATGAGCTTAATTATTTAAATCAGTTCATAAAGGCTGCCTATATCAAAATAACCATAAAAGGTTCAAAAAACTGTTCAAGATTGAACAACTTAGTATATAGCCATCAAATAAAAGACTGAATAGTCTCATGTTGTTCAGCAACTCGATAATCAATAATATGCCAATAACCTTCTGGTACAGTTGCGTCATCTTTAGCTAAAACATCCGCCTTTGAGTTTCTTTCCCGATAGATATACTTGTATTCTACCCTCTCGAACATATCAGAAATTCTGATCACTTCCTGAAGAACCTGAGAAAGCAAACTATTATGCATTCTAAACTTACCAGTTACCCAATTAATAATCAACTGGGAATCTCCAAATATCTACAAATTAGAGATACGATTTTCCAATGCCAAGGTAAGGAGTAGCTTTAAAGCATTAATCTCAGCAAAATTATTAGAACCAATACCCATACCAGCTTTAAAAGTGAAAAAGTGATCAACACTAATATAAAGAAGTCCCCCAGCTCCACAAAGTTGTGTATTTCTAGCAGGTAATCCATCGAAATAACCCCAAGGGAATGATGAATCAATGTTCTCTTCAACAACATTCCTGATGTTCAAAACACTGTTATCCAAAGGATATGAGTACAATAGCCCCAAACAGAAAGATGATACCATACAAGGCATTTGAGTAAAATCATTAAAACAACTCTGATTCTTGGCCTTCCATATGAACCAGGAGACTATTATAGGTAAAGCTATGATACGCTTCACTGCTTCATTAAGGAACCAGTTCTTCAAACAAGTTAATATCGAATCTCCATTCCATAACTTCCTAATCTTGAGCTTAGACTCAATCTCATCCCAAACACTTCTGGTAAACATACAGTCCACCCCAATATGACAATTTGATTCATCAGCAAGTTTACAAAGATAGCATCTACCAGGTCCCTCCCTACCCTTTCTGCATAAGACATCCCAAGTAAGAGCTTTACCTGAAAATAAAAACCAGCAAAAAATTTTGGATTTAAGGGGACATTTAAGCTTCCAAATCAAATGCCACCACCAAGAGATTTCCACATCATTTTTGTCCAATATCAGTTGTAAATAACCAGTTTTTGGAGAGTACTTACCAGATTTGGATTGATTCCATATCAACACATCAGCCTCATTGGAAAGCCTGACATGACTAATTTTAAGATTAGACAAATACCCATCCCAAACATTAATATCCTGTTGATCCACAAACCCAAGATAATATGCTTACAGCCAACCCTGATCCCTCAGAATGGATGCACGTAGGCATCCAATATCTTTAAGGAAATAAATTCCTGCAGAGTGAAGTTTATTAGTGACAATTGATGGTAAAAGATGTCCCCACTTGCAACCCACCCAAGGATCCATACCAATTAGCATTTCAGAACCACTACCAATCTTCCATACAAGATAATGTCCAATAAGCTCAAATGACCATAAGACAGCTTTCCAGCAAATGGAAATTCCCTTTTTTTTAACAGACACTCTGATCCAATCTAGAAAAGATCTACTGATTTAACATATTTCTGTAGGGAAATCCGAACCCAAAGTCCCGATCCCTGTAAAAGATTCCAAACACTCTTTGTTGCGAGTGCTTTAGCAAATAAAGCAGGTGTTTTCAACCCCCAACCTTCTAGAAATTTAGGATTAGCCAACAACTTCCATGATGTCCATGGTAAACTATATGAGGATTCAGAATTACCAGCCCATAAAAACTTAAAATAGATTTTTCGAATTTTTTCAATAACTCCCATCGGGATCCATAAATGCATCTAGTATACTAGTATAGCTTCAAGAACATATTTAACCAATATGAGCTTACCTCCTTATCCCACCAGGGATGATTTTAAGGGCGAATTATAGCCCATTGGCAAATTTTAAGGGGTGCCCAAAAAAAGATGGGCGAATTTTTAATATTAAAATGGTTTTTTTTAATTTAATAAATTAGCCCATATTTTATTTTATATATATTTTCCCTTGACTAAATAGCCCACGTGATTAACCTCTGAAAATTCATAAAACCTAATTTCGTCAACCCGTCGATGGGAAAATCGTGACATTCGCCCCAATTTCTTCCGTATTGGAGGTGAAATCGCCAAAAAATTACAGTTTTGGAGGATAAATGAAGATGATTCGCCCAAATTTATGGTAGATAGGTTCAAAATTTGGTATTTCGCCCCTATTTATGGATCTTTGGGTAAATTTGTTTTAGTTCGTCCCTGATTTACAAGCCATGGATGTTCATCCATTGGGTATGGAGTAGCACAATATTTGGGTCTGCTTCAGGTGAAAACAGATGGCACAAGTCTGCTACATCGATTTGCTTCGAGAGTTTTCCTTACAGGGTCAGCCAAGAGACTGGGTTCATTGATTATGACAAGCTGGAGGAGAAAGCCTTGGATTTCAGGCCTAAGCTTATTATCTGTGGAGGCAGTGCATATCCCAGGGACTGGGATTATGCTAGGTTCTGCATAGTTCCTCCATTCTTTGGCTCTTTTTTTTTTATACAGATCTGTCACATGTTTTGTCTTTTCTTGATATTAAAAACACATACTTATTAGCTTAAAGGGCACTAGTTCTGAGAGTGGATGATATTGGTCACACCGAGAAAAAAGATGGTCTCTTAATAGTTAATACAAATGCATACAGTTATGAACTGTTTGAAATTGTTTACTTCATTTTAACTCCATCCATGTTCTAACTGTGTTGAGTCCTCTCTTCTATCTGCAGCTATTGAGTTCATGCTATTTTCTATTTCAGGGTGATATTCATAGGCATGGTTGTTGTCATCCCAGACATATCAACCTTATCCTCACCTGGTGACAGAGCAGAATCTCGTAGAGAAGGTCCTCAAAATCGAAGTGCAACCAGTGGTTATGAAGGAGTGCATGGGCTTAAATCTCTTGGTGTACGAGATCTCTCGTATTGTCTAGCATTTATTGCCAATTCTGTGTAGGTATTATAGGTCTTGTTATCCCTTACTGCACTAGATCAGTGATTCTGCATGTAAATCATAACTTGCTCTAGTGGTTTGTTTTAAAGAGTTCTCAATGTTGGTTTGTTTCAAAGATTTCTCAATGTTTTTTATCATCATGTGCAGCTTCATGACAAGAAAAGAGGTGTTGATTTTAGAGGAGTAAAGAAGGATGGTGAGGAGGATGATGCACCCCATTTTACGATAATATTTGTCCTCAATTTCTAATCTGATTTGTCAGCATCTGGGGGGAATCTTTGGTGAGATAAAGCATCCGGTTACCCCTTTATTCCTGTAATTTATGAAGCTGTCTTTAGCACAAAACAGTTGTAATCTAATCCTCAGATCCTATGGCCTTGACTTTGTTGCATTTGTTTGGATAGAAATTTTCAATAGCAGAAACCCCAATGACATATCTAGTTGGATGCAAATGTAGGGCCTATGGCAATTTTCATTTTCCCATGTTTACTTATTGCATCCCTACTGCTGCTTGTTATTAATGCTTCTAATTGTCAGTGTTCTATGTATATAATTTCTATTTCTCCTTTCAACACATGTGGACCTCCTATGCTCATTTTGTATATCTATTGGCTATTGCCTTCAATTTCTATGAACTGCTTGTGTAGAAATGCTTTTGGCTTTGGCCAAAGCTTTAGAGTCATCTCTATTATCAGTTTCTGTATTGCCATTATTTGTTTTTTAAAAATTTGATGTTTCTTCTGCACAGTTGTATAACTTGAGTGGGCCTAACGATTAAGAACAGCTTACAGGAACTTTGTATGAGCTAGTTAAGATTCACACCATTGAGTTGGATAGGATAAATGTATCTTAACTAGCTCATACAATGTTCTTGTACATGTTAATGCTTCATGTTATTTATCTAGCTTAGACAAGCTGTACTTTATAAACAGTTTATGTAAGTAATACATAGGTTAGTGTCGCCACCTTGACCTGACTCTCATCTTGAAACACTTTGATCAATAATTTTGTCAAAGTCACCCAAGAATTGCACTTAGTCTTATTCACATAGAAGACTGCATTAGCACTGAAAACATCTTAGTTTAACACTTTGGAAGTAGTGTAGCCACCTTGATCTGACTCTCATCTTGAAACACTTTGATCAACTATACTGGGAGCAAGACTTTTGGGTTTTAAGACTAAGCCATCATTGTTGTGAGCACTCAACCTTGTTGCTAGACCACAGCTTGATGAGATTTTCCTCATTGGATATTATTCTTTGGCACTCAGTTGGTTTTATTCTGGGTGTAAGTTATAGTATTCAATAGCCATGGAGTTCATTAGCAATTATTTGCCAGGGCACATGGTACTAATTATAAGAGTAGCATAGATTTCTTCGCTTTTCCTTCCATTTTTCTTGTTCCCACTATCCTTAAAACTGCTAATCACTTCCATTCACTTAAATTTAGTGCTAATAGTAGTTGGTGTCCTTGGTGATCTGTTTCTTCTTTAGGCAATTCTGGTTTCTGTGGCTTGTATCGAAGATCAGGGATGTTTTCATTTTAAAGAGTTTAGTCCTGCTTCAAAGCATAATTTTGAGTACGTCAATCTGTAGAAAATTGTGCCATGAAAATGTTGAATTAATTAGTCTCATTTTTTTTCTTCAGACAATGCAGTTTGAGAAGTTATTCACAATAATGAAATCCAAGGAATCAAGTTGCCATTTCACCTTGTTGGGAGTTTTTTTGCCTCTTGAATGGAGTGGAGTTCAACCCTACCTCTGTTTTATGCAGATTCTGTACCTACATACCTTAAACAAAGCCAATGCTTTCCTCGTTTTCTTGCATATCTATCTATTTATCTATATCACACAAAATAATTCCAATCTCTTAAGTTTTGAGCACTATTGTCTGTGACCTTATAAGTTATTCTAGTGGCATCCCTTTCACATTTTAGAAGGAGCATTTCTATTTCTACGTTGTCGCTTTCTTTTGGTTATTATAAGTTTGGCTATGAGAGTAGCAATAGTGTTTTAGTGAAGCAGCAGCCCTTTGTAAAATAACAAATTTGAGAGGAGATAAATATTTGCTTGTAAAGAAGCTAGCACTTAACATATATGTTAGGGAATTTGTTTAGTGAGCATGGTTAGGAGCAAAATTTTATTTGATAGGAAGCTTTTAAAATTATCCATCAGTTGTACATTGACTTTAGGAAAGGTGACACATTTGTTGTCTTAAATAGTGCATCTATATCCTGCTAATTGCCCTTATTACTATTTAAAGTAGTGATGGACCAATAGAAACAGTAGAAATAATAGTCTTTATTGCTTGAGTAAAAGAAAGGCAACTGTGAAGAAGAATTGTGAGTCAAAAACCATGGAGGAAAGAGGAGGAATATAGGAATCTGCTAGGTCATGACCACAGATGGCACAAGTGAAAAATTTAATAGTATATTAAATGTTGCTAGCATAGGAAAAGGACCATAATGACTATGCTCCCTATTGGGACCATAATGACTATGTCCATTTAAAAACATGGAAGAAATAGGAGGAATATATGAATCTATTAGGTTATGATTCATTTCTCCACAGTGAAAATCTGGCATAAATCATTGTGTAGAAATGATTCATAATGAGGAATATGGTCATTGCTAGCATAGGAGAAATGACCATAATGACTATGCTCCCTACCAGGATTTACTGTAGACATGGCACTTATTGAAGTTTCTTAGAGATCGAGGGGCCAAATGATTTGGATCATAGATGGGAAACATTGATTATTAAAATAGGAATCTTTACTCCACAATCATTCATTAAAGGCTAATGTTATAATTTTTTTTATCAGTAAAAGGCGTTGTATTATTGTGCCTAGAATTACGTCAGCTTTCCCATTTAGCAGGAAATTATATGCTAGACCACTATATACGTATCCACTAATAGGATGACAAATCAAACCTTTATGCCATAGCTGTAGGCTGGTTGTGGCCAAAACTTTCCAGGAAAACAAGATACATGAGTTATAAGGATAGGTTAAAAAGTGATGACCACCATTTGATGACAAATTGAAATATGTTGCTATTGATTGGGGTCATGTAGTACATTTCAAAACTACTATATACCTTTTGCATCAAATTTGTTGTACCATCATAAGGGGAATAATTGTCATGAATAAGTTTAGCTAGATCATTCTTGTTTGAAGGCTGCCATGCAGCCCAGTCATCTGGACTTCTCATAAATACAGTGGAGTTAGCTCAAGTTCCATAAATATATAAATGAAAATAAAATATCATGAAACATACAAACTACCATATGTGATTTTGGAAATATAATTGAAACTATTGAATTTCCATTGGTATCAAGACCACAAAGGTAAACAAAATCTACAACACAAAATAACTAGGATTTACTTGCTTGTCAAGACTCAAGAGTTGCATCAAGATTCAAAATATGATGAAAGACATGATGTCCATGCTCCAACAAATGTTGAATTAAGCCCAAAATGCTTCCACTCCTGTGTCACTACCAACCTTTAAATTTGGCACAAAACATAACACACTTTTATAGGAAAACAAGGACCAAGATACATATGGTTGACAGACATGGGGAAAATGGAGATGCATCGTTTTATGATGAGGACTTCTTAGAAAGCAGACATTCCTATAAAGAGGATAAAAATGACCCATGTTTTTCCCTCTGCATTAACTACGCTCACTCACATTTCCCTTCAGCTATGAAAGAAGCAATTAGCCCTATGGTATGCATAAAGAGCATGGGATGTGTCCTTAGTTTTCCTATTTTGTCTCGTTTGATGCATCTTGTGCTTGATGAGGAAGCTTAAGCAAAGTTGGTACATTTTATTATATCAGCATTATCTCTTTTGATTGCAAATGCTCAGGTGCTTTACTATTTGTTCTCTTCCTCAGAATCTAGGATCATATATTACAATTGATAATATGAGTGTATTCAACACACCGAGGAAATTTGTTAGGTCTCTGGAACAACAATCCTCCTCCAAAAACACATGTAGAAAATTGCAATCTAGAGGAGAACTTGTAGATTCTGCAGAAGCTAACCATGATAATTTGAATGCAATTGACTGGAATATGAACTTAAGTCCAGCTACCAATGGCACTATCAATGAATCCACGGGTGGAGACAATCGACATATGATCAAAGCAAAAAAAGGAAGGACAATGCTTGACAGTCTCTATAGTGTAGCTGATGGGTATTCAGTTAGAAGCAATTCAGAAGAGGGAGATCTGCAGAACAATTCTAAATGGTTAGAAAGTGTGCATAGAACTGATTCTTTGTCACCTGCTTCAAGCACTATTTTTGAGGAGATGTTAGATAACGAGGAAGATTACCAGAGCACTGGCCTGACTGAGTTAGAAAAAGAAGCTTATAAGACATATGATAAGAAAGAAAATTGCTTACCAGCTAATCTCGATTCGTTTGAAGGTTCAATTGATTCTTGCAAATGGCAAGAGACAAAAACATTTTGTACATGTTGGAGAAGAGCATTGTGCTTTATGGAATCCATTCTGGGAGTCTCCTTGTGTGATGTGTTGGTTGTTCTTGCAATTATGGTGGTTGTTAATTTATTTAGCAAGCAAGAGGAATACCATGTCATGGTTCCCACCTAGGACATTCTATTTTGTGGCCATTTAAAATTAGTAATTTACAAATCTTGTCGACTTAGTATGTAGCCATTGTTTAAATGGGAGTATACATTTTGAATCATCTTCTTGAAGCATCTTGCATTTGTCTTTCCCTTATTCATCAATATTTCTTCCATATATTTGATTGCAGAGGGGATTATGATAAAGCATAATTCCATTTATGCACAGTAGGAGGATGAAACATGGAAATATTTCTACTACTAGAATGATGTGCGAGTTATGAGGATTTTTATCCCTTGAATATAAAAAAAATCTATTGTGAGGCCTCATTCTATATAAAATACTCAAATCTGGAAAGTTATAGTTGTTAATTTTTACCATATCTTCTTTCAATCCACTGAATGATACATGCATCGAGATAAATCTAACATAGTCATTGCGCATTAAATGCTTAAGGTTTAAACTTTAGTCTGATTGTGTAGAAGGAATACTCTAGGATGAACAAGGTTAAGAACCAGTGGTCAATTGTAAAATCTGTGTCATGAATTATGACAATTAACTTCGTGCAATTGTAGTGCTCATTATTGATATTTTAACTGAATATGAATTTCTTGTCCACCCTGCAATCTTTTTAAATCATTGGACCAACATGCTATCTTGTTATTTCTAAATGAGTATATTGCAGAAACAACATAAGTACGAACCTCCCAAGCTATGTTGAGAGCATAAGTGTGGGTCTTGTATCCACTATGAGAATGTGGGTGCCTGATAAGCATGATTTTACTTTGAGCCTTGAGCTTTTCCTACTCAATAAAAAGTGAAGGGGGGAGTTTGCAGAATTGATAGACTGTCTATACAAATAAACATTTGATTTTTTATTAGATTCATTTGATATTGATAAAGCTTAGAGGTATTTTATATGGATTGGTGTTATTATTATATTTTGACAAAATCCTCCTCTTCTCATAGTGCTGAAAGCATGTCCAGGGTATCTATTATGCCAAAGTTACCCAGAAATTGCATCTAGCCCCAACCGCTTGAAATGGCCTTCTTGCACTAGTGAGACAGCCATTTAGTGGAAACATGTATTAGGGGGTTTTGAATTCTGGGCTCTTTTTCTCCACAAAAGGGGTGCAAACAAACCTAAAAAAAAATACCTGAGTTAACTTCAGACCCTATAAACTAAGTCTGAGTGTGATTTAGGTGATTTTGGGGAATCTCTTGATGCAGAAAAGAGTGATATGGCATGTGTTTGAACTTTCTATGTAAAATTGGTTTGATTTCTTAATATTAGGACTAATAACAAAGTGTTCTTACAAGTGGAAAATGAGTATAAACATGAAGAAACATTGTTTGGGCCTGCTGGAGTGAATTACATGATTTGGGCTGCCTAGATGGCTGTGGGAATGGATATGGGTGTACCCTGGGTAATGTGCAAACAAGATGATGCACTAGACCCTGTGGTGAGCTCTGTTAACAACACTCTCTTAGATATTTATATGATAATATCTTTAACTAGGCATTTGGTGACCCCTGTGTCTGGATGAACTTGTCAAACTGTATCAAAATATTGCACCAATTGCATCAATTGAATTAGTTACCTTTGCATATTTTGTACAATTCATACTAATGGAATTTAAAATAAGTAATTAGTGTAGACACAAATAAATTCACTCAAGATCTGCCCAGAATGTGGAGAAATTAAGATCTTTATTGTTGTTCTTTACTTGCAGATTGACTAGACTTCTTGTTGCTGGTTGATGCTAAATCATGGCTGCCACTACAAGGAATATGCCCACATTATACCCAGGATCTATCTTGTTGCTGTTTGGAGGGTTGAGACATGGTTAAAACATACCCAGAACTGTCTAGAATGTGTAGAAATGCTAGGAAACAACCCAACATGGAGTGCTGCTACAAGAATTGGGTTTCTTGCTTCCCATAATTCAGAATAAATAGGTTTTACTTATGTTTCCTTCCACAAACTTGTTCCCAATGTGCCCAGATTTACCCAAAGATGCTTCTTAGTGCTGTCCAAGGGCCATAACAGCGCTAATTGCTGCTATTTGAAGACTGGAGTATGCCCATAATTTGAGACGAATAGGCCATGACTCACAAAACTACCTAGATCTAATGAATGTTTCCATTGCTGAACTAATCTGCTTCAAACAAGGCCCTAGTTCAAGGTCAAACAATCAACATATTCCATGAAGCATTATCACATTGCATTTGTTTTATCATGGATGGATGGCTTAGTATGATGCCTTGGAGTCCAGATTGGTAGATCTTTGGTTCATGTGATGGTGACATGGATAATTTGTGATCTCATTTGACATGGATGGAGCTCTCTGAGCCCTCAGCAGTTCTATGGATGATTGAAAACAAACCCGAGCATGTTGTCCTGTTTAATCCTCATACATGAATCAAAATGATTTATGGGAACATTCCTTGATGACCTGGGCATATGTTGAGCCTCCTAACAACCTAATTATTTGATTTGGGATATTTTGGGCAGTTCTGGTATTTGTTAGCCTCAAACAACAACAGATCAAATCTGTCCCAGCCTTCAAATAACCATAAATCAAGCAAATCCAAGTAGGGAAAAGTGGCATCATAGGGAAAAGTGGCATATTCTTCATAAACTTTGCAACTCATGGATATATATAGTTATCATTAATGATCTTAACTTGCTCAGGAAAATGCCACAAATACCATTCCCTTGCTCTCATGTGGAAATAATTGATGTCTTTGTCTAAGGTGTCGTGAAAACTAAACAACTTGTATGTCCATATTGATATTAAACACCACCTTGGATATGTTGTAGGTTGTTCATGTTTATCTGAAACTTGTCTTTATGGTGCTTGCCCCTCTTTCTTGTTTTTCCTTTCATCATGCTTATTGTCATTGGAATCCTATACATGTTCCCATATCTCATCCACAAACAAGTCTAAGAAAAATTTATCTATTACCAGGAGACAAAGAGTCCATTTCTTGGCATAGCCATTAAGACCTTAAAATGAAGCTTACTCTTGACACCTTATCTACACCAAATCTAATAAGAGAATTTGTTACAACCCATTTCAACAGACACCAAAATTTCCAAACAAAGGCACCAAAATTATCTACAGGAGTGTAATAAGAGTCAATTTTAGTGTGTGTTGCAGTGAGAGCAAGTGTAAGCAACCTGTGTACTAGATGTTGTAATATTCTTTTCTGAATAATAGTGAGTAGTTGTGATTGTTGTTAGAGTTCGTATTACTATTTGTAATTTCCATATTGCACAAATATATATTTAGCTCCCTTCTATCTGCTATTTTCAATTAACACAGAGTACATTGTTTTCCCTTCTAAACTTAATTTAAAGAAGTTTTAGTATATGCAGATCTAGGCTTTGATAGGTGTAAACTAAGCTCCGAAATTTAGGAGCCGTAGGTTTCATTTGCGAGTGCAGATCTGAACTATGATGTAAAGTTTAACAATGGCATGAAAATATGATATTGTGTTGGGCACTAGTGTGATGTGCAAGGTAGTGAGAAAACAGATGTTGCCAATGAATGAGTTTGTTGCTGAGAGCAAACATAAGTTGTTTTGATTGTAATGGTGACAATAGTGCTACTGAGATTATATATGAGTGTCCTTTATATCCATGTGCATTATGGGCTATAAAATGAGTTGTTAATTTTGCTTGGGTTGCAAGGAGAGAAGTCTCAACAACCTACATGGACATGAATTTAAATTTGAACATCATGATTGCTAGCACTTGATCCTTGCATGGTTCCTCCTTGAGAATTAGTCAAAATGACAATATTGTATGGTGGCTATTATCATGCTCCCCTTTACATTCCTTATGAGAGGCTAGGAGAGCTGCTAATTCCACCAGTGCAACTGCCACACGGTCCAATAACGACAAATGAGAAGATGAAAAGATAGCCATTGAATTCAGCATAATAGGTGTTGGGGCTCAATAAATTCTATAACATAAGAAACCCTGATCTCTAGCAAAGCCCAACACTCTGTATGCTTTTGGCTTCCCGTTGGATGCACATATTCTATGTTGGTTGCCATTGCTTGTGTATTGGTTGTTTACCTTGCTTTCTCCTTCTCAGCCCCCATAAGCCTTCATCTTCACAAGTCTATAGAACAGATGAAATCTAGGATTATGTAGACTGGGTTTGCACTTTTAGTCTTTTGCAAGAGGAATTTTTTCTACTTCAAGGTTTTCATCTCTGCTTTGAGCCCAGTAGTGTCTTTGAAGTGCTTATGTACATGGATTGCTATTGGTGATAAATATGAGCTTTAATGTCAATTATTTAAGAAGTTGTAGAATATGATTTATTTTGCATTGTGTGACTATATATCTTGCTTCTGTCAGATGTTTAGCTAATTGCTTTTGTGCTCTGCAACTTTGAGTTATATCCTTTGTTCCTAACATAGGCTGGTTGGCAGTTTATTATTTAGCACAAATCAATATTTTTGTTTTTGTTTATATTTCCCGTCGATTCTACAGTGATATGTTCTTCAATTGTTAATTATTTTCCCTTCTTTTCCCATACACCATCCCTTCCTAGCCAACCTAGCCATCACAACCAGTACAGAAAAATGGAAGAAAGAAAGAAACAGGAAAAAGAAAAAGAAAAAAGAAGGATACATGAATTGTATGGCCATTCTATCTCACACAGAACAAGATCTACTGGATTGATTGTTTACATTGTTTGATTCAGGTCAGCCAAGAAACATGGCAATGGCATCAATGGAAACCATGCAAGAGCAATCATACATGATTGGAATGGCCAGAAATACTAGCTTTCCTTAGAAAAGGGGCTGAGAAGATGAAATTGGTGCTGGATTAACAGATAAGAAATGGCCAAGATGGGATTGCACAAATTTGTGAACTCAGAAATGGCCAGGGTGGGACTACACAAATTTGACATACTCGGGATTATGGTGAGTATTGACTGTTGACACTCTGTTAACAAAATTCATAAGATAATTGAGACTGGCGAGTATTGATCTGTCAATACTCTGTCAAGGAAAATCGTAACAACATTAAGGTAAGTATTCATCTCAGAGCTGGACTTGCCGTACTAGGGAGTGTTGGGAGTCATACACAAGAGTGTGGAAACTATGGTTTGGAGGTCTTATGCACATGGGGAGGGTTTATGATGGGCATACTTTTCTGGGTCAAAATTTAGAAACGAAGGTCTCCCACCAAAATCTGCCCCTTGGCCTCTAAGTTCTCGAAGAATGAATAAAAAAACTCTTGCTCAATGACTTAGTGAAAATCTTCCAATTATGCAATGAGAGCAAGCCAATAGAGCATTGACCATTCTCCTAAATCCATCGATCCTGCATATAGGTTCATCATTCAAAGTGATTTAGAGTGAGTAAGATTTCCAGAATGAAACAATATTTGACCTTTCAATTGCATAATTGCCTTTAAAGAGTGGTCAATGAAGCACACTAGTAAAGCAGGGCATGTAGGATCCTTTTCCCCATCTTGCACAATCTTGAGAAGGAGATCTTAGGGTTGTTTAATCCATAATAAGAGTCAGATGTTGGTGTTTGATCCATAATAAGAGTCAGAATCAATCAGGTCCTGAATTGAAAGAAGAGAGTTCAGTCTAAAAGGTGTTTCAGCGGGACCATGTGCTGCAGTCCAATAACTATGCACATCAGAGTGACAATCGATAGTGTTATGGACACATGTCACACTTATATTTTAGTTGTATGCACGTAAGCACTAACCCAGGGGCACAACTTTGGGTGTAGTCTCACAATTTAGTTTGACACATGTTTGCTGAAGTGGATAGAGATCTCAACAAGTGGTTATGAGCGGAAGCTCACAGTCATAAAAAATTGTCACATCTTTTCTCTGTCTTTTCATCTTCTTGACTATTGTACACTAATGTATTGTTGAGATATGAACAAATGAGATCTACAATGCTTCATATTCATCATGTTGTATTTATATTCCTTTCTCATTTTGTAATGGGGTTGAGTGACGGTAGTAGTACAACTGATTCAATTCCATTAGATCTCTGGAGTTTGTAGAAATTGATGGATTGTAGTTGCTGATAAAAGCTTCAATTCTATTCATATCTTTGATGTACATAATGTTTTGTTTAATGAAAATTTGGAGTTGATATTTTCTTCAATTTTTTTTGCCTATTGTGTGGATTCATTTTCCAAGATTGTTTGATTACTTCAATATTTGCTTGCCATTTTATATTGGCTGTGTATGCAGGATTATATATTGCAGGTGTTGCACTTATTTCCACTAAGCATACTTTGGGATCATATTGGTATTAGACTTTTAGAGCATTTGTTTCACATGTAGTTGCTGATTCGCTACACAATTTATGGGCAATATTTGCTCTCAAACAAAGAAGGAAATGGAGGATGAATTGCAGAGTTGTGTTGGAATGGTTGAAGCCAAAGTTGCTACTCTAAACTCAAAATTTGGGCCTATGGATGGTCAAATAATGAATATAGCCCATCTGTGGTAGAATTTAACAACTTCTATAACAACATGATAGGCTACTGTTCAATAGCAATTGTTTGATAGAAATCTAGGCAAGAAATGAATTACTTCTCAAGGATGCTCGATGCTAAATCTAGGTTCCTCTTTCAAAGTGAAAATTTCACTCTACGACCGGTCAGGTGGAGGCCTTGGACTTGATAATTTCCCAAGGAAGTTAGATCCCCCTTTTTCAAAGTGCAACAATTT
>LPNX010369035.1:2546-27517 GCA_001517045.1 Pseudotsuga menziesii
TCTGTTTTTAATAAACCCATGTAGGCATTATCTCTAACAGATTCCGGTCAACATGGAATTCCTTCAAATGACACAATTGCAGGACACGCTTCGTATTTCTGGGTGCAACCTGGTGACATTCAAGGATTGAAGAGACATATTGTCCACCTTGTCAATACATATGGAGGAAGTTTGCTTCTTACATGAAAGTTCATACTCAGATCTTCGATTTTGTTCTGTAACTCCATCAAATCCTCAGACTGGGTCAAAGCACCTTTAGATTTAGAGTCCATCAACAACTTGATAACAGAATCGTGATAGATATTAGCAGGAGACTTAGGATCCCTAGATAGAGAATCAGCAAACTTGTTGTACAATGAATTCCAGAACAAAGAAAGAGTTCGTGCCTTCAATTCCTCTCGTGCCATAATTTCATCTCTGGTGCTACCAGCCTGTTGATTGCTGAGTATCGATTCCATCCTGTTGATTTCTACCAGCTCTGGTGGAATAATTAAGATAGACTACTGCTATGGCATAAAGAGAATTGTGAACCCCGGAAACAGAATTGAGCAAGTTTAAGGTCCCTGCAGACACAAATTTGAAGAAGGTGTAAAGCATGAGAACTATTGATTTTTTGGCGCCTCCGAAGAGGGTGGGTTGATCAGTGGATTCACAAAATGTAGGCAGCATCAGCAGGTGGATTAGAATAAAGGTTCTCAAGCCTGATTCCGGTAACGTGTTCTGATTTTCAGCAGAATTTATAAAATTCCAAATAAGATACCTTGAAGTGATATTTTTATAACTGTTTGGTTATTGGAATATCCAATTCTGGTAGTCAGGCACGATGACCGGCACACTCCGCTCCATGTGGATCACCAACAGTGGATATTACATTAGCCATCACCGAACCGAGACTGCACTGCAAATGCTTTTATATTTAAAAAAAAAAATAGTCACAAGCGTCGCTTTTTCGACGCTTAGCCTTACAATCCGTCGCTTTTCCAACGCTTATAGCTGTCGCTCTTTCGACGCTTAGAATTAAACTCCGTCGCTTTTCCGATGCTTCTCACTGTCGCTCTTTCGACGCTTAGACTTAAATTCCGTCGCTTTTCCGACGCTTCTTGCTGTCGCTCTTTAGACGCTTAGACTTAAACTCCGTCGCTTATCCGACGGCAAGAATGAGATTTTCTTAAAAAAATTTCACTACCGTCGAAGAAAAGCTGTCGCTTAACCGACGCTTATTTTTTAACCGACGGTTTCCTAGGTGTCGCTTAACCGACGGGTAATCAGGTGTCGGAAAACCGACGCCAAGTTTCCGACGCTTAAAAAAAAATCAAAGTGTCGTACATGCGATAGGGAAGTGTCAAAAATCCGACATGACGGCCGTCGGATTTTTGGTCAAAATGTAGTAGTGAATGTGACTTGTGCTCCCAAACCTCTCCACATGGTAAGGAATAGGAGTGCCCCCAGGCATAGTGTTAGGCTCAAACTCTGACTCGACATGAAATGCCAAATCATGTGTGGGCATACCAAACATACCATAACTACCATAACTAGTGCTTGTGGGTTCATAATAAGTCTCATCTTCCAGCATGCCATACCGGTGATGCGTCAATGGGGGATCAACACTAGAGTAAGTAGCTCTATCATGAAAAGTACCTATCTCAAAAATTATAGGACCTAACTCAGTCATATCAAGTGAAGGATCATACGTAGGAATAAACTCCCCATCTTCCACTTGAATGGGAGAGGTTGGTTCAGAAATACCTTCTTCATGGTCTCCCATCGTGTGTGAATCAATGTGTGAAGTAGTCTTCCTGGACTATCTATCTCTCTCTCCCAAAGGAGGAGGAGATGTAGAAGGAGGAATTCCTGCTAAACGACGAGAATGGTGAGGAGCTGCACCTGAATCCATAATGAATCAAAAAATGTAAAAAGACTCTCTAACTATGCAAACCCTAGGCCAGCTAACATGCACAGAGCATACACCAATAAAATCTAAATCCAAACACAAGCAATCAAGGGTAGGATAAATGATCTCCTAAATGAAGCAGGTATGTCTCACCTAGGAGAGGCTTTAGACTCCCATACACAACAAGTGAAGGTACGTAACCAATTATTGTGGCCCTCAACTTCAACTCGTAAAGCGACTGTGCTGTCTTTCCCCAACCTGGCTGGGACATGCACAGAATAACCCATGCATAGTACCCCCTTGATATCCTAGGTAAGGAAACTAAGGTCACCTCAATATAATCGATGCTCAGGCGGACAGTCGTAGGTGGGATTGACCGTATGGGCAGGGTAGCAAAGCCTGAAACTCTCAAAAGAGCACGCAGAAACGAATACAATCCTGGAAATATCTCTGGTGCTACTCAGTTATGACTAGGGGTCATCCCAATCAATAAATTCTCACACTGCCTTATGATTAACTCCATTTTGAGAAGAGGATCCTGAGAAACACCAATTATACCAAGGAATTTCACACTCTCACCTGGACAAACACATACATGTTGTTGTTTAGTGGTCTTGGAGAATTTACTCACAATGAACTATTCCAAGACCCTAAAACCTAATCTTGTTGGTGAACCCTATCAAATAAAATAGTATAATTCATTTAATTTAAGCGTTGATTTTAATTGGCTTTGTTACTCAAAAAAGGTAGATGACCGTGCAACCAATGGTGTTATGACACAACATGAAGCAAAATGCACACCTAACAATCAATGCAAATGGATTGTGTCCATGAAAAATAGGGTATGCTACTATGTGAAAGGCACAATTTTTGTCAAATGATAAATGCAAGATTTTCTATATGAAATCCTGACTAATACTTCAAAGCAAATCTAGTACAAGTACTATGCAAAATGCAAGATGCAATGCATAATGATAATCAAATATTTTTGGATTTTTTGAAATAAAAATGAGATACTAAAGAAAAAGAATGGTTTTACAACCCCCAGACTTTGCAAGCACAATCAAGCAGCACTCAAGCAAAGTACTAAGGTAAAAGAAATCTAATGCACTAATCCCAAAACAAAAAATCGAAAATGCAATGACAAGAACATTCTTCAAAAAATAAATTTTACCCTAAAAAAAATGTCTCTGGTTAGAAACAGAGGTGTATACAGACTCTAGCAGTATCAAAGGAGACTCAGCAATCATCAAAATTCACCCAGCAACAATCAATCTTCCTCTAGAAGGAAAAACTAAGGGCATACGCGACTGTTCGCAGTAAACACGCATGTGTATGCGGATATAGCAATGAAACCCACGTATATACGCGACTGTGAGTTAAAAACTCGTGTACAGGAAGAAAAGTGCATAAAAATAAAGGCAAATAGACAAGCTGAGACAAAATTCACACCAATCAAACACTACCAGGCTAACATGCCCCAAGACCCGACACAGAAACAAAGAAAAAAATAGCAATTCAAAGTCATTGAATGACGATAGAAACCCCCAAAGGACAACTACTAGGAACTCCCCAGTAGAGTCACTGATTCTATTATGAAGATAAATTCCTATGGCTTGGGGTACCACAATAGACAACTTGAATCCAGAAATAAATCCTTTCCAATATGCAAGAGAAATCAAATATCTAACACTAAAGGATCATACCTCATACCTTATTCCGGACGGTTGAAGTAGATCCCCGTTCAAATTTCCAACTTCATCTTGAATTGATGAAGCACTTCCTCAACAACAAGTAAACAAGACAAGCATACTATATATATTGGTGTTAGATATACTCTAGAATATATAATCAACAACGTATAAGCATTTGAAATCATCCATGGATAAAATATTCATTCAAACATACATTATTGGACACGAAAAAATATTTCTATTAATATAAAATCAGAGATCACAATGAATACAACCTATGTCGGCACGTCTGCGAATCGAAGAAACTGAATCCCCCACTTGGGCCTCCACCACCTCAATCCTCCATCTCTCGATAACAAGCTCACAAGAAAAATGCAAGCTTGGGAAGAACACCAAAGTTCTCCAAGGGACAAAGGGATGCAGACTCAAGCACAAGTTTCGACAACAATGGACTATAGTTTCTTTTCTCTCAATTCTCTTATTCCTTCAATGTATCCAAAGGGTTCCTTATATAGCTTTTCAATGGGGTAATAAAATGTCGAATCCGAGCGATCTCAAGGCATATGGAAGGCCAAAAGACAAGTGAGTTGGATCCATGTCAAGGAAAACTCCAAAAGGATTTGGATTTTTGTACACATCCTAATGTACATGGTTTTAGAGGTCAAACTCGCGTATATACGCGATAAGGGGTTTAAAATTTGCGTATAGCAATTTTCGCATGTTTTTAGGGATAGTCTAGGAAACATCAAGGGACAAAAAATGGTCCAAGGGGTCTAAGGAGTCTGTAGAGGGACAGGGGAAGGGCATACAAGTGTGATTCACCTGGTGTGGTAAAATCAGCTATAACTGGTGGTGAAACTCATGGTGTTGTGACTTATGCTACTGAACCAAACCAATGCACATATGCTTTTAATCCTATCTTTTCTTTCTATCAAATTCTATACTATGAAAGAGTAAGAGGTTCATTGAGATCCTTCAGATGTGCATATTTCCAAATCAATTTCAAAAATTCGAAATCACTTTCATTCTTCAGTCAAGGGTTCAAGAGGTTGGTTTCAATTATTCCTAATTAGAAACGAGAAATGTTTGAATATTCAATGTTTTTTCTTATTCCCAATAAGTCTCTTAAACTGATGTGTACATGTAATAACATGATTCAATTTTTGTTTTCCATGACCAACATTTACACTTGAGATCCACTTTCTCGTTCACGGGACCGCCTGAAAGCACAAGTGAAGAGGATACTTGTGACTCGACAATATGCTTCCAAATTTCAAAGGATTCCTATTACACTTGAGATACACTTTCTCCTTCATAGGACCGCCCGAAAGCGCAAGTGAAGAGGATACTTGTAGCTCATAGTTTTTCTCATAAAATAAACCTATCTATTATCGTTTGAGATCCACTTTCTTGTTGACAGGATTGCCCGAAAGCACGAGTGAATAGGATACTCATGTCTCGAACACAACTTATCTTAAGAATCTTGACAATGACAAAAATATCCTCTCATTTTGTTTGAACTAATATTGAAAGGTAGGTTTGTAGTTTGTGAATTTGAGTGAATTTGTTTCTAAATGATGGTATGAAGAGTGTATTAATGGTGAGCAGAGTCGTGCTTGTTGGATCGTTGGCTGTTGCAGCCTCATTCTAGTTTCTCGTGGTTTCAGCGTGGTGTCCTCTTAGTAAATGGGCTCCCATGCCTAGCTCGTCACCTTCAAGGCCCTTGTTCAAGCTTCCGCTCCTCAGGTAGCCTCTCATACTTCATCCAAGTTCATGAAAAATATGGATGAGATCCCCTCTCTAGAGCTCTTTCCTTCAGATCCATGCCAGAAAGCTCTAATCCTCTCTGAGAAATCCCTCATGGGTAAGTTCATAGGGTTATGGCCCAGCCCTAAGGCGGTAGAGATTTGGATCTCAGAACATTGGAACCCTCTTCTGCAAGGACAGGTCTCTCTCTTTGCAGCTGGATGGGATTTTTTTGTATTTATGTTCTCAAATAAAGAAGAAAGAGATCTAGTCTTCCATTCAAGCCCTTTTTTCATGGGCTCTAGAGGTCTGTTCTTAGCCCCATGGTCTTTAGGGTTTAACCTAGAAGTAGATATCACTGCCGCTCTAGTCTGGGAAAGACTCCCTAACCTCCCTCTTCATCTTTGGGGGAAAAGCAGTTTAATTCACATTGGTAATAATTTAGATCGCTATCTAGATACTGCAAAACCAAAAGGGGGTCAGTACAGATGTGCCCGTATCTGTGTAAAGGTGAATCTAGAGAAAATACTCCTGGAGGCCCTAACGCTCACATTAGGAGAATGGAGCCACATTCAAGAACTGGATTATGAGTAGATCCCTTTCAAATGCAACTTCTGTCATGTTTACGGTCACTTTGCTAAAAGCTGCCCTAAGCTTGCAGAACCACATAAACTAGAAAATATCCCAGCTTCCAAAGATATATATTTCTAGACAGTCTCTAATCGATGTCGTCCTCCCCGGTGAAAGGAGCCTCAAGCATCTCAGGACAAGGTTTCTCCTCAATATCCTTCTCCTCTTGCAGATACTCCATGGTCGGAAAACAAAAATAGTTTTGAAGTTCTCCAGGAAGATGAAGCACAAGAACCTGAAGTTGCAGTTGTCCCAAATTAGGGCATCCCTAGTCCCTTTGGCTCCACGGAGGCAGCTGATCCAAAACCTGCTTCTCCAGGTTCTAGGAAAGACCTCAATGCTTTGGTTCACGAGAACCCAGTCCAGGATGGGCTGGATTCCTTGGCCCATTCATCTGAGGGAACCTCTAAATCTGAAGACTTTTTATCTCCTTATCCTCCCCTTACCAGAGGGCGAAAGACAAATAAAGAACGTAGAGAAAAGGAAGCAGCCTCAAATATCAGCTCGGGCTCTCAGAAGAAATCAAATCCTTTCATTAAGGGGCTTTCCTCTCCGCCTATTTAATGTTTTGTTTCTATATTCTTCTATGCTCACAATTTGTGAGATTCTATTCTTGCAAGCATTCCTTTTCTTGAAATATCCTCAGAAGAATTTGGGATTCTTTTCTCAAAGCACTTGTAAGAAGGCTGACTGTTCTATTAGAGGGCATCAACTTTCTTTTTCTGGATTCCTCTTTGTACGCTGGGCTAGGCTACAGCCACTTTTAATCAATCAAAATTTTTAAGTTTCTGTTAAAAAAAAGAGTGTATTAATGGTGAGTATAATTTTTGTAGTAGGTCATAAAATCTATGTGGATTCAAAATTCATGGTCACAAGAATTTATAAATTGAAACAATGTCAAGTTCTTTACATTTTTCAACAATTTCCTTGTGTCACTATCTGATAAAAATGACCAATTTAGATGAATTTTTAGAAATTCAAGGATGAAATAAATAATTTTAAGGGAAAACATGTCATAAATTTCATATATGAGCATTCTTTTCAAGGAGAACTTTGAATAATACTAAAACGAACCTCCTAAAACTGATTTTTTCTAGTTTTTTTCTTAAAAATAGTTTTCCAAGCCTTCCAAAATGGAGCGAAAATGTCCCCAAATGCTTAAATAATGATTATAAAATATCATATTAGTATTTATCAAGTGGTTTAAGATGCCAATCAAGGTTCTGCAAAGTTTCAAAATAATTTAATAAAAATTCAAAAATCAGTGACCTCAACAAATTTTAAATTCAAACAAAAAATGCACACCAAACTTACAATCCCTGACAAAATTGTCTAAATATTGATAAAAGAGAAGAAAATGTTGTCTAAAAACACTGTTAGAGAATTCCTATGACATCGACAACAACAAAAATCAATCAAAATGACCAAAATTGCAGATCTGAGCATCAAAAATCAAGAATCATGGCTTTTTCAAATTTCACCCAAATGCGCACAAAACTTCAAAATTCTTCAATGAAATCCTTTAAAACATGATGAAAGAGAGGAAAGTATGATTTCCATTCTATTGGTAGATTCAATGGAAGGGAATTTTCTACAACCTATATATCCTTAACTATGGGGAGGGTGAATCCTAGTTATAGAATATATGCAATAATGAACAATTTTCGGAAATGTCTACACTTTTTTCAAAGGAAAGAGACAGAGGGAAGGGAGGAGGTTACCTCTTGCAGTGTGCCTTTTGGTGAAGATCCATTTGCTCTAGATTTCATGGCCTTTAGGCCTCCATTAGTAGAAGCTAGCTAGTTCCTTACCTCTAGCTCTTAAAAAACTTCAAATAAAGCATGAAATCTATCTACTAAATGTTGCAAAAATACATGAAACAAACATGGATTTAAACACAATATTTAGAGGAAATTTGAATTGCATCATATTAAGCTGAGAGGAAGGTGATTACATCGCAATAATGGGTGAATACCCTTCTACCTTTCTCTAAACTATCCTTCCCCATCAATTCCAATGATCACCAAAGAAATTATGATGTGAAAAAGATTCTATCTCTAGCCTCCAAATTCTACAACATGCCTTTGTTTTTCTGGCCTGTCCTCCTTCCTTCCTCCCACATGAATTTATTATATAGCATTGCGATTTGTGTTTCCAATCACTCACCATGAATGTGGGTTTAATATTTTTTATTCTTTTGTTAATAAAACCCACTTTCCTTAGTTTTTGGGCATTTTACTTGAATTTCCAGGTTTTTAAGACAATTAATACATATGCCATGTATTCTTTACACTCCAAAAGTTGTGGTGACTAGGTTTGATCCTTAAGTAGTATTGGTATTGAATTATTTAGAGAAACCTTCATCTTCAGATAGTTCTTCCTTTGTGGAAGCAATGGTGTGATGAGAGATCAAATCTCTCAATTTGTTCCAAATTCTTGTCTTCATGTTGCGGGCGAAAAGAAGATATATTTTCAAACCATCATCTTCGAGGGTGTTAATTTTATTGTTAACACCTATTTATCTCAAATTCCCTAGATCTATTGGGGAATATAGATGCATTCTACTGTGCAACATTGAAATTTGAAGCCGTAGTATGCCGAAAGCATTTCCAAACCCCCAATCACACAGAAAAAAAAAGTGAAATTTGCTATAGAGTGAAGGAATTAATGCATTTGTCAAACGGTCCTAGTGATATGTGCAATGCATTTCTATGAAGTTAATAAATTTTCATTTTTACATGCTTTACAGAGAATCAATTTTCAAATATTAATTTTTTTGGTTGATGTTTTAACTTATTGAAGACATCTCAGTCTCCTTTCTGGTGGTATTGATTTCCTCTTGGCATAGATTTAGGTGTAGAACTGGGTATCCTCTAGGAGAACAAGCACAAGGGATCTCTCCTTCAGTAATTATTCGGTCTCCTCCTATTCTTCCATGTGGTATCGAATGGCGCGGGGATATCTTATGGTCTAGAGTTCCTTCTCCTCAAATTCACACTTCGCTTCAACTATGTCATAGTTTATCCTTCTCGCTTCACACTTATAAATGGTTGTTTACAAGGTTGTTTCACTAACCTTGAAGAAAAAATACCCACATGGATTCCAAATGACTTCTCTATATATTAACATTCAAGGTCTTATAAGTCCCTCAAAAATAATTTCCATTGCTAGGATGGTGGAGATTCATGGTCCTAATTTTCTTTTAGTGAAAGAAACCATGGATGAGGGGAACAAGGTTGTTTAGGAGTTAGGAAGGTTGTTAAAATATTAGGATTATAGGTATTTATATGCAATTGGTAATCTTAGTGGTCTATTGACAACTTATACCAATTCATTTTATTTTCTATCATCTTTTATTATTGAATTAGGTATATGGACCAACCTCTATCTCAAAGACTTGGGCCATAACTTATATATGTTAATTGTTATGGGTCTCATGAGGAAATCCATGTTTATTATAATTCATGTTTTTATATGCCATGCGTAAAGGAAGGAAGGGTTATTATTATAGGTGATTTAAATTTCACTTTGTATACATAATTGTTGGGGTTAAAATGGTAGATTGGACAAATCAACCACTTAGTTTAAACGTAAGATTTGTTATTTAATGAGGTTATTATGGTATAGTTATAGAGAATTAGATCGTTGCTTGAATATAGAGGTTGTTTGAATAATAATCCTATTCATATCTTGATAAAAAAATAATAATAGAGGTATAAGAAAAATAATAGAGTTAAAATAGAGGTAATAGTTATAGCGAATTAGTTCTTTTTTAGAAGAGGATAACCATATCCTTATGGACTAAGTCTCAGGATGTGTTGTCATCAGATCTGCTCCAACAAAATTTCAGTTTCTGGCAGCATCCAGATGTCAAAGTGACCACTCAGGTTTCAATTTGAATACCGAGATCAGATAGAAAAGCACTCATGATGGCACTCATGTGGAAGAAAAGTTTACAATTTGTGTGCTTGAAGAGGTTGCCTCACACTACTACATTTCGACCAAAAATCCGACGGCAGGATTGTCGGATTTTCGACACTTCCCTGTCGCATGTACGACACTATGATTTTTTTTAAGCATCGAAAACTTGTCGTCGGTTATCCGACATCTTTCGAAACCGTCGGTTAAGTGACACCTCAGCTTACCGTTGGTTAAATGTAAAACGTCGGTTAAGCGACAGCCTTTCTTCGATGGTAGTGAAAGTTTTTTAATAAAATAACCTTCATGCCGTCGGTTAAGCGATAGAAGGGCCATTGGATAAGCGACGGCTAGTCAATTATTTTTTTTAAAATAACCTTAAATGTCGTCGGTGAAGCGACGGATATAAGTTGTAATCGTCGGATAAGTGACATGAGAACACATCGGTTAAGCAACGAATATAATGATTAAGCGTCGATTTAGCGACATGAAGGACCGTCGGTTAATCGACGAATATAAAGATTACGTGTCGGTTAAGCGACATGAGAACTGTCGCTTCAGCGACGGTAGTGAAGGTTTTTAAAAAAAAATACTTCATCAGAGCGTCTCTTATCTGACATGTATAAACAGTAAGCGTCTCTAATCCGACAGGTATAACCGTCGCTTAAGCGACTGTAGTGAAGTTTTTTTTTTTTTTAAATACTTCATAATTTGCCACTTTATTCAAAAACTTACACCATACGTGCTTGTTTTTAGAATACACAAGCCAAAAAGGTCTGTCATATTCACAAAAGAGAGCACCACTGGCATTCTTCACTTCATCTAAAAAAACCATGAATGTTTCAACCACAAATGTAGCCAAGAAAATTGTTCTATATTTGACAGTTTATTCAAAACTTACACCGTGCTTTCTTGTTTTCAGTATACACTAGCCACAAAAATGGAAAAAAAAGCACCACAGTGCTTCAGCTCATCTAAACAACAATGAATGTATCAACCACAAATGGAATAGAGGAAATTAAATACAAAACACTCTGATTATTTCCTCGAAGAATATTCTTATCGCACAAATTTTCTCTTACACTGCTATAGTCAGCCCTTTCTTAGCCATGCTATCCAGGACATCATTTAGCGCTTGACACAAGCCTACAATATGGCATGCAAAATCAGAGAATAAGCATGATTAGAATTCACGTAGAAACTATGTTTAGAAGTCATGTAAATGGTGAGGAATTGTTGAAACTATTGATATGATATAGCTAAGGGTGTTAATTTCTTACTTGCTGGTCCCACTACTGGAGCTCTTCTATATCATCCTCAAAGTGAATGACCGCCTCAACCTGTAATGCCAAAGTTATATTGTGAAATGAGGTATTTTTGACCCATAATTTGAGGGTTATAAACAAAACTAAAATTCCTTTCTCAAATTTCAAAGACAGTGATCATAGAACTTAATCCAGCCAACAAATCTATCTTACAGGTCAAAGTGGAAATAAGGTAGATAGGGAATAACCCTAGAGAACAAATAACTAAAGAAATAATATGATTTAACATAGAAAAAAAACCATTTTTTCTTACTAAATAGAACTTTAGTTTGCTTAAATGATTTCTTAAGTGTGAAATTAAAACCCCCACTTCCACCACAGCAGTATTGATAAAATGGTGATAAGTTTAAAAGGTTAAACAAATATGGAACCAAGTGACTATCCCTCCATTGGTTGACCGTCAAAGAAAAATATAATTTGCATTTTCCAAAGATCAATCCACCAAGCTCAGACCATAATCAAGTTGAAATAAATTGATGCTTCTTTAATAATGACTTCATTTAGGGTTATTCTGGAGGAAAACAGGAAACAAAATGTGATTACATATCACAAGAGGCATTAAGAAAATTAGAGGTAATAGTGGAATGCATTCAAATTTCAGATTTCTAAAGAGAACAATCACCACCACACAATGTTTAGGTGAACGATAAGTCTAGCTTCATCCTGACAAGAGATGGTTCAAGAAACATCACCACCACAAGCCCAAAACCATTCAATATGGACCATACACAATTCCCCAAGTTGTGTATGGTCCATCAACCTGTCTGAATCCTCACAGTTGGAGGAGGTACATACTACAAATGTTACACCCACATAATGCAATCCTAGAGATCCAAGCTCCATACTCAGAGAATATATTGTTCAACCTCCAACCTAAATCAACAGATTCAACACACAATAGGAAAACTACATCATATTTAATAGGTCGACAAGGAACCTACCATCTTGAGCCAAAGGGATATCCCAGGCTATATTTGAACAACACTTTCTAGAAATTATGGACAATTTCTTCACAAGCGGGGAGGAAACGATGTATGTAACAATAAATGTATAATGTTGTAATTTTTCACGTATGGGTATCTAGTTTTTAATATCTCAACCAACACAAATTGACCCTGGAGTATGGAAGTTACAATTTTTTTTAATACTCTTAGACAACCTTAGACAGCTAATTTTTTGAATATAAAAAACCTTCAAGTCCCTATTTGCCTAGTGCGTCCCATTTCATTAACCTTCGAGTCCCTATTTGCTGGGTGCATCCCATTAACCAATCATTCTCCAATAAACAATATCTGATATAAAATAAACAGTATGACATCCCACAGTACAACAGTAAGCAGTGACAAAAGGAACTACCATTCAATGTGTCTCAGTAGTATACAATACCCAAATGAAACATAGTTATTTAAGGCAATTATTATCTAATTATGAAGCTGTCCATCCAAAAGAATTAGAACAATTTATGTATGCAAAATGGACTCTATTTGCATGCTGTTCGATGCACTTACAGGCCTGGGAGTGAGCCTGTTTTGGGTTTAAACAGGCTACTAAAGGGGCCACCGGAAGCAGCCCTAAAGGCAATCCACAGTCCACAAGGGACTGTAAAAAGGCAAGACCGAGCCCTACAGAGGCTGGTTGAGGAGGTAAAGGGGATGTCTGAGGTAGGATGAGGGCAATATGGCAATGGTTAATCACATTCATCCTTATGATTCAAATTTGAACTCCAATATATAAACAGTGAACATTAGCATTTCTTTCCCAAGATACATGATGGGAGAATGCAAAACAGAGGAGTTTAATTAATGAATCTTAAAGGATTTGGAGTCCAACAAGTTGTGAGGCAATGATTTGGAGTCCAAAAATATCAAGGATTGAGATCTTTTGGCATCAGTTTTAAACTTTAAATTGTAACCATATGCATGCCTAAGCTAATGAAGCTACCGAGTTTATTCATCTAAAGAATAGTATTTGTGTCAGTGCAGATGTTAAAAATTTGTTGGTTCTTCCAAAATTTGTTTTGTTAAGAGCTCATGTTACAATGCTGCTTATGGATTTCTAGCCTCCTTTGTGCATTCTCTTCTCCTTGTCCAAAATTACCCTTTTTGAGTGAAAATGCAAAAGTGTTCTAACAACTTTGCATAATTTCAAGCTTTAAAGATCTTATTAAAATGTGCAAAGGATTGGAATCTTTCAAGTTTGCAAGATTTCGGTGATTCATCATTGGTTAAAAACTGGATAAGGGGTAGGTCATTTGCACAATGTAAATCTCAGGCCAATGGGTGATTTACTGTTGGAGGTAGCAGGATCTTTTGAGCATCTCTTTTACTTAGGTCTTTAGAGAATTGTACCAGGATGATGAAGCCTGATACGGACCCGAGGGCAGGCCGCATTGGCTGTAGGCCATATAATATGAAGAAGTTATTGTGGGTGTCTCTGTCATTTCCTTGTCAGCTCTATGAGTTGGTTTGGATCAGATCTTTCTTAGTTTTCCTATTGTGATTTTATACATGTATAACCTCTGTATGATTGCTTGGAAAGAATATGGTGTTTGAGAATGGGTATGATCTCTTTCTCTGAGATGGTGATGTGTACAATTTGGCTTTTAGACCACTATCTAGATGGGCTGAATGCTCATGTTATGGTAGGCAGAACAAAATATGCAAATTTTGTATCCTTTTTGGCAGTCGAAGCATGTAATTTTCATTAAAAGTTGAACAAGAATTACATTTTTCTTGGAAAAAAAATCCAGCTGTATAAAAGGAATGAGGAAGGATCCATTAACCTAAGTTTCTAATCTTCAATCGTTGCAACTCCCAAGAAAACTGAATTAAGAACATTAGCAATGAAAAAAACCACCCCCAAATGACTCCACTATGTCAGCATTTGTCATTAAGTTGTCCAAAATATAAATATTATTAAATTACCATGAAAAGATGATTCAGACCATAGATGATGGTGTTGATGTTCAGAACAGGTTTCTAGTCCTCCCGCAGAATATTGAGGCAAACATTGGCTTCCAAATCAATATTTGGATGATAAACCTGCATCCAAGTTATACTCCACTTGTCACACAATTGAAAGAAAAATGAATACCACAAATTGACTCCAAAGATCATGAAATCCTTCACACAATTTTCAAATATTGGTCTAAGATGAATTACCAAGCCATTCCATAAATTTCAAGAGCATACCTTTGTCTTACATTTCACCTTCAATAGTTTGCTTGAGGTCATAATGACCATAAAGTTTGACAGGATATTTGAGGGTATACATGATAAATGTAGAATCCTGTTCAATAATTTAATTCCCTCTATAGAAGAGAGATGTATGTATAGTGATCTATTTTTGCTAAAGAACATGGAAAGCCTGGTAAAAGAAATGAACTCAAGCAAGGAGGTTAACTTATCTATTAAAGAGCATCTACTTACAAGTGTAACTGATATGGTGGAATGCCTGAGAACGGATCCTAGTAAAGTCATTTTGCTTAAGTTTTATTTGGGGAACACTGAGGACTCATTGATGTTGAACCAATCCAACAAGTTCTGGGAATTTCTTGGAGGTAATGGTAAATTTTTGAGTTTAATTGATGCTTTGGATGGATGCCATAATGAGTCAGTGCATACGAAGGTGCTACAGCTGTTTGTTAATCTTTTAACAGGTGATCCGAGTTATATTAACTTGAAACACACCTTGCAAGAAAAGTTCTTATTGATGGATTCATCTTGTTTGGCTTCATGGTTGGAAAAACTGCAGCTGCTCAATCAGCTGTAGGTATTTTCAAACATTCAACTTTCAACAAATTATATTTACAATTTGTTTTTTTAAATAAAATTTAAATTTTACCTAGACTATAAGCCTTTTATTATGGCCATACTGTAATTCATATATTAGACCTACTTAATCTGATTCTTTAATTTCTTATATATAATTTAAATCTGTTTGGTGGTAGTTTTGTGTCATTTCATTTCATATGGTTTCTGCGCCATAATGTTCATTTTGGCCATACAGGGGAGCTATCACAGCTGGAAAATATCATTCTAGATATACTCTCTCAGCTTCAAACATTATACAAAGAGCATAGTGTGAAGGAAAGGGGTTGGTTATCAAGAGAATATCATTTTTATTTGAATCTTCACTTTGCATCCCTGCTCAATGTGTGTGTGAAGTTCCTTTATTTTTGGGCTCAGCCATGACTGTCCTACATCAAGCAGTGGCCCCATATCAGGGTTAGCAGATAAAAGGAATTAATCATAGCCTCATAAAAAGGCATGGAAGGCTAAGGTATAGTTCATGGATAACTGGTAACAAGCAAATAGACCAGAGTTTGAGCCTTTGAGACCCAGTGAGAGTGACATCTAGTAATTAAAGTATCTATAAATTGTGGCTTCCCTTTAGGGCCTACTGTAGAGTAAGGGTTTGAATCAACACCCAACATCACATATATTTTCAAGTGCTACGAGAAAAATAATGTTTCATTTAGGAAGGAATGAGGCATCATACTAGGAGATGGCTGCCCCCACACATACCTGGCTTTATAGGCCATCAGTATTAGCAAGGCACCAAGTTTGCACAAGAAACTTGCAACCCTGTGCTAAATTCTAAGCATGTAACTGACAGGCTCAAGATAAAAATCAGGTGACTGGCACCCGAGAGACACAAAACTCCATTCAGCTGGTTATTACCACCTCCCAAACAATCTCATTTGCAAGGGCGAACTTGACTGCACAACCCATACTCCAAAGAACAGAATAAGTTTCCTCGCAATTTTCAGGAATAAACTCATGAATATTCTTAAGGTAAAACAATACATCAAACTTGATAATGAAATGTGGCTTAGGGTGAGGTTTGTGCCCTCTAAAGAAATTTCAGAACTTATACCAAGCGGATTTTCTGGAGATAGCTGCTTTCTTTCTCTCAAAATCCTTTTCAGTAGCAAACTGGGGTTTATAAATAACATTTACTAAGCTACCAAAGGTCACTTTAACTTGCATCCAGTCTGAAGCATCTCTGACAAGGAACGTAAGGTACATATGGCTTGAGGCAATCTTGTATGATAAACAGATATGCCTCGATCCCACAACTTGATGAGTACAACGTTCAAATTATGTTTGTTTTCATTATTCTTCTTTTATCAGTGTCCTATTTATGTTTTTACTACTCTTTGTTCCTGCTTGTTTAATTTGTCTTTACTAATTCTTTACATAATATGCGGGGGATTATGTAATATGCAGGGGATATCTTCCTTATTATCTATCAATACTATCATTTAAGAAACCAATATTTATAAGCTAAGTGGCTTCTCAAGCAATTTATGCGAGATTTCTTTATCTTCGTTCATTCTTGCAATAGATTACAATGGAAGCATTTATCAGCACTACAGAATTACACTAGAAGAAAAGAATATTGAATTCAAATAATACAAGTGTTAAAACTCTTAATTAAGGATACCAATTTCCATAAAAATAAAAAAAGGTACACCAAGACACTTACTGTTCATGAGTATTTTCCAATCTTATTATCAGACCAGCAGTGGCACTCACAATGCCTGCCCCACAAAACACAAGGGAGCTTTGCTTCCTTCCCTACTCAAGAGTTTCTTATAGGTCCTCTTATTTCCCTTAGTGCTCTTCAGTGTGTGCACAAAAAAGTGAATCTGTTGTCTATGAGCAGATTTTGACTCTAAAAAGGTTTCACTAGGTTATTGGAGAATTTAATGACCAGCTTTATTTCTACCAGGAAATAAATTCAGGTTGTCTTCCTATTCAATATGGCCTCTACTACTTCACAATAGTACTCTTATTATTCTCCATTATTTTATAGCTTCCCATGGCTATATATTTCATGGCTCAAAAACTCTGTTATCAAAGCATGCTCTCTATTCCAGAACTGCTCTTTTTTCCCCTTCGAATTCTTTTCTTTATATTACTTTTTTGCTTTTATTACCTGAACTCTCATAGCCTGAGAATATCCTCTAAGAATTGATGTGAGAATGGCCCTTGCTGAGTAGACCAGGCTGGATAATCTTGGAGGTATGCAAGTTGCTACTTGCTACAGCACTTCTAATATCTGAGGGATTAGAGAAATCTAGTGACAAATATCCCACTACTCAACCTGGATAGGGAAATGATCTCAGACTAGAGTTGAGACCTGGAATAGATGTCTCAGTGGTCTTACAACATATGTGGGCATGCTCTTCCTATATCATGAATTTATTGGAATTGCATCAAGTAACCAGGCTAAGGCAGAAACCTTGGCCAAAGGGATTAAAACTTGTCTTACACAGGGATTTCAATAATTTGCAGTGGAAGATTATGCCAAACTTCTAAACAAGATCATCAATAATAAGGCCATGTGTAAAGCCCGGTTTATAAGAGGAAAACTTGGATAGATTAAATAGGCAATTACAGATCTGAGTATACATTTCAATCACACAAGAAGATCAGCAAACAAAGTGGCTGATTGGATGGCCAAAAAATCCATTGATGGGAAAAGAGGGTTAAGGACAAGTAAAATCAAACGATCTATTAAGGAGTCAAGGGGACGGGAGGATAAGTTGGGGCAACTTATCTTCCCCCTTAGGTTTAAATTCCTATGCCTCAATCAACCAAAGAATTGTAGTGTGAACATTCGGCAGGTCCAAGGTGATGTGGCCATCCCTAGGGTCAGGTTCATGAAAGGCAGAGGCCAAGTTGCACCTGCACATGTATCATGGAAAAGTATGGCAATGAGCATTGAAGGAATCCCCAGGGAAGAAAGTTGACATCAAGCTCATTACAGAGGACTAGGACCATCAGGACCCATATAAATGGCTGTCACCCCACATTCTCTGTTTATAAACATTATGAAACCTCTCAACAGTATGTTCTGCTGTCTTCTTTTGGATTGAAAGGTAAAAATGATCTGGACTGTATAAAAGCAAACCCAAATTATATTTGTAGTTGGGACAGGAGTGGGATATGCTGGTTTGATAATCTTAGTGGTTTGCAGTGTAATCTGAACGTCCTGAATTTTGTGAACTACAAAGCTTTCAATTGGTTGTTAACTTGTGGTTAATAATCTATTTTCCTCTAGCAAAAAAAATATACACTCTAAAACAATAAGGAATCACATCAAGGTTCAAAGAAGACAATTAATCATGTTAGTATGTCAATATTTATAAAATTTTATTGCAATGAATTAAGGAAAAAACAAAAGTAACAAACAACAAAAAATGTCATTAATTACCTCTGTAAACAAGATTGTTTATTTGTGACTTTAAACCCTGACTACTGAATTGTCACACCAGAAGATGCAGACTAAATGTCCACAAAATATATATGAATATAATCCAAAGATTCCAAACACTTCACCTTTTAACTTTATGTATGTTAAATAAAAAAAGGCCAATGCTCATTACGCAAAGAATGAGATAGTATTTGAGTGAGCCTTGAGTTTGTGTAAGGTATATATTCTTTTTTTGCTATCAAAGCTGATAAAACATCACCCACTCTGCAAATGCCAATTTAAAATATCAATCTCATTCAACATAATTCTAAAATATAATACCTGCAATACAACTTAAACAATCTCAAATAACCAAGGAAAAAATAATAACCTAAAACTGAAGTGACTTGTTTCATCTCTCTATCTATAACCTACAACGATAATGTTCATGCATTCATTTAGTGTGTGTCTTGACAAGAGAAAATTCGAGATCTGATTAAGTGAATGTTCTAAGGGTTTACTGTTGCTTTGGCTTGACCTCCAGGGTTCTTGCTGCTCCTTGGAGTGGGCTGTGAATTTCTTGCTACTCCTAAGTCTGGGCCATGACCTTATTGTTGTTCCTTAGACTGGGCAAGACCTCTTTGTGGGATGCTAAAGACTGGGCGTGACCTCTGTATGGACTGCCAAGCTAAGCTATGATCTCTTGTTGGACAGTTAAGCTGGGCGTGACCTCCTTATGGGCTACCAAGCTAAGCCATGACCTTATTGGACTGTTGTAGGGTGACTTCTGGGCAAAAACATCAGCAATATGGGCAAGTTATATTGTTACAACAGCCTTAAATTTGGTGTTCTGGGCTGTTCTAGGCAGCAAAAAAACTGTATAATCCCTTTTATCAACCTAAACTTTAATTCTGGGTGCAGTTTAGAAGTTGTTCTAGCTCTAACCAGCAGTAATCGGCTAATAGTCCTAAACAAGCATTATGGGCGCTAGAGCAGTAGTAAAACAGCAATAGGAAAACATAGAGAGCAACTGAGCCAGATGCAAAGAATGACTTCCACCACCACTGCCAATCCTCCACACAGAGGTGCATGTACGTGAGAACCATGGAGACCTCAGCACACACAATAACAAGTAGGACAAGCACAACAAATAGGAACTCAAAAACATAGTAGAACCTTCCTAGACAGATGCTAGACATGATGAAGAAGGGATCAATGAAGAGGGTCCTGAAAGGCAAGGTACCTGCTCCCAGGACAAGGATCCATGACAGATATTTTCTGGCTGGGATTTCCCTAGGGATCTGGTTAGTTCTTACTGGATATTGTATGGCTTCAGCTCTAGTCCCAATAAATCCACCTAGAAGTGTAAGAGGCACATAGATTCAGAACTAGAGGGACAAAAGGATGAAGAAAAGGGAAATAGGGATAGCTCCTGTGCTGTGACTGCCCCACAAAATAAAGTTCAATATGGTAAGGATTAAAAACACCATCCTAGGGAAGAATTGAACCCGAAATCCTCATACTCATGGACGAACACCTTAAATTTTAGGTGATTTATTATGTAGTAGTTCTTATCTTGGTCATAACCACCCACGGGGAACCCCATCCATTTAGTCACTATGTCATTCTGTTGAGTGTATCTCATGACTGGGAGATTGTTAAGAATCATATTGACTTGGTAAAGATCATCAATCCTTTGCTTCAAGACATTTACTTGCTATTCATTTAAGGGCTTAGTAGTGCAAAGATAAACATACTCGTTCATATTCATATGAAATATATAAGGGGAGGACTCGATCTGGTCACCCATGAGAAGATCACCCAAATTCTCTGCACTTTTTTTTGGTCCCTTTGGAAGGTTGACAGTAGGGTACACTGTAATAGCTAAAGGGCAGCTCAGTCTCTATTGATGTCAGAGAGTTCACCTTCATAGTCAATTCTCCACCTTTAGGGTATGTGTGCAAATAGCTTCCAGGTAAATAAAACCCATTACAGACATTAGCAAATGACAAAATAAGACCATTCTTCAACTTTCTACTACTGTAATTGTAAGACCATCATGTTAGCCAAAACTTCCTCAAATAAAATGGATTAACATAAGGAGGCAATACAAAGTAGACAATTAAAATAACACACATGGATTAACATACTTACCGGTTCCATGAGATTAAACAATAAATTCATAATATATAAGTTAATTGAAGCTAACATAAACACCTAATTAACTCATATAAAAACTTACAAGCTAAGATGTAACTCCAACAAGCTACGTACCTTTCCCACTTAATCTTAACTGGATACAAATACCTTAGCTTGGCAAATCTTGGTCAATGCCTCAACATGTAGACTTTGAAGATCTTCCAAACCAGAAATATCCAGCCCATCAAGATTCTCACTCTGCAGTATAAAGAAAATGCATTTCTATAGTTAGCTGGAAGAAAGAAACAACGTATCTGGTCATAAGAAAGAAACATTGTAATAATGCATGCATTTTACCTTATTGAGCTCCTCTCTGTTTAGAAAATAGTTTAATAGTATCTACTAAATAGGGCCAACCACGTGAAGGTGGAAGCTCATATGGCCCCTCCCCCCCCTCACATCACTCTCAATTCCCCATACCCAATGCACGTGCTTGGAAATAAATGATATTTTGTGCGAACATTGTGATTTTCTTGTCTTAAAGGAATTACGTGCATTCGATCATTAATTAGTTTATAGCAATCATTGATTAACTCATTCATTCATTCATACATAGACAAAAATAAATAGTTGAAGACATTACTCCATAAAATCAAAAATAATATCCGAGGACAATGCATAAAAAAATAATGTAATAGTGTACTTGTTACAATCACTACTTTTTTTGGCGCTTTTTTCTCTCCACATTATCTCTAAGTGTGACATCCTCTTCTACCAATTGTTTTTTGTTTCCTATGCCCTCTGTAGCTGTCTGTGATCGTGTTTGTCGACAGGTCGTGTGCTCACGACGTGTATGTGGCTGCTGTAAGGTGCCAGGATGTACTGGAAACATGAAGAAATATTAATTACTTGACGTGTTTTTATTATTATCATTGTAAGTCCTTCATTAAGAAAAAAACATTAGAGCGGTTCTTTATACCTGGAAACTCATGGGTGACATGAATTTCATGCGTTTGATATTCTGATGCTGCCTCAAGTTGCACATGAAGACCCTCTGCATTAAAAGATCAACACTTACAACAATATAGTATTTGCAATTTAATATTTGAGACTTTAATCCATACTAGTTTTTTTTTAACATAGGAATATTTATTACCTGGATTTCGATCAACATGAACTCCAATATCTCTTTCTCCTCCATCCTCCGCATTTTCTCTACTTTCGTTGTGCAGCTTAACACAAAGAGACTCAATATTTTATGTACTAGTTTATTAATGAATATAAAACACAATGAATCAATCTTAAATAGAATTTGTTTATTGTAGTTACCTATTCGCAGGATGGATCACTGGAAGACTTTGCTTGGCTACCACAACTGCTTCTTCGATGTTCAACAACACCTAAAAACCCGCGTTGGTAGCCGATCCTCATGTCTTCCTCCTTTGGCAAATCATGGAATCTTTGAGCCTGTAATTTTCAATTAGATCATCATTGTTGTTGTTATATCATCATGAAACAATTTTAAATGCAATCTATAATTTATATACATTAAAATAGTTATTGATCATACTTACGATTCGTGCTTGCAGGTTGGAATATCCACCAGGGCCAAGCTTGTGTTGCCCATGTTTTTCTATTCTTGCTCGGGTGGCCTTCGACGTATCTGGTAGCCTATAAAAGTAATTTTAAATACGTTAAACATTGCAAAAAATGGAAAATAAAGTGTAATAAACATATAATTGCATTGCCGAAAGTATTGCATACCTTCTAGCTAACTCGGGTACTGGCTTTCCCGCTATTTTCACAACTTTCTCCCTTGCATCATCTACCAAGCCTTTCCACTCCCTTGTTGGAATCATCGGAGGGCGCTCATACTTTGGATTAATTGATAAGTTGTTCCGATATCCCTCCCGTACATAATGTAAATGTTGGCCAGCTTTTTCGAGAACCTTTTTTTGGTTGAAGGTTTCGGCACCAAAAAACCCAACCAAGCGAGCAATAAGCTCATCTTTCAAAAATTTACTCTGTCGGTTCCACCATGTGCGGATAGTGGGCCCAAACAGCTCTAAAGACCAATCATAAAGATGTTTATAAAAGACATCATTTACTACAAAAATGAGTATGTGTTAATTAGTGTAAAAATAATGATGCATAATTACATTCCAATAAAATTATAATATATAGTTAAAACATTTTGTCAATAGTACCTGGAATCTTCTCCATCTTGTAGGGAATGAGATCTTCGTCCACCAAAAAAGTAGTCTCAAATGTTCTCGTGCTAGTGACACGGAAAGATCCAGGAAATGTTGGGACGGAAGCATCAAAGTCATGCTCTTCTCCATGTACTAGCCCCTGATCCTCACCAACACTCTCATGTTCCGTCTGGGGTGTCTCATTTTTTGTTTCCGACTGGCCAGACAGAAACAATACATGATCAATGGCAAAGGGGGTGTCATGCGCAACGGTATCAGCATGCCTCTCACCAGGGAAAAAATATTCCTGTAGAAACAAATAATATTTTAGTTACTCGTATACAAATAGGGAAAAAAATTGAATTTGGAATAGACTTATAATTAAAGAGTTTGCAACTTACATCCAAGCGCTTTACTTTAAGCAACACATGATCTATCTTTGCTTGAGGCTCATCCTGCGTCATTTGCGGATCCGATATAAGCAAATTGACGAACTCCTGATTTAATTTTGTTTTTTCTTTTTGAACTGCATCTCGGATGTTCTTTGAATTATTGAGGTCAACATCGTCAAGAATGTGCCCCAAATCCATATCCTTCGGATCCGTCTATAGATAAGTATCATTCGACATAAAAATAGAAAACATTAATATCAATTTGAAATCATTAATATAATTAGATAACATAAATATGTATAAATACAGTTTCTGAAATTCACAACGTACTATATACCTGCTCATAACCCGATGAGTGTGGCATGCCAACATCTGTCAACATATCATCTGTCATGGAGGTCTTGCCTCAACCCTCAGCCTACAAACAAAATATTGACCACATTGATATCATAATTAAACAAATGTACTTTCTAAAGAAGCAGGTAATTAAAAATGTGGTATATATACCTATTGCCTGTAGGGGGGTGTCGGCCTCCCAGGCTCCATTGGGGACTTGCCCCGATCAGCTGACTGCAACAAAGTAATTAAAAACATTAATTTCGAACTGAAACCAATACACAGGGAAAATTTTATTTAAAAACATATTCAATTATTGACCACGTTGATATCATAATTAAACAAATGTACTTTCTAAAGAAGCAGGTAAGTAAAAATGTGGTATATATACATGTTTCCTGTAGGGGGGTGTCGGCCTCCCAAGCTCCATTGGGGACTTGTCCCGATCAGCCGACTGCAACAAAGTAATTAAAAACATTAATTTTGAACTTAAACCAATACACGGGGAAAATCTTATTTAAAAAAATATTTAAATATTTACCATGTTGATATCATAATTAAACAAATGTACTTTCTAAAGAAGCAGGTAAGTAAAAATGTAGTATATATACCTGTCGCCTGTAGGGGGGTGTCGGCCTCTTAGGCTCCATTAGGGACTTGCCCCGATCAGCTGACTGCAACAAAAAGTAATTAAAAACATTAATTTCGANGGCTTTGAAGCAATGAAGAGTGAATATTCCAATGATTCATATTTTGGCAGCATTGATGCAATTCCAAGTATACAATACCATGCTGGCTTGTATTTAATTGAAGACTTTTTATTAATAGATGGATTTTTATTTAAGAGTTCTCAGCTTTGTATTCCCCTTGGATCAAGGCAATAAAATCTTGTGAGAGAGATGCACTTGAATGGTTTGGGAGGTCACTTTGGAAGGGATAAGACTTTTGGATTAGTCAATGAGGTCATTGTGTTTTCACCGTCCAGCTTCTCTATTTTAGTGCCAATACATTTGCGGGTTTAAAGATTTATTCAAGAAAGAGCTGCGGAAATGTAAAGCAAAGTGCTTTCTATCTGACCTAATCACTGGCGTGCTTAGCTCAACAAAGCGGTGGCATTGTTGGGTGCTAGATAAACTGAAGAATCTAAGAAATCTTTGAAAGAGTCTTTCAAGATGACAAATAGGGTGGAATTATATGATGCCATTACCCATTTGAAGCATCTCCAGAAGAGGCCTAAAGGGCTTGGTTCGATGATTAGAAGAGCAGATCAGCAGGGAGGTTTTGAAGCTCAGGTGCAGATGGGAACTAGTAGTGCAAGCTTGGAAGAAGGAATATTGGTTGTTGAACTAGGCAGGTTTAGAAGAGCAAGTGGAAAAACCACACCTAGACAGTACTTGTCCTATGCTCTAGATATCAGGAGCTTCCAGAGGCTAACTAGATTGAATCGTTGTGATATAAATCTTGTGAAAAAGGAATTAACTGAAACAAAGGTGCCCATATCTCAA
>LPNX010369050.1:5116-19098 GCA_001517045.1 Pseudotsuga menziesii
TCTAAAGAATTTAGACTACCCTTATGATTTGTCTTAGGGGTGAATAGGGTTAGTAAGGGGTAAGGTAATAATATTGAGGGGGGGTTAAATAGGGTTAATGAGGTCATATTAAATGGTAGGTTTAATTTATGTTTTGAAAAAAGGGGGTGGGGTATGGAGATTTTTTATTAATATTATAACTTATTAACCAATTTCAAATAAATTTTTATAAAAAATTTATTATTTGTCTCGGGCCTACAGTTGATTAATTGTCTCTATGGTTCATATAGGTTTGTTTAGTTGGTGTTTTATGGATTTTTTTCAATCCTCTGTGAATTCACGGAGGATTGAAAAAAATCGAGAAACATTTCAGCTTGCCCGGGACACATTTCAAAATTAAACCGGTAGCATAAACCCTACCGGTTGGCATAATTTATATATATTTATAACAAATTAACAAAAAAAATCAATTTAACTACAAATTTTCAAAAATCCGGCAGCATTTCTGCTTGCTGGTACACATTTTAAACATGAAAATTATAAAAACATACATTTACCAAATTTTAAATTTTATATTTTAAAACAAATTTTATAAATTTATAAAAAAAAAATTTATATTCCATTTAAATTGAAAAACAATTATTTAAACTGTTACCTCTTGGCTCCGACATCGTGATGAGGTTGGGTTGCTTCGGGGTGCTTGGGTTGCTTTGGGGTGCCAATCCTTCCGTTGTCGTTCCGTCACTGTTTTGTCGCTGTTTCTCGGTCGAGCATCCGCAAGTAAAAAGTTGAAAAAAGAGGTCGCGGACCTCGCGGACTCTTTTTATAATTTTTTTGACAGAGACACCTTGGTCGAGGTATATACCTCGAGCGAGGTCCATACCTCGACCGAGTTAAGACCTCGGTCGAGGTATTTATTAACCCTCCGTCGAGGTTCTAATACCTCGACCGAGGGTTAATAAATACCTCGACTGAGGGCTTAAAAAAACCTCGGTCGAGGGCTTGTTAGAACCTCGGTCGAGAAATTAATACCTCGGTCGAGGGTTTAACAAGCCCTCGACCGAGGTGCATTTTTTTGCATTTGCCGAAATCCGCTTGCCAAAAAGTGTTACCCAGGTCCGTGGATTCACCCTTTCCCACCAGTATATTTTTACGTGGGTAGTTACAAGTTAAACAAAGTCAAAAGCGCTCTGGATTTCATCAAAGAGTTGGAAATCTTTCACATTGGGGAGATAAGCTTCCACAGGAATGATTCACAAGGAAAGGTAGTAGCTCACAAGACTGCTTAGAAGGTAAATTTTGAGTATGCAGAATATATAGACAAAGAAGAGCAAGTATTCAGAAATGTCTACAGTATGGCAGCTTTGAGAAAGCGGCTAAAAGGAAAGGCATTTGGAGCTAGAGGAAGCAACAACAATAACCCAAATCCAAATGAAGGAGATGAGGAAGCTGCAAAGAAAGCCCAAGAGGAAAACACTCGCTGGATTGCAGTAGGAGCAAAAAGGTTGTTGGCAGAGGAAGAACAGAAGGATCAGGCTGAAGCTACTAAGAAAAAGAGCACATAGGCTATTTTAAAGAAAATGGCAGACTGGGAGAAAGCCTTGGCTGAAGAAGATTCAATCTCTGATCAAGCCATGCAGGATACAGGAGGGATTCCAGAAGGGAAAGACCAGCATAATGAAGAAGTTCAAGGTGGTGGAGGTCGAGATCAAAGCCTTGTGTCGGATAATTTAGAGAACCTCCTAGCCACATCTAGCAGTATCCTTACAGGAGGTCATGAGCCCATAGCTGAAACGGGACTCATACCATTTACACCATCAAAGAAATACGATGTGGCATGTTTAGAATATATTTGTTTTTATACTAAAACGAAATCTATTACATGGAGGACCGAGAAAACTTTGAAGGTAGGTGCTCAACCAGCGGTAACCACAGTGATGGAGAGAACAGTCATGAAGAATGTAAAATAATACTCGAAGCAATTGGATTCTATGGGCATTGCAAATGCTTACAATGTGGATAGGCTTAAGGAAAACATTGAGCAATACAAAGGTAAAATGACCGAAATGAAAGTAGTATTGAGGAAAGAAGAGAAGGTAGGAAGAGAATCCAAAAGAAAATATGAGGCTACCTTATCAGATTTTGAAAGGATTTAGCAGAGACATCAAGTTTTAGAAGTAGAATGGGATAATTTGAAATCATCAAATGAAGAGTTGAGTAAGGAGAAAGGAAGTCTGGAAAATAAAGTGGCAGAGTTGGAGATGCAGAAGACTACTGTTGAGGGGAAAGCCAAGAATTATGAAACCCAAGTAGCATCATTGGAGGCCCAAAAGGATTCATTAGAAGTTTTATTAAAAGTAGCAAATGAACAAAGATCAGATATTGAGACATTGATGAAGCATGCCCTAATGCTCAGAAGTAAAATTTATCAGATGCATTTTGAATCAATAGAGGAGATGTTGAAAGTTTGGCAAGTAGAATTTAGGTTAGAGGAGATTGTGAGTACAACTTATTATTTTTTAGACAGGACCCAAGACATCCTAGAAATTGTTGAAAGCACTTGAGAAACCTATGAAGGAGCCCCATAATGATAACTAGGTTGACGAAGAGATTGGTGAAGCAAGTTAATCTTTTTAGAAGATTGTCCATGTTTGTCAAAATCAAGAATAGAGGCTATAAAAGAATATGGTGACTATTTTTGCACCAAAGAGGGAACTTATCTAAGAATGTATGGAGGCACCAATGCACCCTCCTGGCTTCCCAAGTATGCAACAGACTACATAGTACTGAAGGAGGCAATCAACAAAGTATTCCTAGATGGTTTTGGAAGCCATTTGTTCGATATCAAGAAAGTCATTTTCCCACCATTACCTTTTTACATGGGTAGTTACAAGTTCAACAAAGTCAAAAGTGCTCCGAATTTCATGAAAGAGCTGGAAATATTTCACTTTGGGGAGATAAGCTTCCATAGGAATGATTCATAAGGAAAGGTGGAAGCTCACAAGGCTGCTCTCAAGGTAAATTTTGAGTATGCAGATCATATAGACAAAGAAGAGAAAGTATTTAGAAATGTCTACAGTATGGCAGCTTTGAGCAAGCGACTAAAAGGAAAGGAATTTGGAGCTAGAGGAAGTAGCAGCAATAACCCAAAGCCAAATGGAGGAGATGAGGAAGTTGCAAAGAAATCCCAAGAGGAAAACACTTGCAGGCTTGCAACAGGAGCAAAAAGGTTGTTGGCAGAGGAAGCACAAATGGATCAGGTTGAAGCTGCTAAGCAAAAGAGCACAGAGGCTATTTTAAAGAAAATGGCAGAGTGGGAGAAATCCTTGGCTAAAGGAGATTCAATCTTTGATCAAGGCATGTAGGATACAGGAGGGATTCCATAAGGGCAAGACCAGCATAATGAAGAAGTTCAAGGTGGTGGAGGTTGAGAGAAAATCCCTGTGCCAGATAATCCAGAGAAGCTGCCAGCCACATCTAGCAACATCCTTACTGGAGGTCATGTGCCCATAGCTGAAATGGGACTCCTACCTTTTACTCCATCAAAGAAATACGATGTGGAATGTTTAGAAGATATTCATTTTGATACTAAAACAAAATCTATTACATGGAGGACAGAGAAAACTTTGAAGGTAGGTGCTCTGTTAGATTTTTAAACACTAAGCTAGCATATCATTAGGATCTTTAACTAAGAGAATAACAAGCACAGTAATCAAACACAAGAGACAATGAACACAGTGTTTTTCCTTGGGGAAACCATAAATGGAGAAAATCCTACAACTTCCTCAAAGATAGAATCAACACCAAAAGTAAAACCCCAAAACAGTAAGATGATCTCCCGACAACAGTAACCTCTTTCTTCCTTGCCCCAGTGTCTTTCTCTTCCTTAGCTATGCACTACAAATGAGTGTGGATGAGTGTGTGTCAAATAGAGAATCCAACTCTCTATTTATACTAATTCTCGACATGACTAAAACCCTACTAGGGCCAACCTCTCTAGGAGAGTCTAATAACCCTAGTGCCCCAAAACTGCGGGGACTTTAACCCTTAGACAATAGGAGGGTTACCCACAATGACTTGACATGACTTGTTTACATTATAGATCCTCCCGATAGGAACATCGGGGCTTGACATGACACAAGTACATCTCGGAATAAGCAACGGGTTACAATAGATAAGAAATACAAGTGAATACATTCCAAAGTTACAATTACATCAACACTCCCTCTTAACTAGGAAGGTATTCTCTCGACATAATTTTCATCACTGGTCTTCTTCTCTGGATTATCTCGTCATCTGCATCTTCAAGTCATATTTGTCTTCAAGTCATCTTCATCTTCAAGTCATCTTCATTTTGATATCTGGATCATCACTCGATCTGGATCATCATCACCAGATTTGTATCATCACTCAATCTGGATCATCACTGGTCATCATCACTAGATCTGGATCATCACTGGATCTGGATCATCACTAGGCATCATCACTGGATCTGGATCATCACTCGATCTGGATCATCATCAATGGATCTTCACGGGTGCTATCTCATGATTCTTCTCGTCACATGAAGTTCTACAGAGCCAGCCCTTTTTCATGTTGGTTGTAGGCCTAGCCTCCGTGTAGGTCTTCTTCAGCGCTTATATCTGACACCAAGTCAGAATGGCCCACCCAACACTTACATCTGACCTACTCGTCATAAAGGAATGCCCAACACTCTCATTTGATCATATAGGAACCAATCCTATAATCACATCAGAAAGGCCCCCAGTCTCAGACTGAGCGACCTAGTAACTAACCAGGTGCCTCCATCCTCCCAGAGAATGGCAGTAGCCCTTACATTTGACCTACTCATCAAAATGGCCAACACTTACATCTGACCTACTCATCAGAAAGGCTTGCACTCACATATGATCTTGTAGGAACCAATCCTACAGTCACATCAGAATGGCCCCCATTCCTAGACTGAGCTACCTGGTAACTGACCAGGTGCCTCCATCCTCCAAGAGAATGGCAGTAGCCCTTACATCTGACCTACTCATCAGAATGGCCAGCACTCACATTTGATCATGAGAGAACACATCTCATAGTCATATCAGAACGGCCCTTAGTCCCAGACTGAGTTTTCCTGGTACCTCACCAGGCAGCTCAATTCAAAGAATGGCAATAGCCCTTATATCTGATCATGTAGGAACCAATCCTACATTCATATCAAAATGGATCAGCACTCATATCTGACATGGAAGGAACCAATCCTCTCACCATGACAGAATGGCTCAGCCCTTACATCTGACCATGGAAGGAACTAATCCTCTCACCATGTCAGAATGGCTCATGGACTCATCACTTCCCTTTGGAGGGAACCTTGATCTGGAGAACACTAAGATTCTCCCTGAAGTACTCAAACTTCACCCTAGCCAATGGCTTCATCAACACATTAGCTATCTATTCGTTCGTCGCAACATACTGGAGCTTCACTGCTCCCCTCTACACCATATCCCTGATATAGTGATACTTGATCTCGATATGCTTTGACTTGTCATGGAACACCGGGTTCTCCGACAACTTCACACAACTCTGGTTGTCGCAATATATATAAGTAGAATCCAATTGGAGATCAAATAACTCAGACAGTAGCTTCCACAACCATAATTCCTACAACTAGCTGAACAAGCTACGACATACTCTGCTTCAGCTGTACTCAGTGCCACACGTGATTGATTCCTGCTAAACCAAGAGATCACACTTGATCCCATACTGAAGCAACACCCTGAGGTGCTCTTCCTATCAATCACACTGCCTACCCAATCTGAATCAACATAACCCTCCAGGTTAATCTTCTGATTCGACTCATACTTGAGCCCATAGTCAACTGTACCCCTCAGGTACCTCAGAATATGCTTTGCAGCAATCAAGTGAACATTTCTCGGATCTGTCAAGAACTGGCTCAAGGTGTTCACAACAAAGCAAATGTCTGGTCTCGTGTTCGTCAGGTACATCAAGGACCCAATCATCTGATGATACATTGTAGCATCAGCCGACTCTGATGAAGCATCGCTTAATAGTTTCAGGTTCGATGCCATAGGTGTGGCCATAGTCTTGTAGTCCATCATCCCAAACCTCTTCAGGATCTCTACTGCATACTTCCCTTGTCTGAGGGATATTCCATCTGCATTCTGCCACACCTCCATACCTAGGAAATAATGCATCATACCTAAGTCCTTCATTTCGAACTCGGTAGCAAGCTTTCTCTTTGTATCCGCAATCAACCCATCCATACCTGTTACAAACAGATCATCTACATATAGTAGGAGCATCACTGGGTTTCCATATTCAACCTTGTAGTAAAGGTTGGAATCTGCTTTACTCTTAGTAAAGCCCAAACTGGATAGAAAATTGTCAATTCTACCGTACCAAGTCCTGGGTTCCTGTTTCAAACCGCATAGGGATTTCTTCAATCTGCACACATGAGACTCTTTGTCATGTGTCTCGAAACCAAGTGGTTGCTCTACATACACTTCCTCTTCTACTACACCATTCAAGAAAGTAGTATTGACATCCATTTGGTGTATCTTCCATTTCATCATTGCAGCCAAAGTAAGTACTAATCTGATGGAAGTGTATCTGGCTACAGGTGCAAAATTTTCTTCATAGTCAATTCCTTCTTTCTGGGAGAAACCAAGAGCAACAAATCTTGCTTTATATTTTTCAATGCTGCCATCTGCAGCATGCTTGATCTTGTAGCTCCATTTGGAAGTTACAACTGACTTCCCTTCTGGTCTGGGGACAACATCCCAAATGATCATTCTTGATGATTGATTGGTACTCTTCGATCATAGCATCCTTCCATTCTTTCCATTCTGCTGCTTCTTCATAATTGGAAGGTTCTTTATCAATGAAATCACATAGTAATGCTACATACCCGGAGCAGGATCTGGTCCTCTTTCTTTCTCTATGATTCTCTTCTGGATCCCCATATCTTTTCGCACCTTGGATAATTTCTCATACCCAAGCAAGTTTCCTCTTTTGAGGATTCTTCTCTTGATGTGGATCTATAGGTCTTTGTGGTTCTTCAAATTCTCGATCTTCTTCTAGAGTTTCTTTGTTCATGGTTTTATCATGAATTCTGGGTGCTTCTACTTCTTTAGGTTCTTCAGCAGGTCTCTTTCTGGATTTGTTGTAAGCTGTGTCTTAATCAAATGTCACATCCCTGCTGATGTCAATCTTCTTGTATCCTGGGAAATATATTCTGTAATCCTTTGAGCTTTAGGAGTATCCCACAAATATACCCTTCTTTCCTGAAGGATCTAATTTTTTTCTCTTCTCTTTTGGAATGTGTATGTACACAGGACAACCGAATATTCTGAGATGGTTGAATTTTGGTTTCTTGCCGAAGAAGACTTCTTCAGGAGTCTTGTTCTCAAGTACTCTGTGTGGAGTACGATTCTGTACATACACCGTTGTTCTGGTAGGTTCTACCCAAAGATGCATGGGCATATCTTGATCATGAAACATAGCTCTTGCAGCTTCCATGATAGTTCTGTTATTCCATTTTGCAATCCCATTTTGTTGTGGATTATAAGGAGTGGACAACTCCCTCTTAATCCCCAAGTCTTTGCATAACTCTTTGAATTCATTTGACGTGAATTCTCCACCATTATCTGATTGAAAGGTCTTGATATTCTTTTCATTATGGTTCTCGATCAAGGCTTTGAATTCCTTGAAATTGCTGAATACTTCATCTTTGTTATTCATGAAGTAGATCCATGTCTTCCTAGAAAAGTCATCAATGAAAGAAACACAGTAAACATACCCGCTTAGTGAACTTGATGACATTCGACCGCATACATCACAGTGGATGATTTCCAAGATTCCTTTTGCTTTGCTCTTGCTACTTGGAAATGTCTTCTTTGTGTTCTTTCCTTTTGTACATCCTTTGTACACCCCATCATGTTTTGCTTGAATTTTTGGAAGACCTTCAACAGCTTTGCTTGCAAGTGGTAGTGCTTTGTAATTCACATGTGCAAGCCTTTTATGCCAAAGTTCATTTGTCTCTACTGTGTCATGGACTAAGGCTTGTTTTGGATGGTCCTTCAATTTGTATAATCCTCCTTCTTGTTCCCCAATCACTACTGCATCATCGATAGTCTTTCCTTTTGGCCATGTGATGACTTGACCATCAATGAATGCAACCCTCATTCCTTTTGCATCTAATGCAGATATGGAGAGGAGGTTCTTCTTGAGTCCTGGTACAAACAATACTTCCTTCATTTTAATAGACTTTCCAGAGTCTAGCTTATAGGAGGATTCCCCACTACCTTTTATTGGATACTGGTAATCATCTCCTAGCTTCACCTTGTGAGGTGATTCATGAACTGAAAGTTTCACAAAGGATTCCTTGAATCCTGTCATATGTCTAGAAGCCCCACTATCTATAAGCCAATCATTGCTTCCATGAGTAATGTTTCCCGTGAGAGTGGAAATAAAAACATATTCTTCCTCACTTGAAGAATCTTCACTTTCATATCTAGTTCTCTTTGATGAAGGTTCATCATCCTTTGTAGCATGAGCATGATGTCTTCTCTTGTTTCCCTTCTTCTTGTGAGAGACATTTTTGTTTCTAGGACATTCTCTAGCATAATGTCCTTTCTCGTCACATGTATAACATCTGATCTTAGACAAATCTTTTCTAGAGTTATCTTTATAAAAGGACTTACCTCTGGGATGATGAGAACTTCTTATAGGTTTCTTGGAGTGAACTATGAGAGCTTGATCTTCACTTCCCATATTTTTTTCTCGAGTTTCTATCCGAGCTTTTTCTTGAGAGCACTCTTTCCATAGTCCGCTGAACTTGACTAACTTCTTTCTAGCACAGATTCCTTGAATAAAGGAGTCCCATGATCTGGGGAGACCATTCAAGGTGGTCATTACAATATCTGCATTTTCCACTTCTTCATCTACTACTTCTAGTTGTTCCTTGATCTGAGAAACTCTTGTGAAGTAAGACTGGATTGTTTCTGCATTCTAAATCTTCACATTCTTCAGCTAGTTTCTCAGAGTCATCTTCTAGTTTATGTTCTTCCCTTCAAACAATTTGGTTAGGGCATCAAACATAGATTTAGGTGTATTGAGGGAGGACACCTGTGGTATGAGGTGATCCTTGATAGAATCAGCAATGATCCTCTTTTCCATAACCAACTTCTTCTTATGTGAGGCCTTTGCCTCATCTCCCTCTAGAACTGGAACCTCCTCACTGATATAGGAGTCTAACTCATTTTCTTTTAGGACCAGGGAGATCCTATACTTCCAGGCTTGGAAGTTATCATATCCCTCAAGGTTTTCATCAAGATTGGTATGATGAGACATCTTAACTGAGAACCTCAAATGGAAATACAAAATATTTAGATCTTACCAGGTCAAGATGTCAGATCTGGATTTGGAGCTGGAATCCTACAGTGCTGGTTCAGGAGCAGATTAGGGTTTTTATTTTTCGAACTTTTTTCCAACCAAATGCTTTGTATTTGATTCCTAACTTTGATTTTAGGGAGGAGATCAATCCACGCCTGGGTTCACTAAAAAATTCCACTTTTGTGAAAATCCCTAATTTCTGACAGTAGTGTCGGGTCCAAAACTGAAAAACCTCAGAATTAGATTCTGCTTCGAGAGAAAGATGCACCCTAAGGAGGAGAGTTATTCCAACCTTATTTTGATTAAAATATGTGGAGAGAGATCCACAAAGTAGGAAGCCCTAGTTCCTGCAGCTGCATAGTGTCTTCTTGTCAGGTTAGCTTTGATACCATGCTAGATTTTTAAACATTAAGCTAGCATATCATTAGGATCTTTAACTAAGAGAATAACAAGCACAACAATCAAACAGAAGATACAATGAACACAGTGTTTTTCCTCGGGGAAACCATAAATGGAGAAAACCACACAACTTCCTCAGAGATAGAATCAACACCAAAAGTAAAACCCCAAAACAGTAATATGATCTCTCGACAGCAGTAACCTCTTTCTTCCTTGCCCTAGTGTCTTTCTCTTCCTTAGCTATGTGCTACAACTGAGTTCGGATGAGTGTGTGTTAAATAGAGAAGCCAACTCTCTACTTATACTAATTCTCAACATGACTAAAACCCTACTAGCGCCGACCTCTCTATGAGAGTCTAATAACCCTAGTGTCCCGGAACTGCGAGGACTTTGACCCTTAGACAATAGGAGGGTTACTCACAATGACTTGATATGACTTGTTTACATTATAGATCCTCTCGATAGGAACATAGGGGCATGACATGACACAAGTACATCCCAGAATAAATATAGGGTTACAATAGATAAGAAATACAAGTGAATACATTCCGAAGTTACAATTGCATTAACATGCTCAACCAGTGGTAACCACAGTGATGTAGCAAAAAGTCATGAAGAATGTATAAGAATACCCAAAGAAATTGGCTTCTATGGGCATTGCAAATGCCCATGAAAATCCTCACAACGTGGAAAAGGTTATGGAAAACATTGAGCAATACAAAGGTAAGATGGTTGAAATAGAAGAAGTATTGAGGAAAGAAGAAAAGGTAGGAAGAAAACCCAAAAGAAAATATGAGGCCACCTTATCATATTTTGAAAGGCTTCAACAGAGACACATTAAGTCTTAGAAGTAGAACGGGATAGTTTGAAGTCATCAAATGAAGAGTTGAGTAAGGAGAAAGGAATTTTGGAAAATAAAGTGGCAGAGTTGGAGATGCGGAAGACTACTACTGAGGGGAAAGCCAAGCATTATGAAACCCAAGTAGCAGCATTGGAGGACCAAAAGGATTCATTAGAAGTTTTATTAAAAGTAGAAAATGAACAAAGAGCAAATATTGAGCCATTAGCGAAGCATTCCCTCGTGCTCAAAAGTAAAATTTATCATATGCAACTTGAAATACCAGAGGAGATGTTGAAAGTTTGGCAAGTAGAATTTATCTTAGAGGAGATTATGAGTACAACTTCTTATTTTTTAGACAGGACCCAGGACATCCTAGAAATTCTTCAAGGATGTTTGACTTGGTTGGAAACAACCAAGGAACCTCCAACTAATGCACCCATCAAAGACTTAGAGACAGTGAAGTTGGAGTATGAACTGTTAGAATTCGGGATTAAAACTGCAGAGGAATTAGTAAAGGTAGTACGGAGGACTAAAGGTGTTTATACAAAATTCTGTAGGAAAGTGCTCACAACTTACATTTGTTGTCAAACATTTGCAAAGAAAAGGTTAGAATAATTACTTGAGCATGAAGAATATTTAAAGCAATTGCAGGTCAGATGGCAGGAGGATGAATCGCGTATTCAGCTGGTCAAAAGTTTAGATGGGAAGGTGCTGAAACCTGTAATATCCTAGGCAGCAGTGAGCAATCATCTTTTGGAAGATCAACCTCGTTTGATTCTAGTTAGATTGGCAAATATAAAATCCCAAGTCACCAAGCATGAGATCACTATCAGATTCCTAGAACCATCAGGATTTGAGACCATAGCGATAGATGCAAATATTTGGAAGAAATTCATAAATGATGTGGCTGGGTCCACTTAGCATTTTTGTTTTATTAATACATTTTGTAATATTTGCCTAAGCTAGCAAGTCCACTAGGAGACAACGCCTTTTTGTAACTGATTTGTAAAAGAAGACCAATGGGCAAGGGAGACCAAGAGACATTTTAAATTGTATAAATAGAGAGCAGGTCTATCATAACCCCAAATTTTCCAAAAAATTAAATTTTTTTAATAGTATATATTCTTATTAACTGCAGTCATTAACTGAACTGATTAGTTTTATGTTATTAGAATTATAACTGAATGATATTTTGATTATACTCAACCTTAAAGAATAGTTTCTTTTCAGTCACTAATTTGTTTTCTGTTTGCGACTACAAGGGGGATTGTCATGACAGACTGGGCTTACTTAGCTTCCGAGCTAATGCAGCAGTTTTTCCTTCTCTTACAGATATACAGGTAATGTTCGGGTCGCTGCTAACAAATATCTAAAGTATTAAATAACGATTTGCTGTACACATTCATTCAGTAAAAGTATATGCATGCTAGCCAGACTTACCAGGCTTCTAAAGGTAAAGTTTTAACCTTTAAGATCTTACTGATAGAAAGTTGAATTTTACTAGTAAATATGATAGCTACTTTTCCTTCATGATAGCAGGATTAAGTATCCCTATGGATTACTGAACCATTTGATGTGTTTACTGTAAAGCAAATATAAAAGTAAATAAATGTTTCTTATCTAGCACAGTAAATATAACTGGGTTACCATATCCAGATTTAATTCTACTCATCCATAGTTATTGCAACATGCCAAGTTTAGATTCAGAATATGTTTTGATTTGCAATTGCAATTGTAAAGGATATGGTAGTTAAAATATCAACATATACTTTTCTTACTTCAAGCATTTATCAAGTTTATTGCATGATAAAAGTCTTTCTTTAATACTTTTAAGGATCTGCATTATTTTGGAATACTACTTTTATTTTCATGACCGAAGTTTGTATGGAAACAACCTTTTTAAAAACATTCCTAGGTTTATTATACTTATGAGTAGAATATTATTTCTATTCTAAAGACAAAGGTTTGTTAGTGGGGTTATAGAACCTTTTCATACTTATTATACTCAAATGTCAATTACGATGTTCTTATCCATATTATCAAGCCAAGAATGCTGAGTTTTCTCAAGCTATCAGTCAGATATTGACTTAAAAAAATCTTCTATAACCCTGTGGCTTGAATTGGATAAAGTCTATTTGTCACCAAGAAAATGGTTCTAAGACTAATAACAGGATATCATTCTACTAGCAAGTATTCAAGAGTAAACCATAATCAAACTTCACATAGTTGGTTTACTATACTATTATAGACTTTCATAATTTATAATGTTATTCCTTTTTATCTTTAATTGTAAACTTAGGGAAATTAGTAATATGAAGTAGATTTATAACCAAATTATATCATGGTAACCAACCTTACTCTTTTGCTTTATATATTATCATATCCAAAATAACTCTCCAAACCTAAGTATGTGAGACCAACGATGAAATAAAATCTACAAAGCAATGTTTTATAAGCATTAATCTACTATCCATACGTGACTATATGAGACTAATGATAATCCAATGTTTATATGCTTGATTTCGAATTCCAGGTGATTTGACTATAGAGTATCGAACCCTATGGGATCCCCGCGTTATGATTTGGTTTGGAAATCATTGGAAAGAATCATGTCGTGGAACTATAGAGTTCCCACCCATTGCATGCAAATAATTTAAGGGGATACGTGGGCTCTTCCCAGCCACACACTACCGTTTATATTGGTTGACTTAACCCTAGTCTTCATTTATCCACTGCTTGCGGGCCTTGGCCGCTCTGCAACACCTCCTGCTCCTTCTCGCTGCTCGCACTGTCTGCTAGTCGACTTCCTTTGCTGGTTTCTTGTGGTTTCTCTGCCGCATTGTGTGGAGGTTAACTATGTCAAGCAGTTGCTGCTGGCCGCTGAGTAGTGTTATATCACCTAGGGTTTCTCCCTCGTAATCGGTACTCCATTAAATTTCCCCGAGCTACACCTTCTCTGCGATGAATGAAGGGTTTACCCTTCCTCCTGCTCGTGGTAGTTTTGTTGTTCGTTGGTGGCCATATCTCTTTCAAACTCTAAGGTATTACAGATTTTTCCCTGGCTTTCAATTTTAAATAATAGTTTAACAATTGCATTTTTATACAGTTTTAATATTAAACTGCTCCTTCGCTGCAGGGTCGGACTCCTCCTCATGGCGTGGATGGCGCAAGGCTTCGACAGTTGGCTTTTACCGGTAAGCCTGGTTTTAACCATGGCGTCCCCTCCTTGCTGGTTCTTAGGGAAGTTAAGGGTTTGGTTTCATGATGAACAACTCTTGCTGTTACTTGGGCTCATTTGGTGAACCCTAACACTATTAAAAGAGTTCGGCTCTTGTTTATTTACTGTGTAAGTATGTAT
>LPNX010369050.1:20605-51839 GCA_001517045.1 Pseudotsuga menziesii
TACCCTGAACTTGAAAATATAAGCTGTCTACACAGTTTTTCTTGAATTTATATTTAGTTATTGTACAATTTTTTTTTTTAATATTAAGCTGTATATACTCGGCTCAGTGAGCTTATTTGTGGATCCGAATTCATATACTTCTATACAGTAAATAATAATAGAATAATTATTATTTATTATAATACTAAAATTACCCTACCTGGAATGCTTATTTAAATTTACTACTAGCTCTGTTCAGATTCTTCATAGGCATTAATGGAAATTAATAAAAGTTCTCTGTAAATAAAATATCCTGTTAATAAGAATCCTCAAAACTTACTGCAATTTATACTAAGTTTCTGTGAACAAGATGATTTCTAGTTAATAGATATAGTTTAACTTCAAGGTTGAGCATACTGCCATTCTGGAAATTATTTACTGTTCAGATAAGCATTTGATTTTTATTATTAAGATATCATTAGGGTTTCTGTACTTGGTTAAAATTTTTACTTTCTAAATAAAAGAATTTGTATAAGTTAATATTTAATCTATACCCTTTATTAATACAGGGTTTCAATGTATTTGTTTTTACAATAAAAATGCTATCAGCAGATTTATAATTTAGACAATATAATTTTACTTCTAAACTGTATTTAAAATAATAAGAACCCCACTTTGTTTTAACAGAGATAATATGCCTATAATGTATAAAATAAAAGTATATTGTTATTACTCATATAATATCCATATTATCTTTCTAAGATTAATAAGCCTTCCCGTTTTTATCTTTAATTTATCTTGTAAACAGGTTAAGAGATAACACTTGTTATTTCAATTCTTGTGTAATTTATGTTATATTAACTTTATTCTTTTGTAAGTAATTTGTTTTATTAGTGATAATGTTTGTTTATATATCCAGAGTTTGGTTAACTCTATCTAAAGTTTATCTTATAAGCATAGATCTTAATCTTCATTCAAACAAAAGAGTAACAGTTCTGGAACTGTTCGAACTCAGTCTAAATAAAAGAAAGAGAACAATGAAATGAATACATCATATAGACAATCATAAAATCTAGACCATATTACTTTGAAAGTAGTATCTGATCATTGTAAAATTATTCTTATTTTCAATTTATTAATAGATAAACAGTAGTGAAGTTACTCTGATTTAGAAGAAAGAAACTATAAGGTCAAACATGAAATAAATCTAGTCTAAGTTTGCTGTTTATTCCTTATCATATAATATTACTGAAAGTAACATACAGTTCCAGGAAATAGTTTTTAACTAAGACTCATACAACTGTTAATAAAATATCTTTTTTGAAGGATAGATAAAGAAACAAACTACTACCTTGAAATCTCATCATGCTATTTTTACTTAAATTTACCCCTGTATTGGAGTACGGTCTGGTAAAACCCAGATGTGGAAAAATACAGTGGGTATTTATCTTTCATCAGCAAATTCTATTACTGATACTAAAAACATCTACTTCACTAAACCAGTAAAACATTCATATCATAACATTCTACCATTTACAGTTTATTAAAACATAGACAGTTAAGTGACAGAACCTCCTTCAGCCTTCGACAACAACAGCAATGGGAGGCCGTTCCTCCCTACCAACTCCTGGATAGCGCTCAAACAACGACTCCTCAGGACCCCTGAGCTTGCTCTGGTCTCCCTGGCTGGAACTAGGTGCAGCAATTGTCAGATCCCAGTCCTCAACTCAGTATTAATCCATAAACTTATCAGTAATTTCTCCCAGCTAAAAAGCTGTAATAAACCAAGTTACTGCAGCAATCCTCTCAGAACAACTTCCTTACTGTTTTCCCCCCTTTCCTCAATGAATTTCCTGAATATCATTCACCTGAATGAATTCTCTCTGGAAAATATCTGAGCAGCCTCAGCTCTCTTCATTGAGTACTTTTAAAAGATTGCCTAGGTCTTTTTGGGTTAGTTGTCATTTAATGAGCCACCTACTCTGATTCCACTTTCTTGGGGAATCATGACTCCAAATATAGGGAAGTTGCCACCTGCAACTTAGGAAGTGTTTGAGGATGCTGCCACTTGTCTTTTGCCCTCCACCTAGTTCCATCCACCAGTTTGACCAGTAACCTCTTTTTAACAGCTCTCCCATGCTGTTGTCTCCACAATTTATTTATTAATAATAAAATATTCTGAATTACATTCCACTTCTGTTGACTCTGCTGAGTCATCAGTTCCTACTTAGCATTAATTTAACATAATGTCTCAGGAATATAATAAAAACAATTAACATTATTTTATAATAAAAAGAGAGATGATAATGGTCAACCCAAACCTCCCTCACATAGTCCCTCGGCTATGAACTTAACAGAGGTGGGAATGGACAATTTCTGCACATTCCATCAACAGCCTCACTTTGAAAAAAGTTTCCCACAGTGGATAAATTCTATGACTTTAGTGATGAACCAGTTACTAGATTCCAAGTTAACAAAAACAATGAATGAGAAAGAGAAAGGTCATGAACCAACAGAAACCCAAGAAGAAGATACTTTGGTTTTATGGGATTGTGTATCCATGTTTAATATAGATGATGAATATATTGCTGAGGAAGAAGAAAAACCAGAAACAGATGTTACGACGAGCAGAACTCATTGAAAGAGGATAATATGATACTTCCCAAGATCAAGAAACTTCAGGAGAACATGAAAAAAATAAAAAAATAATACTCAAACTATTAATATACCATATTTTGTCATCTCAAGCCAAAATCCCAAGACAGTCAATATGCCTATGAAGTCTGTAGAAAGCAAAGTTGAGAATGTCAAGAAGAATTCCACTGAACATGAAATGGGATATGACATTGTAGAATATATTAAAAAGACTAAAGAAAACATCTCTTTGTTTGAAATGTGTAATATACCCAAACAAAAAGAAAAGTTGTTGAAAGCACTTGAGAAACCTATGAAGGAACCCCATAATGATAACCAGGTTGATGAAGAGATTGGTGAAGCAAGTTTAGGAGGAAATTCTAAATATAGAACTCCAACATTCCTACTTACTTTCAAAATTTTTAATTGCAACGTACATAACTGTTTGGTGGACTCTGGAGCATCAGTAAATGTGATGCCACTTTCAGTTTGCAAGAAAATAAATGGTCAACCCAAACCAAATATAGGTCAAGTTGTCCAACTAGATAGGACTGCAGTGAAAGTGGTAGGAGAAATGGAAGATGTCCTGATACGTTTATTAGTAGATGAGAGGGTCTTCCAATATATAGACATTGTTGTAGCAGATATCCCATATGCATATGGTTTGGTTTTGAGCTGGGATTGGTTAGATAAATTGTAGGGATATTTTTCCTTAGATTGGTCACGTGTATGGTTACCTTATAAAGGTTGGAAGAATCAAATAAAGGTGTTAAGGGAACCTCAGATGAAACACAATGTAACTCAGTTGGAAGGCAAGAATGAACCTTTTAATTCTATTTTGGGAAACTATTTTCTTGAGCTTGAACCAGGAAATTACCAAGCTAAAAAAGCCAGTAACACATCAGATATCCAGTCCAATCTCCTTCAGTTTTCACGAGATAATAAGATTGATTGTAATATAGTAGAGTTAGTATCAGATGTAGCTAACTAGTAGTTCAAATTCAGTAGGAGTAGAAAATTTTTGGATTCTTTATTTTGACGGTTCCAAAACCATGGAAGGATTAAGAGCTGGTTGTGTCCTGATCGATCCAGAGAAAAATAAATATTTTCTTTCATGTAGATTAGAATTTGAGGGCACACATAACACAAATGAGTACGAAGCATTAGTCCAGGGACTGAAAAAGGAAATGGAATTAAAAGTAAAAAAATATAAAAGTGTACGGAGATTCTGAAATCATTGTTAAACAAGTTCTAAACAAAATTCATTGCATATCACCACATTTGAAGGTTTATCAAAATGAAGTTTAGGATTTATTAACAAATTTTGATGCATTCAATATCTTTTCAATTCCTAGAGTAAAAAATGCAGTTGATGATTTGTTAGCTACTTCAGCTACAAGGATGGTACCTACGAATAGCAGATGTTCAATTGAATTGCTTTTCAGGCCTTCTGTTCCAGACAATATCACCAATTTGAGGGTGTTTGATGATGATCAACAAATCTTGGAATGTCTAATGAATGATGATACATTCAAAGGATCCATAATAGATGACGAGGAGCATCAAGCAAACCTCCAGAATGGAAATTTCATTCCTAAAGGAGTCAGAACTTTGGAATAGATTTTTGATCTAGACAACAAGTTTAGAAAACTAGTGAATGTCAAGACACACAGTTCTTCTTTGCAATTCGAGCTAATAAATCTAGGATCAGAGGCTGAACCCAAATATGTGAATTTGGGGAAGTGTTGTTCACCCAGGGAGAGGAGTAATTTCATCAGTTTCTTCAGACAATACAAAGATGTATTCGCTTGGACCTATGAAGACCTCAAAACTTATGACATCAAAATAATACATCATGTTATTCCAATCAAAGTTGGAGTCAAACCTTATTAGTAGCCTCTCAGAAAGATGCATCCCAAACTAGAACCCCTAATTCAAAGTGAGGTGAAAAAGATTCTGGATGCTAAGATCAGATTTAAGGTTAGACATTCAAAATGGGTTTCAAATTTGGTGGCAATACGAAAGAAGTCTGGAGAGATTAGACTTTGTGTTGATTTTAGAAATCTAAACCGCGCATCGGATAAAGACAATTACCTTGTCCCACCCATGGAACATATATTACAAATAGTCTTAGGTTCTAAGCTGTTTTCTTTGTTAGATGGATTCTCAGGCTATAACCAAGTATTAGTAGCAGAGGAAGACAGACTCAAGACCACCTTCAGAACCAAGTGGTGGACTTTTGCATATAGAAGAATGCCCTTTGGACTCATTAATGTTGGAGCAACTTTCCAAAGGGCTATGGATATAGCTTTCTGCAGTTTGGTTGGCCGGAGTGTTGTAGTCTATTTGGATGATGTCACGATATTTTCTAAGAAGAGAGAAGAACATGTGTTTCATTTGAAACAGATTTTCGAACGATGTAGAAAATATGCCAATTTCTTTAAAATCTTAAGAAATGTGTGTTCACTGTTACAGAAGGAAAGCTATTGGGTCATGTTATTTCAAAAAAAGGGATCCCAATAGACCCAGAGAGAATTAAAGCAATAGAAAAGATCCCTTTACCCCATAATAAAAAGGGTATGCAGTATTTTATGGGAACAATCAATTTTGTGCAAAGGTTTGTGCCAAACTTTGCTCAAATAGTCAAACCTTTGCAACAAATTGTCAAGCAAAGTGTTCAATTCAAGTGGATTGATCCAGAGAAGGATGCATTTAACAATATCAAGACATCCATAGCTCATGCACCATCACTTAAAAGTCCCAACTTTGAAACAGATTTTATCTTGTACACTTTTGCTTCAGATGAATCATTAGTAGTGGTGGTTACGTAGAAAGAAGAAATGGGAGGTGAGTACCCCATATCATTTATGAGCACTGGTGTACAAGGGGATGAATTAAATTATCCTGTAGCTGATAAGCAAGCCTATGCATTTTTTAAGGTGGTGAAGCAATTTAGACCATATATACTTAAGAACCATACCAAAGTGATAGTTCCGCACCCGGTAGTCCGATCTCTTTTTGTACAGAAAGAGTTAGGAGAGAGAAGAGGTAACTGGGTAAGGGTCTTGAAAGAGTATGACCTATAATTAAAACCAGCAACCATAGTCAAAAGACAAGGGCTCTCCAAATTGATGGCTTAGAGTCAAGACCACGAAGATAACAATTGGGATAGTGTAGCTGAATTACACATGGTGGATGTATATCCTTTATTCACAGCTCTAGAATCCTGGTATAGAGACTTAGTTCATTATCTTCAGGAGGGATACTTGCCTGAACATTGGAATCCCAAGCAGAGGAGAGAATTACACTTAAAAACCTCATTAGGATTTTAAAGAAAACAATTACAGAAAATCAAAGGAGTTGGCACCTAGCTTTGCCTAATGCACTCTGGGCTGATAGAGTCACACCCAAGAACTCCATAGGTGTGTCACCCTACACTCTAGTCTATAGAAAAGAAGCTATCCTGCCTCCCAATATTCTGTTGCCATCCTCTCGACTAGCCCAAGACTCTAGAGGAACTCACAATGAAGTTTTGCAAATTTGACTCAATAATATGCTAAAGTTATAGGAGTCTAGATCCAAATTAAGAGAGAGATTTAAACATCAAAAGGTCATACTAAACAAAATCAGTTTGAATAAGATTGCTCGAAAGTTCTTCTCCGTCTGTGAGCTGAAATCAAAATATATTTCACACAAAAGGACACTATGGATGGAAGAACTTAAACCAAATATCAGAAAGAAAGCAATCCGGGAGGACTCAAAGCAACAAAAGTCTAGAAGCATCAAAATAATGCAAAATGGCATGAGAATGAGGGAAAAACGAATATCTTTGTTCACACCCTATTACAATTCTGTGGTTTCTAAGTTGGAATTTATCCGAAGGTAGAGGTAAAATAAACTTCATGTCTTGGCCTCAGACGAGTTATCGAGACTTGGAAAGCCTGGTTCTCTTATCCCATTGGAACATGACCAATGCTAAAAAGTTCATAAAGCTTGTATTCTAGAAAATCTAGGCATCTTAAAGGAATCTAATAAAATGATCTAACAATGATATTTTAAAGCAGTTGCTATTTCAAAAGTCAGTTGTTCAGAGATCTGTGTCCGCCAGTTAGTCACCAATTGTTGCCGCTGCAACAATTCCCAAAAACAATTTTAGATATTTTTTGGCCCCCCTTGAAAATATTAATTGCCTTTATTTTGATTGCCTTTTTGTTTTTCTTGTCCATCATGAATTTTAAAAAAAATCGTTTTTTACCAAGGAATAAAGTCTATTTTTGTTCCGCAACAGCAGACGGTTTCTCAGTTTCGAGCTGCTACAGTGGGCTCTTCTTTGTTTTCAAGCCGCTACAACGAGCCTTTCCCAACTTACGAGCCAAAACAACGGGCGTATTTTTCTCTCACTGCCGTTGTAGTTGAAGGTTGTTCATGATCGGGCCGGTACGATGGGTATAGGTTTGTTTTATGCGTCGATGTTTGTATACTCCCGCTACGTCGGTGAGCTTCGCAAGTTGCGTCAGCTACGTCGACAAGGATTTTGTTGTCATTTGAATTGAGCTCCTGAGAGCCGCTATGGCAGACGTTTCCCTTGTTGTGAGCCTCTACGATGGGTACTTTTATATGTTTGCAAGCCATCACATGTTAACTCTTGCTAGAGCGAAAAGCTTTATGAGTATTTCTCGTTACGGTGGCGAACTTCAAGGTTCATTTCTTTGGCATCCATGAGCCGCTACGGTGGGAGATTCTTCGGGTTTGACCTATTACGATGGAGTGTTCTGCATATTTTGTGTGGAGGTATCATCCAATACACTGTCGCGGAAGTATTTGGAGTTTCGAGCCGCTATTGCGGATGGATCTGAGTATCTGAGCCGTCGTTGTGGGTGGTTTCCCATGATGACTTATGTGTTCTGGCCCACGGTTGGTTGGCTCTAACAATGTTTTTTGGGTTCGCGCATGCAAGTGAATTAGGGGTTTTAACAGCCCGAAAATACTTTATATTTTCCCATCTTGATTTCTTTTTACATTGTTCTTTCACAGAGTCAGTTGAAATCTGGAGAATGCTTCTCGTTTGAAGTTATCTACGCAGTTTCCTTCGGTGACCGGGGAAGTTTTAAAGCAGAACAAATTGAAATTCTTTATGACATCCTTCTTGACAGATTGTATATTCTATAGGAATTGGTTTGAGAAACTAAATTGTGTATGGATAGAGGGAAAAGCTCCTATTTACGTTGCATATCGGATGATGGGAGCCCACAAATATCACAATCACTATGAGTTAATTTGTGAAGAATTCATAAGGCCCATAAATAAGTTAATGTTTTTAGAAGACTATCCATGTCTGTCAGAAGGAGCAGTAGAGTCTATAAAAGAATATGGTGACTATTTTTTCACCAAAGAGGGAACTTATCTGAGAATGTATGGAGGCACTGGAGCACCCTCCTTGTTGCCCTAGTATGCAATAGACTACATAGTACTAAAGGAGGCAGTCAGGAAAGTATTCCTAGATGGTTTTGGAAGCCATTTGTTCGATATTAAGAAAGTCGTTTTCCCACCATTACCTTTTTACGTGGGTAGTTACAAGTTCAACAAAGTCAAAAGCGCTCTAGATTTTATCAAAGAGCTAGAAATATTTCACTTTGGGGAGATAAGCTTCCACAAAAATGATTCACAAGGAAAGGTGGAAGCTCACAAGGCTATTCGCAAGGTAAATTTTGAGTATGCAGATTATATAGACAAAGAAGAGCAAGTATTCAAAAATGTCTACAGTATGGCAGCTTTGAGCAAGTGGCTAAAAGGAAAGGCATTTGGAGCTAGATGAAGTAGCAGCAATAACTATTACGGAGAGAAATTCCTATGGCTTGGGGTACCACAACAGATAGCTTGACTCCATAAATCAATCCTTTCCAATATGCAATAGAAATTAAATATCTAACACTAAAGGATTATAACTTGTACCTTATTCCAGACGGTTGAAGTAGATCCTCGATGAGCTTTCCAACTTCAGCTTGAATTGATAGATTACTTCCTCAACAACAAGTAAACAATACAAGCATACTATATATACTGGTTTTAGATCTATTCTAGCATATATAATCAACAATGTATAAGCATTTGAAAACATCCCATGGATAAAATATTCATTCAAACATACATTATTGGATAGGAAAAGATATTTCTATTAATATAAAATCAGAGATTACAATGGATACAACCTCTATCGGCACGTCTGCGAATTGGAGAAACTGAATCCCCCACTTGGGCCTCCACCACCTCAATCCTCCATCTCTCGATAGCAAGCTCACAAGCAAAAGGCAAGCTTGGGAAGAACACCAAAGTGCTCCAAGGGACAAAGGGATGCAGACTCAAGCATAAGTTCTGGCAACAATGGACTATAGTTTCTTTGCTCTCAATTCTCTCATATGCCTTCAATGTACCATAGAGTTCCTTATATAGCTTTTCAAAGGGGTAATGAAAGGTCGAATCTGAGCGATCTCAAGGCATAGGGAAGGCGAGGAGTCAAGTGAGTCAGATCTATGTCAAGAAAAACTCCAAAAGGATTTGGATTATGCACACATCCCGATTTACACGGTTTTCGGGGTCAAACCCACATATATACGCGATTAAGGGTTTAAAAGTCACGTGTATCATTTTTCACATGTTTTTAGGGATGGTCAAGGAAACATTAAAGGACAAAAAATTGTCCAAGGGGTCTAATGAGTTTGCAGAGGGACAGGGGAAGGCCATACAAAGTGTGATTCACCTGGAGTGGTAAAATCAACTATAATAGTAACCCAAAGCCAAACAAAGGAGATGAGGAAGCTGCAAAGAAATCCCAAGAGGAAAACACTCGGAGGCTTGCAGTAGGAGCAAAAAGGTTGTTGGTAGAGGAAGCACAGAAGGATCATGTTGAAGCTGCTAAGCAAAAGATCACAGAGGCTATTTTAAAGAAAATGGAAGAGTGGGAGAAAGCCTTGGCTGAAGGAGATTCAATCTTTGATCAAGGCATGCAAGATACAGGAGGGATTCTAGAAGGGCAAGACTAGCATAATGAAGAATTTCAAGGTGGTGGAGGTCGAGAGCAAAGCCCTATGCCGAATAATCCAGAGAACCTGCCAGCCACATCTAGCAGCATCCTTACAGGAGGTCATGTGCCCATAGCTGAAATGGGACTCGTACCTTTTACACCATCTAAGCAATACGATGTGGCATGTTTAGAAGATAGTTGTTTTGATCCTAAAATGAAATCTATTACATGGAGTACAAATAAAACTTTGAAGGTAGGTGCTCAACCAACGATAATCACAGTGACGGAGAGAATAGACATGAAGAATGTAGAAGAATACCCGAAGCAATTGGCTACTATGGGTATTGCAAATGCTCACAATGTGGATAGGATTATGGAAAACATTGAGCAATACAAAGGTAAGATGGCTGAAATGAAAGAAGTATTGAGGAAAGAAGAAAAGGTAGGAAGAGAATACAATATAAAATATGAGGCTACCTTATCATATTTTGAAAGGCTTTAACATAGACATCAAGTCTTAGAAGTATAACGAGATAGTTTGAAATCATCAAATGAAGAGTTGAGTAAGGAGAAAGGAAGTCTAGAAAATAAAGTGGTAGAGTTGGAGATGCATAAGACTATTGCTGAGGGGAAAGCCAAGCATTATGAAACCCAAGTAGTAGCATTGGAGGTCCAAAAGGATTCATTAGAAGTTTTATTAAAATTAGCAAATGAACAAAGAGTGGATAGTGAGCCATTGACGAAGCATGCCCTCATGCTCAGAAGTAAAATTTATCAGATGCAGCTTGAAATAGTAGAGGAGATGTTGAAAGTTCGGCAAGTAGAAGTTAGGTTGGAGGAGATTGTGAGTATAGCTTCTTATTTTTTAGATAGAACCCAAGACATCTTGGAAATTATTCAAGGACGTTTGACTTGGTTGGAAACAACCAAGGAACCTCCAACTAATGCACCCATCAAAGACTTAGGGATAGTGAAGCTGGAGTATGAACTGTTAGAATTCAGGAGTGAAGCTGCGGAGGCCCTTGGTAAAGGTAGTCCAGAGGAATAAAGGTGTTTGTACATAATTCTGTAGGAAAGTGCTCACAACTTACAACCGTTGTCAAACATCTGCAAAGAAAAGGTTAGAAGAATTACCTGAGCATGAAGAATATTTAAAGCAATCGCAGATCAGATGGAAGAGGATAAATAGGGTATTCAGTTGGTCAAAAGTTTAGATGAGAAGGTGCTGAAAATTGTAATAGCCCAGGTAGCGGTGAGCAATCATATTTTGGAAGATCAAATTCCTAGAACCATAAGGGTTTGAGACCATAGCGACAAATACAAATATTTGGAAGAAATTCATAAATGATGTGGCTGGGTCCACTTAGCATTTTGTTTTATTAATACATTTTGTAATATTTTCCTAAGTTAGCGAGTCCACTAGGAGACAAGGCCTTTTTGTAACTAATTTGTAAAATAAGCCCAAAGGGCAAGGGAGACCAAGAGACATTTGAAATTGTATAAATAGAGAGCAAGTCGATAGAGTAAAGGGAATTTTTCATGCTATCTTTCTGAAAATTTATTGTAAGAAGAACTACTTCCTTTTATAATAAATAAGTCATATTTTATGCTGGAGAAGGCAATGTGAAGTCTCAAATGCATGTTGTATAATGGTTGAATGTGGAATTACTTCTGTTTAGCTTTTTCTACAAACTATGAGATCATTTTAACTTAGGAATGATTTCCATGTTATGAATGATTTCTTGTTTATTTTGTGAAACTTAGGCACTATATTGAGTAATGAATGTTTTAACTAATAATGAGCTATCTCTTTGTTTATATTTCTACTTACATTCATGTATTTGAATTAGAACAACTATCTGTAATATTCTAAATGCATGTTTTACAGTACATTACTCATTATTAATTACATTCTTGCTCCCTAGGGATAGGTTAGATAGAATTAGTTAGCATTAGCATAAGTTGTTCTTTGTTTATGATTTAGAAGTCAAAGAGGTAAGACAAGAGGTAAGAACTGTTCGTTATATCTATCGATTGCATTTCAATAAGCACTTGCATATCATACATAAACATAAAAAAATACACCTAAACGATGGATCTCTATCGATTGCATTTCAATAAACACTTGCATATCATACATAAACATAAAAAAATACACCTAAACGGTGGATCTCTATCCATTGCATTTCAATAAGCACTTGCATATCATACATAAACATAAAAAAATACATCTAAAGGGTGGACCGAGTCGCAACCGGTAAAACAAGTTTTAACCGTTACTTGAGTACCGTAGCCCGACCACAAACAGGACGGATTCCCCATACCAAACAATAACGAGCTAATTGAAAACGCTTATTGGAGAGGATCCTTACTGTTGTCACCTGGGATTTTCCAGGCCTCAAGAGGCCTCAACAGGTTTTTATTATTTTATGATTTTAAATGACAAATAATACTATTGTTTGAGTTAATTAAAACAAACCATAACAATCAAGAAATCAATATTTCAAATTATTTGTAATTTTTTTAAGATGAAACAATTTAAGATTCAACAACAATAATTTAAGATTCAACAACAATGTTGTTATTGCTGTTAAGAAAAAGAAATATTGATGGAAAAAAAACATTGTTGTGATATTTCTTTAAAAAATTACTCAAACACGAATAAGTAAAAAATTCAACATTTACAAATATTTATTTAGATTACAGAATTCACGATAAAATATTCAACATTTACAATTATTTATTTAGATTACAGAATTCACGATAAAATATTCAACATTTACAATTATTTATTTAGATTACAGAATTTACGATCCGACAACAATGTTGTTATTAATTTAATATAACCTTAATGGAAAATACTACTGATACCATATTTATAGCTTTGTAAACTTTTACAAAAGATACTTTTCACTTACTACTCATTTAATGCAATAAGATCTTATTTAAACGCTCAAACTTACAAACCAAAAATAAAAAATCTGCCACTTACACTTACTTATAGCGTAAGATCAAGCATAGGATCCACTAGTTTAGGAATTTGGTATGCTCCGTTAATGGTGAACCGAAGCTTAATTGTGGAATCCACCACAGGATCATTAGTTTAGGAACTTTGCAAAGTTTCAATGGAAGAACCTTGCAAGGTTTGGCTGGCTCATAGGATCAATACAAAAAGCTAAAATTAAATTTCAGACAATGACAGTTCAACGCAACAGCTGCGAGATTGATAACATTAAATGTTATTCACACAATTGATCAATTCACTATGCAGTTTTTGACACCTGTTTTGTAAATGGGTTGGTTGATTTTTAATGCTTCATATTTACACTTAATACTTGGGTTATAGACACAGGACTTCCTCGCCCATAATTGATAGGAGTAATTTGTAAAAGGTGCACGAATCCATTGTTAAGCAATCTATGTTTGCGGGATCTTTTATTTTAATTCAACAAACAACCAAAGCATTACAACATTTTCTGAAAGCACAAGAAAGTTGAATATTGTAGTTGGGTATATGTATGTGGTTTCATACTTTCCTGCTATATCGGATATCGTGTTGTAAATGAATATTGCAAACGCTATATATTGTTTTTAACTTTCAGAAATTTAATATATATTCATTGGTGTATATTGAATAGTGTCCGGTCAAAAACACATCCATTATTACCCAAGTTGAAGTTGATTGGATGTGATTTATTACCCAGTCTAATTATGGCGATCCACTAACATTGAAAACGCGACAAGTGGAATATTTCCTACTCTATACAGGAATGCCGGATACTGTACTTTCATGCCATCTCCGACCTCGTGCTGTAAATGAACCTTGCAAACGCTATATATATTGTTGTTACCTGAAGCAACTTTCAGAAATTTAATATACATTCGTTGGTATATATATATTGAATAGTGTACGGTCAAAAACACATGAATCAAGTTGAAGTTGATTGGATGTGATTTATTCCCCACAGTAATTATGGTGATCCACGAAAATTGAAAATGCGATAGTGTACTCTATAGAGAGAAGCAGCCATACATGGAGTTGTACTTAACACAGACTTCCAAATCCTGATTAGAACAAAGCAAATATGCATAATAGGCATTCACAAATCAGAAGATGCATTAATTAACAGAAAGTAAGTTTTACAAAGAATGTTGTTACAACTTTTAACAAGAATATGTATCCAGATCATCTGCCTCCAAACTAATTGAAAGGCCATGCCGATTACAGACACTAATTGATACGGCATTCATCGCCTTATTTACTAAACCCCGCCCCCCGGCATAGCTGAACTGCCGGTCGCTGAATATCGGGATGTTGCATCTTTGATTACTTCACTAGATGACAATCCACTTCATCAATATTTGGCATGCCTGCTTACAACTACTTAATGGTTGTTGTGGTGGTGAGGAGACTCTAACGACGGTGGGGAATAAGTGCTATGGTATGGAGGTGGTGGAGAAGGACACTTTTAATAATACGGCGGAGGAGGAGATGGGGATGGGGGTGGTGGAGACTTGTAGTAGTAAGAAGGAGGAGGAGATGGAGATGGTGGGGGAGGCGATTTGTAGGAGTAGGGTAGTGGAGGAGATAGGGATGGTGGCGGAGGGGATTTGTAGTAGTAGGGGTGAGGAGGAGATGGGGATGGCGGTGGTGGAGATTTGTAGTAGTAGGGGTGAGGAGGAGACGGGGATGGCGGTGGTGGAGATTTGTAGTAGTAGGGCGGCGGAGGAGATGGGGATGGCGGTGGTGGAGATTTGTAGTAGTAGGGGGGAGGAGGAGAAAGGGATGGAGGGGGCGGTGACTTGTAATAGTACGGAGGAGGTGAAGGTGATGGGGGAGGTGGAGATTTGTAGTAGTAGGGAGGAGGGGGTGGTGACTTGTAGTAGTAAGGAGGAAGAGATCGAGATGGAGGTGGAGGGGATTTGTAGTAGTATGGTGGAGGGGGTGATGGTGATGGAGGAGGTGGAGATTTATAATAGTAGTAGGATGGTGGTGGAGGAGATGGAGATGGTGGTGGAGGCGATTTGTAGTTGTAGGATGGTGGTGGAGGAGACGAGGATGGGGGAGGAGGGGACTTGTAGTAGTACAGGGGAGGGGGAGATGGGGATGGCTGCGGTGGGGACTTGTAGTAGTAGGGCGGAGGCGGAGAAGGTGATGGAGGTGGGGGAGACTTGTAGTTGTAGGAAGGTGGAGGAGATGGAGATGGTGGTGGTGGGGACTTGTAGTAGTAGGGTGGTGGAGGAGATGGTGATGGAGGCGGTGGGGATTTATAGTAGTAGGGTGGTGGGGGTGAAGGAGAGGGAGGCGGAGGTGACTTGTAGTGGTATGGTGGTGGGAGAGATTGAGAAGGAGGGGGAGGTGACTTGTAGGAGTACGGTGGTGGAGGTGAAGGAGATGGCGGAGGGGGTGATTTGTAGTAGTACGGAGGAGGGGGTGATGGTGAAGGGGGCGGTGGTGATTTGTAGTAATAGGGCGGAGGAGGGGATGGAGATGGCCGAGGGGGTGACTTGTAGTAGTACGGAGGAGGGGGTGATGGTGAAGGGGGCGGTGGTGATTTGTAGTAATAGGGCGGAGGAGGGGACAGAGATGGCGGAGGGGGTGACTTGTAGTAGTATGGAGGAGGGGGCGATGGTGAAGGTGGCGGTGGTGATTTGTAGTGATAGGGTGGAGGAGGGGTTGGAGATGGTGGTGGTGGAGATTTATAGTAATAAGGCGGAGGAGGTGGCGGAGATTTGTAATAATATTTAGGGGTAGACGGTGGTGGCGATTTATAGTAATACGGAGGGCGATGCGATGGAGATGGGGGAGACGGAGATTTGTAATAGTAAGGCGGAGGAGATGCGTAGTAATACTCCTCTGCATTAGCGGCTACAGCAATGATGGCAAGGAGGAGTGGCAATAATAATGCTGTCATTCGGGAGGGCGAGAGGCGTCCTCCTCTGTGAAATTCCGCCATGGCTGCTTCCTTGAAGAGTGCAGTGCAGCAGTAATATGCCAATTGGACTACCGCCGCTCCTCTTTGTTTGGGGGAGGGGAGGGGAGGATTAGAGAGTGGAGGAGTATATATCTCCTCTCAGCCTCTGAGATACAAAACAATGTCCGCAGTTGCTGAGATTTATAGGGTTGCGTTCAACAATATTGATGTTGATGTGGAGTAGTTATTGTGATACAGCCATGCATGGTTCTAGGTCTTGACCGTTCACCGGGAGTGACTTCTCCATACAAGATTTCATGAATAATGTAACACATGAAGATCAGAACAAACAATATTGTAATCTAACAGGGATTACAAATTCTAAGTCTGGTTGGCATGAAAGCGACCGGTGGATTGTGAGTGAGTTGTGAGTCAGTGACCGAGTAAGCTGGCCTCCCGCTGGCCGAGTCAGCGAAGGGCTTTCGAAGCAGCACGTCTATCCCAATGAACACGTCGATTAATCTTGTGGAAACAGCGTTATTCTGGTTTCGTTTGAGCACGCGTTATCTATCATTTTGTTTTTTTTTCCATTAATTATTATTATATGCATGGAATACTACATTATACAATCTTCCACTGTGGTTTGGTTTGGGGGTGAAGATCAGAGTGAAGACAAATCAAAACTTTAGTTGCAGATGGACTGGCGGAACCATTTAAAAATTAAAATTTGAAATGGTGTGTACACAAATATATTTGTAATCTGGGTCTTGAAGTGAGGAAACTGTTCAGTGGTTTCCATGAATATGAATAATATACCGCCACCAGCTGTGAGATTCGACCTATGAATGGTTTCATATAATTTTGTTTGTTGTTCGTTTTGCAAGAATGATCAAGTTATGCATTGAAACTAACACCATACAATTTTCGAAGTGTCGTAAGATCAAAGTGAATGGTAAGCCATGGTGTCATAGTTTTGTCCTTATCTTTATCATTTTTTAATAAGCCATGTGTATTGTGCCTGACCAGTTCTGTTGGTCGGCGACTTTTCCTAATTATACAGATCACGCCAAGATTCCTTAGAAGATTACCCGATCCCAATAAGTGATTTTCAATAAGTATAGTGATTATCAAAGTTTGCCCAAAGTGGAGAAACGTACATTCTAGTTTGGATGGGACAAAGATCCAGAGAGAAACTGGACTCGTGAAAATTAACAACGTAGAATCACTTTGCTGTCTGTCTATATAGAGGAGGCCCGGTTTGTAACCAGCAAATATTCTAATTATTTACATGTTTAGATATAGTTAGCACGATCTCACTTGCATATGCTCTTTTCGACATTCATAATATTTAATTTTAACTTCGACATTAATTCATTACATTTAATTTTAACTTAAAAGTTTGATGCCGCGCGTGGAATGTAATTTAGGTAGTCAAATCCAGGAGGTGGCCGACGAAGATTTAGAGAAGCCTTTTGTATTCATTTTGGTGCCGCATAAAGAAAAGCTGATCACATATCGTTGGTTTTCTATCGTTGGTTTTATCACAAATTACCGTTGATTTGAAGTAATTTTGATGGTCTTGGTAGATTTGGTAATTTTGATGGTATTGGTAGATTTGGCAATGATTTGGTAGATTAAAGGAAATTAACATATTAATGTGAGTAATAATAATAATTAGCACATTCACATAGTTTGTGGTTGGATGATGTGTATAAGGATCAAATGGTTGAGAGAGAGTTTTGATTTTTTTTATTCGTCATATTTAAATTAGTTTAACTTTGAGTTGTCCATGCCTATATACATGTTATCGCGGACATTCACCTTATTCTCTATTTATCAACTATCAGTTGTTTTTTATATTCTTTATTTTATCTCACATTCTTCTATGACTTGTCCCTGCATAGTTATCAATGATCCATTCTTCAACTACCAGTTATATATATATATATATATATATATATATATATATATATATATATTATTTTGAATTCTGAATAATTGTCATAGAATCAATTTCTACAGTACACTTGTCTCTTGTCTCATCATCGTCTGTACATTAAAAAGCATAGTACACTTGTCTCATCATCGTCCGTACATTAAAAAGCATAAGCACTAGTCCACCCCAAATCTCAAATAAAAAAGTCTATCCACCTAATTATTTTTAATGTTATTATATTAAGTGTAGTTAACTGCTTTACAATTTAATACAAAGAGATTATAAAAAGTAAAATTAAAAAAAATTGAATTACATTTTATAATTCTTTTTATATAATTTTTTTATGTAATTACTTATATAAATTGAAAAACTAAAAATACATTTTTTAAGAGGAAACATTAAAGATGATTTTAAATATATTTATATTATTTTGGTTCTATATGATTGAGTATAAGTTTTAAAATAAAATAATAAAAATTTCATAAAATTGAAAATGCTAAAATGCTTAGCAATTCTTCCACCTAAGTTATAAGAAAGATGAAGGGATATCACCCTTAGAAGTTGTCTAGTTTTATGAGTTTTAAAACTTTGATCACACAATTGCTCAAAATTAAACCCTAACTCATAAAACTTTGATCACACAATTGCTCAAAATTAAACCCTACATCAATGCCTTCGCATGTTTAAAAACAATTTAAAAAAAAAAAAAACTTTGATAATTTGTTGCCAAAAACATAAACCCAATAAAAAAACCACAAAAAAACCTTGAAATTTTGCTACCAAAAGCATAAACCCAATACGATACATGCAAAAATAGAAAAAAAAACATATGCACATAAATATTAATTTAAATTAATTAACACTCAAGATAAGAAACATGCGTTATAGGAGATAGGATCACTAATGGGTTGACAGAAATGAAGTACAAGAAAGGGTTAAAGAATGAGACAAGGTACACAAAATTCTTATTTATTTAATCATTAATGTAAATAGGTTTTGTAATTTTTTTTATTGATTTCTTTAAAGCTTATGTAATTGAACATTTCAATAAATCAAAGTCAAACCTTAATTCAAGTGATGTAACTAACTAACCAATTTAATTTATTTGGTAGTTCAAGTGATGTAACTAACTAACCAATTTAATTTATTTGGTGACTTCTTTAGGAGAGAACTATATGTTAATTCAAATTTATTGATATCATAAAAAACATTATAGCCTAGGTTAGAATTGTTGGGATAGGCATTCACATATGCCCCTCAATCATTTCTCATTCAAAACATATTTGTTTTTCTAAGGAGTTTGAAATTCTTCTACATCAAGTATGAAAAAACCAAGATAAGAACAACATAGTGCCCCAAGATGATATTTAGCTAAAGTCCAATGTTTCCTAAAGGTTTCTTGAGCCACCCGACTCTTGTTTACCTATAAATTGTTACTGTTCAATGTTAAATCTCTTCTCTACACTTGAGAAAAGTATATTGGTTGAAAACACCTAGGATTACCACCAAGGTGACTTACATGAGTTGTGATTGTACATGAGGTAGATATTTGTTTCCCATTGGAATATGTCTTTGGTGCCCTTGACTATAGTTGGCTTTATCATACCTTCACTCATTACCATTAGGGGAATTCACCACCTACCGTTGGGAATTTTGGAAGACCCGGTTACATTTTTATAGGAAGATTATTAGGCTTCATAGGAATATCGATCAAATTACACATTATAAGTGCCATATGACCATTAACTCATACACATTCTTGTCCACCTTTGACCCCAGTCAACCAACCAAATATTACACCAAGACAATTCTAGTCATATACAAATATTTCTCATTGCCAAGGGTATTCCCTAGTGACCCACCCCAAACACCATATTAGTAGTAGATGAGGCACCTTTCACCTCATTGCTTGTGTCAATTATACCAACATCACTTTCCACTTTATATTACTCATTAAAGGCATGGCCACGTTTCTCCATGTGTCGAAGGGATCCCATAGTATATATGCAAATTTTCTTTTCCCCGTTGAGTGTAACTAAGATTCCAGCCATGACTATGTTGACTCTTTTGGTACTCACCCTTGAAATGCCTATACGGTAACTCACATACCCTAATTCCACATTGTTCCTAGAATCCTCAACCCATATGGTCTCTCACCCTATAGTTCCTCTCCATGTCTTGTTACCAATGACTTTGAACTCTATTGTGTCACACATTGTCCCAACACCTCCCATAATTAGTAAGAAGGTTGGGGAAAAGAACAAGGTCATTGGGGGCATTAATTCTCTTGGGCTCATCATAGCCCCTCAAATCACTGCCCATGTTTGGAATCCTCGTTCCTTGCATAGAATCATAGGTTCTAGCTCTATATATTAAATGGCGAACCTATTCTCTCAATTGTTTTTTTTTCAAAAAATATGTCTTAGAGAGGCAACATCAAACATCTTGGCTATTGTTATACCCCATTTTTAAATGTATTCCCTTCAATAAATTATGTTATAATTGGTTCATTGCATTTTGAGAGATGAAAAAAATGATAATAATTTATTTTTTATGTTCAAAACCAATGTAGTCTAATTTATTTGAAATGTAGTTAAAATGAGGGGTCATGATTTTTGGAAGTTGATAACATGAAACTCATAAATTGATTGGATTATGTAGGAATAAAATCTAATTAACCATCATAGGATTCTAAATCCTCTTAGGTTTAAAAAAGAACTGAGATTTGGAGTGGTTTTGAAAGGGATGGAAAATTTTAAGAAAGTCTAGATAGAAACACAAGAGAGGAATCTAGGGACCCAAGTCTTGATTAATAGTTAGAAACAATGTTTATAACATAATTAAGTTTTTACTTGAGAAAGAATCAATGCATAAGTAATCTCAAATCCCACTTGGATTGGTAAAACACACAAAATTAAAACAAACAACAAATTTGTTGGGATTTCGAGATGTTAGAGATGCAAAGGCACATGAGAATATATAGAGAAATGTATCAAAACCATTCCTTTCACTTGAAAAATTAAGGAAAATCAATATTTGAGCTACTCACAGGGAAATTACAACTATTGATGTTGCACTAATGACTTCAAGAAGTCAATTTGTGACAATGATGTTAAAATTGCTTCACGTTTCAAGAAAAAAATTATGGAGGCATACTAAAATCAGGGTCTATATAGATGAAAAAAATAAGTTTCTTGTTGGGTTGTTATTTGCAAGAAACCAAAGCAAGATACACTTCTAAAAGGAATTATATATAAGGTGTACCTAGAGTTTTGGGAAATCCATTCTCATGCTATACTACATCATAAGCATTTTTTGTGATGATGCTTTCCTAAAGGTGTGTATGATGAGAACTGCAAGCACATTATGGAGATGATGGAAGTTGAACTATTTACAGAATTTAAAGAAAACAATTATGATACAATATTTCCATTAGCATATTTGATAAATAAAATTTGTTGTATATTAGGCCCAACACAATCCACAACACTTGTTCTTATCGATACCATGTTGAAATTGACTTGAAATGCAAATGTATACAATTGCTTCAAACTTCAATTTGACATCAAATTGTTAGACAAGTTTTAACACCTAAATTTTATCCACTGACCATATCATTATCCTCGCCATACATATACATCATTACCACATTTCATTTACACCCCTTGGACCTTCATCAAATCAAATTTGCAAATAAAAAAGGGTTATTTTACAAATTAAATTGCTCAATTATCTCGAAATAAATGAGCAACCTTTTCCCTTACTTGATTTTTATATGTTTCTCTTTTTACCCTCAACAAATGATAGCTCAAATTGGATAGAAGGATAAAAAAAGTAAAAGGAAAAAAAATCAGATCTTGATCCTTATCTCAAAGTTATCCATTATACCTATAAATGAACCCTCAAGGTCCCTCACTCAACACCAATTCTCCATACATTTTTTGTTAAGTACCTTACCCAGAGGACATCCCCTTTGGTGGGGGAAGAACTAGGATAGATGAAGTTGGCTGCAACCTGTTGCTGCTGCAACATCTACCCCAAAATGTTTTTCATGTTTTAGGGCCCCCCTTTTTGTTTTCTAGTTTTAAAACTTCCTAGAATGCCCTTGCATTTTAATGACTTCTTTCCCTGACTTAGGTTTTTCAAAAATCAGAAAAGTATTCAAATGGAACTCATTTTTTCCACCCATCGTATCGGATGAACTCATTGATTTTATTCGATGTAGCGGGCGAGCTACCTTTTAAGCCTGCCAATCCTTTACTTTTATTTTTACTTTTGAAAAAATCACACGAGTTTGTTGATTTTTCAGTTAAACTTTGATCTCCAGAGCCGATGTTATCAGATAAAGTTTTCAAGTCTCGTTCCAAGAGCCTGTTGACGAACTCTTCGATGCATTAGATCATCTTAGAAAAGATTGTTGATCGCGTCAAGAGAGGTTTTATGTCCTTATCCGCCCTCTGTTTCGGAAACTTTCAATAATTTTTTCAAGGGGCTGCTTCAAGAGTCTTGGCCAATGTCTCAAATGCCCATTTTGTTTTCAACTGATAGCTTCTTGAGGTCCCAGCTGATGAATGAGTTTGGATGCCGATGGAGTTTAAGTCTTCATCGCTTCGGGATCCTGTTATCTTCCCGAAAGGGAAAGTCTGTGTCTACTTGATGAACGACGAGTCGCTACCAGGTTTCCACCCAATACTATCTTTTGCAGCTGTCGATGCAGTAGCTTACCGGTGGATTTTGGTAATCTTGGCATCAACGGTGTTTCACTCGTGGCTTGTTGATTAACGCTCTCACGCCTGTTCATATTTAAAGGCTCAGGACGATCAAATTATGATCATTGCTTTTCTGTGTGAGTTTTCCAACATCACTACGCGCAGCTATCAAGCGCTGTGTGGATCTAGTCAGCTGCACAGGGATTGAGCTCGCCCAGCCCGTTTACTTTCGCCAGGTAGGATTCTAATATTTTGCACAAGAAAATTTGATGTTTTATTAAGGGGAGATTGTTCTAGCCCAGTGTTTTAGGGTTTATTTCCCTTACAAAGTATTTATACCTCAAGACCATAATAATTTATCTTTCGTGGATTATTTTCTCCCGAGAGGAAAAATATGGTTGCTTCGCTCCTTGCTCGCTGAGTCGTTGAACTTCCCTACCTACCCCGCCACTCATTCCTCTGCCCTCACCATGGGGGGAGTTTTTGTCAGTATGTTTCAATGGAAGGGCCATGGTCAGACGAGCGTTTCACCATCTGCAACACTCCCTGTCCATTTTTTCAAGGCGGGAGCGGGAATGGTGTCATCATTGGCCCGGATAGGACGGGGAAGTTTTTCTTGGACAAGGGTTTTTGTTAGACTCATCGCGGAATCCAGGGTTATATCCATTTTGTTAATTGTTTGAAAATCGTCATGGTTCATTTTTGTCCAGCGAAGTGTGTTGAGAGTTTTCTCTCTGCCCAGGGCTATGTTTTGTCTCAGTTTGACGCCATACGTAAATCCTTGGCGTGTTGAGTTGGATTTTACCCTGTTGCTAGTTGCAGGGGCATTTTTCAAATCATTGATTTTTCCATCATAAACAAAGGCATGCATGACATAGGAGATGCAATATATTCTATTCAGCTATAGGAAACAAGTTTAGTTGAAAACATACAACAAGTCTACAAGGAACATAGACTTGCGCTTGACACTAGCATACAAGGACTCCTTGTATGAATGAATCCATATCCTATTGGGTCCATCACAACAATTTCACTAGCTGTCAACAAGAAAATAGACAATTTGAATTTACCCATAGGGATGGTAACATGTAGTTTGATACAATGATTATGTGCTCTCTTACACTTACAATAAGCACTTTTTTTTTTATCATCTGCTATACATATTTCTTCCAACTCTGTGATTTTTTTTTCCTATTAGAGAACTATAAATGCATTTTGAATTTTTGATTTTTTAGTGACATGTGGATTCTATTTCCACCAGTTGCAGCTACAACTAAATGAAAACTACAAAAACAATTTCTACCAAATACAACAATAACTAGTATCAAAATAACATGCTATATACCTTTCCAAGAGCATTGTTAGAAATGGTCCAAAAGGATGCCATGTACTTCTGTACGGATCAACAAAATTTATTGATGTACTCAATGACAATTTTGCAAAATCACATTTTCTATCAGTCCTCAAATTACCAACTTAGGAAATTACTCATTTCCCTTTTTTTGCTCAATTCAAATTTTGTGCTTTGCTCATGTTGAATATATGTTTCTATATAGAAACAAGACACAATATAGCATCATTTTTTCTTTTTACCTTTTGTAGGTGCAAAGAATTTTTTTTTTTTTTATTCCCCACCATTACAAAAAGCTTGTGGCAAATGCAAACAATTATTTCCCACGAACTCAATGGAATGCACACTTTACAAACAAGACATAACATGTAAATATGAACACAACATCAAATGTGCATTGGACATTGATGGTGATAGACTATAATGCCTTCTACAAATGCTACAACTCCAAGATTACTATCCAACAATTACATATGCAATCTTTAATGACTACCAAAAATCATTTCTTCAATAATTTTCCATTAGTGGAATTTAGGCCTCAGAGACATTTTCACATCAGCAACTGGCAATGCCATTGTTGAAGTTAAGCAACAATGACATTGCTACTATCTTCTTTCTTAAAGTATCTGTGCTTTTTATACAATGCCTCATCAAATGAATATGTCAAATAGTTTCTGGTTTGCTAGATTTATTTTGGATACACTTTAGATGATTTTGTACTAGTGACTTCAAATATGTTCTTGTCTAGCATTATGCTTCCCTTGCATATGATGCAAGCTATTGTATTTTAAAATGTGGTTCACCATTTGTTAGAGAGCTACTCCACGAAAAATCCCAATACCTGATATTCAAACTGAATCAAGGTATAGCCAGCTCATTATTCACAACATTTATTACAAAGGGCGCCACAAGAGCATCATGTCACTTACAAGAGTAAAATCTGGATGGAGAAAGTAATATTCATTCCTCTCTAAGAAGCAGAGCACACTAACTTGAAATAATGGCGAATTAATGAGACAGCTAGTTGAACTGTAGATTAATTAACGCAGATCCTATTTCTGCGGTGGTTATTGTAACCGTTTTCTGAGTTCTTCAGTCAATAAAAGCGGATCGAGATACTCTCCGTAATGCAGTGGTTTTCCCATCTGTTCTTGTGCTCTGTTTTTCATGCTCTGTTCTTCAACTTGGTATCAGAGCACCAGGTGAGTGCTAAGCCCAAGCATTGAAGGAGCTGAATCGTGAAGGAGCTGCTGCGATTTACTGTGAGAAACGTGGAGAGGAGCTACCATCTGGAGAAGAGTGTAGTAGCCGTGGAGATCAGCGATCTGAATATTGCTGTGAAAATTCTGAAGATTGCTGCCGCGTGAAGGAGAAAACGTGGAGAGACTGTGATCTCAAGAGACTGCTCGCTAGGCATATGCATTCATTTCTCCTTCTCAGCTCTGTTTGTATGTGTTCTGTTTCCCTCTTTTGCCCTGTTTCAAAAGGAGTAATATTATCAAGACTCCTAGTTGGACTTCTATTCTTTAGGTAAACAGCAGTATTTATGGCTTCACCCCAGAAGGTATTTGAGAAACTCTTACCTTTCATCATACTGCATAGTAAAGGACTTACTGGACCAATACAAAACTCTTGCAAAGGGAGGCCTATACAAGCTTGATGTTACTAGTAAAGAGCATTATTCATTAACCTCTGCAATCATGCCAATAGAGAGTCTTTGGCATCAAAGGTATGGTCACATCAATCATCCAGATTTATTGTTATTATTGAAGCATAATATGGTTGAAGGACTTCCAATGTTAAAAAATGTGAACATTTCTTGTGAAGGATGTGCATTAGGAAAGATGCACAGAAATGAATTTCCTTCTAATCCTGATAAGACAAAAACAGATGTATTAGATCTTGTGCATAGTGATGTTTGTGGGCCTATGCAAACTAGATCCTTAGGAGGTGCATTTTATTTTCTGCTATTTATTGATGATTGCACAAGATACACATGGGTTTACTTTCTTAGAAGAAAGAGTGATGTTTTTGAGTACTTTAAGGAGTTCCGAAACATGGTTGAAAAATAGACAGAAAAATCCATTAAAATCCTTTGTTTAGATCAAGGGGGAGAGTATAAATTAGGGGACTTCAACAAATATTGCAAAGATAATGGTATAGTACAGCAGTTTACAGTACCTAGCACTCCACAGCAGAATGGAGTTGCTGAAAGGAAAAACAGAACCCTGGTAGAGTGTGCACACAGTATGATGAAAGGTAAGAGTCTCTCAAATACCTTATGGGGTGAAGCCATAAATACTGCTGTTTACCTAAAGAATAGAAGTCCAACTAGGAGTCTTGATAATATTACTCCTTTTGAAGCTTTGTATGGTTTCAAACCAGTAGTTCAGAATTTGAAAGTTTTTGGGTGTACGGCTTTTGCACATATTCCAAAGGAAAATAGGAAGAAACTGGATGCTAAAGCCATTAAATGTATCTTCATAGGTTACTGTTCTCAATTCAAAGCATATAAATTGTTTGATCCTTCTACTCACAAGGTATTTGCAAGTAGAGATGTACTCTTCCATGAACAAGAAACAGAAATTTCAGAGAACAGCAACCAAAACCATGAGGAATGGCATAGAGTTCTTGATGAACCAGTCCTTGATGAAGGGGTTACACAAGAACATCAAACTGAATTACAGCAGCCAAACATACAGGAACAGCAGCAACAGCAAGAGGGATTCAGTGATACAAACAGTCCAAGATCAACTAGTGATGAAGACAAAAGTTCACATAGTGAAGAGGAAGGTAATCAACAGCTAAGAAGATCTTCAAGACAGGTTCGAGCCCCTGAAAGGTACAAAGACTATGCCCTTATGAGTAGCATTTCGAATGTACATGAACCCATTAGTTTTGATGAAGCCAATGTACATGATGAATGGAGAAATGCAATGGAGGAGGAATATGAATCAATAATGCAAAACAATACCTGGGAATTGACTGAATTGCCTAAACATAAAAAGCCAATAGGATGCAAATGGATATACAAACACAAGTTTTTGATATGAAAGATCTGGGTGAGCTTCATTACTGTCTAGGTCTTGAAGTTTGGAGGAATGCAGGTCAAACATTTGTTTGTCAAAGTAAGTATGTCAGAGATGTACTTCAGAGATTTAAAATGGATCAATGTAAATCATCTACTGTTCCCATGCAGCAGAATGTGAAAATCTCTTGTGATGATGATTCAAAGGAGGTGAATGCTACAATGTACAGACAGATGGTGGGTAGTTTGAATTATCTCACCACAACTAGACCTGATATTGCATATTCTGTGAGTGTGCTAAGTCAGTTTATGGCAAAACCTCAAGAAAGCCATTGGAATGCAGCAAAGACGGTACTCAGGTATCTAAGAGGAACACTTGACTTTGGTATTAAATATACTGATGCTTCTGTTGTTGAGTTGACAGGTTATTCAGATTCTGATTGGGCTGGGAATCCGGATGATCGAAGATCAACCACTGGATATGCATTTAGCATAGGATCTGGAGTTGTTTCATGGAGCAGTAAAAAGCAGCCTACTGTATCTCTGTCCTCTACTGAAGCAGAATACAAGGCCCTGTGTGTAGCTACCTGTGAAGCTGTTTGGCTGAGAAGACTTCTTCAAGATGTCGGAAAAGAACAAAAGGAACCTACAGTAATCAAATGTGATAACCAAAGTACAATCAAGTTGGCAAATAATCCGATCTTTCATGCAAAAACAAAGCATGTTGATGCTCAGTATCATTTTGTTAGAGAGAAGTTACAATCCAATGAAATAGATCTCATATATTGTAATACTTGTGAAAATACTGCTCACATTTTGACAAAGCCTCTTGGAAAGATCAAATTTGAATTGTTTAGGGAAATGTTAGGTGTAGCTGTTAATCCATTCTCCATTAAGGGGCAGACTTGAAATAATGGAGATATTAGGTATAGCTGTTAATCCATTCTCCATTAAGGGGAAGACTTGAAATAATAGCGAATTAATGAGACAGCTAGTTGAACTGTAGATTAATTAACGCAGATCCTATTTCTGCGGTGGTTATTGTAACCGTTTTCTGAGTTCTTCAGTCAATAAAAGCGGATCCAGATACTCTCCGTAATGCAGTGGTTTTCCCATCTGTTCTTGTGCTCTGTTTTTCATGCTTTGTTCTTCAACTTACTATGCACCTCGTGATTACAATATTGGATATGTTCCTGTCTAGCATTATGATATTTTTTTTTTCTCTAGATATGCAACTCAACGTTGGACTTAATGGAAACAATAGTTTCAAGTACAATGCATAGTTATCCATATTTTACAAAAATGATGTCATCTATGTGAAAATGATGTAATGTGTATCTTTACCATGGATACTTTGTCATTAATTTCATACACAAAATATCAACATTGATGGCCTTTGCAAAATGAATTGCACAAGTGAAATCTTTAAATCTGTCTAGATTTACGGAACTAAATTTTTATTCCATGCAAGCACGGAATTATGTAATTGTCTAAGTTTTGAAAACGGTGAAACATCACGCACTGTTTTTTATTATATACAACTATGGCTCACACTACTAATCCCCTTGCTCTCAAAATCTCTTCTCCATCACTTTGTAATATGGCCATTGCCACGCTTCTTTGTAATATCGCCATTACCACGCTTCTGCAGTAGGGATCAAGAGTGCTCAAAAGTTGTGTAGATAGAGTGTCCTACACCCAGTAAAGAGTTCCAATCCAACCCACCAAAGCTTTCTGAATTCTTCAAGCAGCACCGATACCAGCTCTAGACTCCTAGAACCGACACCAACATCCGACTGGATAAAGCTCTCAACACACTGAAGATCGAATGTGACCCACAAAAGCTTGTTCAAATCTTCAAGCAATCAGCATAGCGACCTCCGATCTTGGTACGAAATTACTATGAAAAAATTACCATTCGCCAAACAATTCGACGCCATTGAAGAAATATTGGACCACTCAATTATGGTAAGCAAGTGTTGTTCTTAGCGTTTCGTTCTTCAGATTATTTCGCTTTATGTTATAGAGGGAATGCCTCTACATGACATTAAAACCTTCAATCAAATGAAAAGTCTGAAACTTTCACCCACTCTGAAGTCCTTTAATGTCATACTGGTTGCTCTATTGAATCTAAAATTCCTAAATAGGTTCATGATTTCTACAAAGATATAGATAGCTTTGGTATTTCAGGAAACCTGAAAATTTACAATACTATTATGAAGGCTATTTGTGAAATGAATGAGCAGGAGTCTGCGCTTTCATTTCTGCATTTTCTATATTACATTTTGGCAATATTTAATAAACATGCTTATGATCAAAATTGTAACTCTTCTTTTATAATCAATATTTAATAAATATGGTTATGGTCAAATTTGAAACTGTTTCTTTATGATGAAATGCGAGTAGATGGATACTTTCCATGATTGTCAGCTGTAAACTTGAACAATAAATGGATAAATTATTTTTATTGATTGTTGGTAAAGCGTCAGAATTCTTCCGAGGACAGTAAAAATGCTGGAAATTATCAGGCAGATTCTTTATCTCTTTCCTTCAGATTTGCATGTAAAAAATTGTGTTTCTTTACAATGTATTAAGGCTGTGTTTCTTTACAATGTATTAATACTGGAATAGTTTGAGCAGGTAAACAAAGAATGGGATAATTTTGTGATACTACATGGTAATTGTTCCTCATTTCATTCCTTCTTTTTAGTTTTTTTTCTTACAATTACTTATACTATACAAAACTAGAGTCTAGTTTTGGGGTACATCTGTAGTATTTTGTAATTTTCATTAGATATATATGAGTGATTTCTAAACATTTAGACTCTAGTTTTGGGGTAATAAAAAGATATTACAGCAGTCAAAATCCAAATAAGTATTGCAAATTCCAGAGTAGAAGATCAAACAACGTGCAACTTGTTCAAACTTGAAGTTTCTTGGACTACAAATAATCCTAAGCCTCGGCCTCAACTCTTCCTTGATGTGCCTCAGCTAAAGCCTCGGTCTTGGGATTTAGACATAATGTAGTAAGAGGAGAGGCAACAAGAAGACTGGGCGAAATAGGCTTAGATTTCTCACCGTGAAGATAATCTGTAGTGGCATGCTTGATATGAACAACAACCAATGCACCGATTAGCCCGATTAGCGGAGAATCGAAATGATTACATCTTCTCTCTACATTAGTCGAAATTAGTTTCCTAATTCGAATCTGATCATAAAAAAGAATGATTAAAAAAATAGAAACCTCTTATTTTGAAAGGAATCTAAAAAAAATCTATTGACATAAAATTAGCAATAAAAAAAATAAAGTTATAAAAAAGCAAAAAAAATTGTTTGGTAATTTTTTTTGAATTTTTATACATGCCTCAAACCGCGTTGACTTTGGGTATTAGCTGGTGCATATCGGTGCATATTTAAAAGATTAAAATCTCTATTCCAAAGTTTAACTTTGTAACATGAAAAATAGCAATTTTTAAATTTATTAAAATCGTATTTATTTGTGTTGCTATTGGTTAAGCAGGGATGATGTCATCCTCGAAGTTTGTTATCTGGATTTGGGTCGACACCTGTTAACAATGACATCATATGTAACTTTTCACCTACCCGCCTTGTTCTTGTCTCCGGGGGCTCAACGGAATTTCGAAATATGCATCGGACTCTGAAAAGGAATTGATAAGCAACCGCTGTTGCAGCTAACCTGAGATCCAGGCTTCGGAATTTCTCCATACAGAAATTGTTGTCGAATTGCAGAACTCCAATGATAAATAGAATAGCAAAATAAAAGCAAAGTATCAAGCCACTAAAAGAAATTTAGAGCAGAACTATGATGTGCAACTTAATTAGGCCTGCTGCGTAGAGGTTCAACCCACTCAAAGGCTGTCAGCATCCCATATGATCTGAACCCAATCAACCAATGAATTTTCCAGTCTGGTATTTTAAAGATTATCAATATGTTGCATCAGCAGAGCATATGGGGCATTGTATCAATCCATTCTCATTGCAATGTGGGCACCTCACAACAACATTTTGATCATTGACAAGCTTACAGCTTCCACTGCACTCTAAACAGGGCACAAACCTCATTCCGCCGCACCCATCACAAACCTTGCCTGCCCCATCTGTTGAAACCTTGCACTGCGTGAACTGTTTAAAACATGACAGAGCAAAAAGGAACCCGTCGTTTACACATGCAGGTAAAGAACAAGTAAGTTCATGCTATATATAAGGGACAATTGTCCGCATTTGCAAAAAAAATGGTTAAAGCAGTAGAATAACCTCCAAAGTGGTCAAGACGCTACAGAATGAGTGAAAGTCGATGTCTTACCTGTAACGCCATGTATATATGCAGTTCGCAATTGCTAGAAGCAGATAAGCGATAGCTAGCCAGCACTCCACAGGTAGCAGCGGGCTGGAACTCGGGATGCAAACCCCATGAATGCAGACACTTCATTTGGATTTCTTCCCCTCCATGTGTTAAATTGCTCCAAAATTGTCGACTATTTTTGGGTTGAAACATGCTTCACTCCCACTAAATTCTTGGCAGACTTTTGGCTATAAGAACCCATCTTTGAAATGAATGGGTAGGTGCATGCCAGGATTTTGCATCATAGGCAACCGAGAAACATAAAGGAAGGTTGTTGTCCTTGCTGCCACTCTATGAC
>LPNX010369050.1:53418-65013 GCA_001517045.1 Pseudotsuga menziesii
TGCAAAAAAATTTATTTGGTAGTTTTTTTTTGAATTTTTTAATATTGATTTTCATAGCATAGATTTCAAAAATGTAAAAAAAAATAGAAAAAATAAAAATAAAATAAACAAAACTTATAATTACATTTCACAAATTAAATACCATTTCATAAAAATAATCTAAAAAACTGAAAACCATATACTCTGCATAAGACAGACTAACAACCATAACTTGTCGTTCGTAGTTACAACGTTTGCCACCATTCATCCTTATGCGGGCTCATGAAATATCACAAAAGCAATGTGATTGATACATGGACGAGTTCTGTTTAAATATACGAGAGACCAAAAGTAATATTCGTGGCGGATGCATTAAATGGTTTTTAAGAAATACTCACATCTACCAGTTTCAAACGAGCTTCCAAATACTAAATTCTACTCAAGGTTAATGTTGAAATTTGACATTTAACCTTTCAATCTAAACAAAAAAGCTGTGATATATTTTTAATTTCTTTCTATTTACATTATTACAAATTATTTATCAATTTTATGTTTAAATAAGTTTCAAGTAGGATTTATATTTTTAAATTTTTACTTTAAATATATGAAAAATAACCAGCATAGATCCAAATCCCAGGCTCTATCAAGCGCCGAGAGGGATCGAATCTTTGGAGGTGCAGACCTTTTCTTAAGTATTGCACTCAACTATAAGCTTTAATGTGATTCAGACCAAAAGGCACATTTTTTTTATTTAAGGTTTACAAATAATATTTTTATTATTAATATTTAATACTATTTATGGCTGCATATAATATTTTTTATTTTGTTAGGAAAAAACATTAAAACATCTTCTCCATACATAGTTTTAAAACCATGTGCAATGCCCTCCTAAAATCATGGGTTGTTTAAGAGGCCTTGCACATGGTATTAAAACCATTTGCAACTACCTCCTAAACCATGTACAACAAAACCATGGGTTGTTTAGGAGGCCTTGCACATGGCTTTAAAACCATTTGTAAGGACCTCCTAAACCATGTACAATAAAACCATGGGTTTTTAAGAGGCCTTGCACATGGTTTTAAAACCATGTGCATGACCAACATTTTTTGGGGGATAATTCAATTTTTTATTTTTATTATTTTTTATTATTTTGTTAAGTAGAAACATTACAACATCTCCCCTATATTGTGTTGTTTTTCTCACGGACATTTTTTTATGGTAGATAATTAAATTTTTTATTTGTTTTTTATTATTTTGTTAGGTAGGAACATTACAACATTTCACCCATATTAGATTGTTTTTGTGGCCGACATTTATTTTGGAAGATAATTAAAAGTTTTGTTTTTTATAGCCGACATCTATGTAACGTTACGTAACATTACAACGTTACGTAACGTTACAAGATCTCCCCCATACCGGGCTGTAGAGCGCCTCTCAGCGCAATAAATAATATCTTTCGTAAATGATTAATTTTTTAATTGAGCAATAATTTAAACTACACAACTTTTATTATATCAATAAAAATTCAAATCTATTTAATCATGTAACTTGAATCGACAACTTTTATTATATCAATAAACATTCAAATCTACTTGAATCGAAATATTCTATTTAGTGTTAAAATTTGATATGTACCTGATCTCAACTTAGCTTAATTTCATTAGTAGACCATGGTCTCCGTATGTAATTCTTATACTTATTTTCATAAATCCATATTTATATTTACAACATTAGTGGTTAATTCTACACCAGTTCCCTCGATTCGGTGTATTTTTTTTTAATATTAATATAAATTGGACTTTTTTCATTGGGATTCGTTTTTTCTTCAATTTTATAAATTAAAGCATTTTTTAGTTTTTATTTTATATCTTTACTAAATCTAAAGATAAATAATATCTAAAGATAAATCGTATGATTTGTATTTCTTTTCAAAGGTATGAACATAGTAAACTTGTTAAAACTAAACTTAAACATATTTAATGAACCTTTTAAATAAATAATAAATAGTATTTTAATTTAAAGGTTTAAAAAATCTAAATGTAAACCCTATGAGTTGTATTTTTTTGATCATTTAAAAGATCTAAATATAGTAAACGTGTTAAAACTAAACGTAAACATTTTTAGTAAACCTTTTAAATATATAATATTTAAAATAAATAATAAACCGTATTTTAATTTAAATTAATTTAATTTAATGTTTAATTGTATATTCATTTTCACAAGAGAAGGAATGCTTTACTCGTAAAATAGCACATGGCTTTTAACCATTATAAAATAGTAAAAATTATTTTTTAAAGAATTAACCAATGTCCATTTGATCACTCAAAAGATTTCTTATACATTTCATTAAATCCATCTCATTTTCAAGAGATTATGTTTTTTCAAAAACAGGATATGATAATAAAACTTTTTCATAGAATTTAAAAGAACAGGAATTAGATATTATAATAAAACTTTTTTCATGGCATGTGGCTGCTATTTATTTCAAATCAATATATTTATTTAAAAATTTCAGTCTATCAATACCGTGGACGTAGCCACTTTCTGGTTATGGTTTCATATTTCAATACAATGTACAAAATATTATCAAAAGATTTTTTATACATTTCATTAAATCCATCTAATTTTCAAGAGATTATGTTTTTTCAAATTTTTTCAAAAACAGGATATGATAATAAAACTTTTTTCATAGAATTTCAAAAACAAGAATATATTATAATAAAACTTTTTTCATAATAGATTATGCCTTTAAAAAAATTAGATATTATAATAAAACTTTTTTCATGTCATGTGACTGTGCTTTTTATAATAGCTATTTATTTCAAATCAATATATCAATACCGTGGACTCAAGAATTTAAGCTCTACCAAACCTCTTCAATCCACCCATAACAATCCATGGATATTTCATCTGATACTTTCATATCTGATACTTTCATTTCCCTTCAGGTTTCAGTATGTAGTTAATTGATTTTTTTTCATTGTATGACTGGTGTGTCGATACCAGCTTCTAATTCATAGCAACCCTCTTTAGTATATTATATTAGAACACATCCATTACAAAGATATATGGTTTGAATTCTCCAATACCTTTCTTCTTTTTATTGAAGTTGTCTTCAACAGAAATGTACAATAACATGAAAATCATTGCCAACATTTTATCTCTGGTGTTTAAAATTATGAGTCTTTGTTTAAAATTATGAGTCATTCTCATGAAAAGGGAGCGTTTTGATTAACTTTCTTGACTTTGTTGAAGTAGATTATGATGTACTCTTATTATATCAAATGTCTTGTACACAATTTCATCTTTTTCCAAGACACTTGTTTCCAAAGTTCACACCCAGAATCGCGAAATCGCACTGGTAGGGCTTATTTTTTTCTTACATTACAACTTTTGTGTTTGTTATTCATAACTGTTTTGTTCATGGTGAACTCGCATGCCAAGACGTTCCAGAAATGACCCTTTCAATTTGCAATGAGAGGTATTAATCTAAAAATATTTTATAGAAAATTGATATGTACGTTGTTATCTTGCTATGAGCATCAACTCGTCATCTTCCACCTTCACCTCAATAGCAACAAGTTTATTACAAAGATCATATATACTAATCAGGTAAGTAGACATTATTTCTTTATTTCTCATGCAATTCAGAATAACCTTGTCCTTCAGCACCTTCTTGTAAGAGATATTCACCATTCGACCACATAAGAGGTCGATAAGAAGACCCAATGCGTTAATAGAAGGCTAATTTTTCTTTCTCAAATTTATGTGCAAATATATAAATAGTAGATTTTAATAATAGATATTTCTTCTAAATTCTGTAATAGCAGATTTTAATAATAAATATTTCTTCTAAATTCGGTACACTTTAAATTTTTTAGATCTGTTACTTTATATTATCTTAAATTTTCACGAAAATTTTAACGAAAAATAGTTAAGAACAAATTGTCTGGTCTCAATATTTTAAAAAAAATTAACAAGTAAGTTCATTATTAAGTATTAATCGAAGTATATTTTATACAAAATTGATATATACGTTGTTATCTTGCGATGAGCATCAACTCTTCATCGTCCACCTTCACCTAAGTAGCAACAAGTTTATTACAAAGATCAGATATATTAATCAGGTAAGTAGACACTATGTTTGTATTTCTCATGCAATTCACAATAAGTTTGTCCTTCAACAAATTCTTGTAAGATATGTTCACTAGATGACCACATAAGCGGTTGATAAACTAAGAAGACCCACTGAGTTAATAGCAAGCTAATTTTTCTTTCTCAAATTTATGTGCAAATATACAAACTATTCAAGAATAACATATTTTATTAATAGCTATTTCTTCTAAATTATGTAATAACAGATTTTAATAATAATAATTTCTTCTAACTTCTGTACACTTCAAAATTTCTAGATATACATATGCTACTATATATTATCTTAAATTTTTCAGGAAAAATAGTTCAAACAGTTTGTTAAGGTCTCAACATTTAAAAAAAATTAACAAGTAAGTTTATTGTTAGCACTGATAGAGTTCGAACAATTCATTGAACTGATTCAGTGCATATCAGGGATAAAGGGAATGAGTTTAATATTCAATTTTGACTTTGAAGATCATAATCCATTTCATTCAAGGTTGCTCCAAGGGATAATTTGTATTGACATTTGAACAAAAGAAACTTAATATTCATTTGAAAATGCAAAATCTCATAAGAAATGTTAGAAGAATTATTCATTCAAAATTGTTACAGTATCCAGAGACACTTTCCTTGCCTTGAAAATGCAAAATATAATAATAAGAAATGTTAGAAGAATTACTCATTCGAAATTGTTAGAGTATCCAGAGACACTTTCCTTGTTGGAGGGAAGACAACGACTACTAGGATTGCATCTAGCAATATTGATAGATAATTCTCGAACCCAAACCATCAAAATAAGAGATGTTCACTAGTTGTTGGGGCTCGACCTTCAAGGTCCCTTATTTTGGCAACTCCGCGGTTTTGGTGCGAAGCTTGTGAGCGGAGTTGCGACCCAAAATAGTCTTAGGGGTGTCAGGGTTGGGTCGAAGCCTCTCTTTTTTGTAAATGACCCATGGTTTAAACTCATGGTTTTTAAGCCCATGGTTTAAGCCCATGGTATTGTAATAGTGCACTTGTATGAATAGGCACTTATGTAAAGGAGTGAGGTTAGGCCTTTTGAGACTTATGATGTATGATGATTTGATGTGAAGGAAGAAGGACCTGTTTTAGGGTTTAAGGTTAAGTCCCAGCTGAGTGCGTAGACAACCTCTGCAGCTGAGTGCACAGAGGGTGTTGAAAGAAAGGTGCCGCAGCTGAGTGCACAACTTCGGATTGCTGAGAAGATCTGCAGCTAAGTGCGCAGATCATAATTGTGGTTTTTGTAAAGAGTTGAATATAAACACATTTCTGTGGACGTAGCCCCTACACTGGGGGTGAACCACGTATATCTTGTGTTGTGGTGGTTCTTGATGTTTTGTTTCTGTTTATGCATTTGATAAGTAGATAAGTGATAAAGTAAGTTAACTATTAGATAATAACTTCGCTGTGAATTCCTAGTTAAGGGTTGAGCAAATAAATGTATGTTTATATAAACTGCGAAGCTAATTAAGTAACTGTTGAAGATCTATACTGTATATCTATTCTTTGTTAAGGCTAAAGGTACAGTAATATCCCTCTTCTGCTTGCAGAAACCTAATTCTGCGGCACCCCATAGCTGTTTCGGGTGAGACTGCAACATGTTCGCAGGTTGTTGCCGAAAGTGCCAACATTGTGGGTCTTTTTGTTGGTGCAAAGATAAAAGGATAAAACCCGGGTCTGCCCATAGCCCAACAAATTGGTTCCGTTGCCAGTTGAATAGTATCTGCTCAAGAGGGATTTACGTTGTACCTAGAGGGATATGTTTTGGAGGCCCTCAGTAAAAGAAATCAGTGACTGGATCGAAGATACCTATCTGAAATTTGCTAAACAAGAAAATAAGGATCCTTGTCGTAGCTCAGACGACTTCTTGCAAAGGTACATTTTTGCTGATATTTATGAAATTTTCTTTGGTAGTATCCAGATAGAATTGCACCAGTGGTTATCCAGGTTGACAGAAAGAAAGAAAAACTTCCAAGGAGATCAGTCTCCTTCCTGGACCCCAAAAAGAATTAACATATTGAAAAGAGTGAACAACGCGGTATCAAGAGCTGTTGATTTTTGGACAACACAAACCCTTGAAGCATTTGTGACGGAGTTCGCCATCGACACACATACTTCTTTCAGCGAAGCAGAAAGATAGTTCTGCAAAGGACCAAGGGGTAAGTACTTGAATTCATTTAGTTCGAGAATTAAAATGCTTTTGGCTGAGAAAGGCATATTGCTTATCGAATCAGATTGCTAGATTTATTGTTACTAACCTATGTTTGGAAGCGAAAGTGACTTCGATGAGCAAAGTGGTTTGCTTCAAAGTGGTAAAAGATACAAGAGAAATCTTGGATCCTATACCCTAGGCCAGAATACCGATTATACCCCGATAACTCCAGAAGAATCTGACTTTGAAGAAACCCCTTTTGTTAGAAACCCTCCTGTAACTCCGTAGCGAAGACCTGTTACCCCTGAGAGCCCGTCGCAGTCTGAAAGTAACCCTAACCCTAGTAGTCCTGTCACAGGTTAGTCTACCTCAGTAAGTTCCCCTCCCCTTGTTATCAGTCCCCCTCCTCCCCCACCTCGATCCACTATGGCCCACAGTGAATGATGATATCAAACTCCCAGTCTTTAAAGGAACTGGATCAGAGGATCCAGAGCAGTTTTGGTTCTTATGTGAAGCTGTGTGGACTGCTAAGAGTATTACAGATGAAAATACAAGAAGAGCATAGCTAATCACCTCTTTCAGAGACCGGGCTTTGACCTGGTTTATGAAGTTTTCCAATACTCAGAACTATATCTTGGCCTATATTAAAAAAGCCATGATTAAGGAATTCAAGAAGCCTAAATCAGAGTCACAGTGTATAACTGAATTAAAGGAAATTCAGCAGAAGCGAGGTGAATTAGTGTGGGACTTTGATCAGAGGTTCAAGGTTCTGTTGGATCAAGTCAGTTTTACCATTGGACTAGAATAGCATAAAGAATGATCATTGTAGCATTATTGCAACACATCAGGACTCCACTTATGCAACAGAAGGTTGTCAATCAGCAAGAGGCATTGGAAATTGCCATGAAACTTGAAACCGCTCCTGTCGGAGATAATTTTGGCATAGCCCAGATACAGGCACAGTTAGCAGAAATGGCTTTAGAGCTTCGTGACATGAAGAAAGTAAAATCCATTCGAGAAGAGGTTTGGTGTGCACGATGCAAGACAGAAGGTCATGACAAAGAACAGTGCCTTGCACTAAGAAATTACCTGAATACTGGTGCACCAAACCCGTTTAACCCTGCTATTCTATATTGTGAGATCTGTAGAACAATTGGCCAGCATCGACCTAAAGATTGCAATCTGCTACAGAGATATGTTCAAGTACCTAAGAATCCCTACTGTAAGTTCTGTAAGTCAGTAGGACACAATGAAGATGAATGTCGCAACTTTGACCTCATGCGAGAGCGAACCTATGATGCTTATAGGGTGCAAAACAATGCACAAGGCAATGATGGATATGGCTACCATGGTGGTAACCCAGGTCGAGGTAATTTCAGAGGTCGTGGTGGTATGCCTGGAAGAGGTCGAAGCCAGGTTATTTGCTACAAATGTAATCAGGCAGGACATGTAGCTAGAGACTGTCAGAACCCAACTATGACATGCCGATATTGCAGAGAAGTTGATCATGTCATTGAGAAATGTCCACAGTTGATAGCCAAGATACAATAAAGGAATGGCCCTCCTACTCAGAATGTCTAGATGATTGACGGTAGAGAAAAGATCTGTCCCAGCTATTAATGTTGTTACAAGGAGTGGAGCTACGACACAAGTGCAGAATACGGAGAAACAATCTATCGAGGCTTGGGTCCGCAAGACCCCAGAGAAAATTTCAGCCTTTGATGTTGCCAGAGAAAAAGAAACATTTATGGAAGCTAAAAGAGACTTTGCTGATCCAGGAACCTCAGTAGAAACTACGCAACAACATCAACAACAGTCGCAGTTCCAAGAAGCTTCCCTGGATCAAGTAAGTACACTAGCATCATTTTTGCAGAGTTGTATGAAGCTATTAAGAAACAAGAATGCTTTGAATGAGTTAAAGAAAGTTCTTCAGTCTTGCGAATCTCAGCGAAGCTCTGATAAAGAAAAAAATGTTAATAGAGTTAGAAGGACTGGAAGAGAAATGAGGTTGCATGCTCAGATATGAGAGTATGATATGACTGATATCATTTTAGACCTAGGATCAGAAGTGAATGTCCTAACTAAGCAGACATGGGAACAAATGGGAAAACCTACTCTTGAATGGTCCCCTATACAGTTGAGATTAGCTAATCAGCAGAAGATTGTGCCCTTGGGAAGATTCCTGAGTGTACCAGTAGATATTGATGGAGTCAGTACCCTAGCAGATTTTGAGGTCATTGAAATAATTGATGATAGCGACCCCTATCCAGCCTTGCTAGGAATTGAATGGGCAATAGACAATGATGCATTAATCAACCTTAAGACTAGACAGATGACTTTCGAAAGAAAAGGCCTGAGAGTCATTGTACCATTGGACCCTTCTCAAGGAGAAAGGTATACAGAGCTAGTCAGAGATGAAGATCAGGATGTCTTAGATCATATTTACAACATCACAGCTAAAGAAGAAGACTATGTTAACCCTACTACTGAAGGTATAATGGATTGGCAGTGTGACAGTTCTTGCATGACTGATTCAGATGACGGCCTAGAGAATTGGCAGAATAGACTGTATGAGCTACATGGACATCGATGTGCAAGAATTACCAAGTCTCTCAGATGGCTTAGCTCACAGACAAGAGCCTTACCTATTTTTGATGGCTTGACAGACCCAGAAGATTTTATTGTGCAATTCTTAGAGCAGGTACCAGATTCACAGAAAATGGAGACTTTAGATTCAGCCTTCAGAGCCACAATTGCCAGATGGTGGAATGGTCATAAGAAGTATATTCATAGTTGGGAAGCTTGTCAAAAGTTCGTTCGCCTGAGATTCACAGATCAACCTCAGGAGGTGCGAAGCAGATTTGATGGTAAGACTAGCCCTCAGGAACATTTGGAGCAATGTTATGAAGCATGGAAGCATGTACCTTCTGACGAATGGGTACATAGGTTTGTACACACTCTGGAACCTGTAGCAAAGAATTGGTATGCGGAGGTGGAGCTTCGCCATGGTACTGTAAGTTGGGATAGTCTTGTTGATAGTTTTGTGCTTACATTTTCTATTAATGAGGTTTTCCTTGCTTTGGACCCAACTGTTAGGTTGATCAATACTAAGGTGTTTGATGATAAAGAAATAGCCGAGTACCGACCTGATTGGAAGAAACAAGAAGCTAATGCAGTAGAATGCTATAACCTCGCCATTGATGAAGATGATTACCCTCGTAACATCAATATTCTTGAGTCAGAGGGACACTGCGAAGTACATGGACCAGCAGTCAAAGCACTTGAAGTAACTCAGCCCCTGAAGACAAGGAAAGTCAACATTGGATCAGAAGGAATACCTAAGTACGCTACCATTGGAGATTATTGGGACGAAGAAATGGTAAGCAAAGTGACCGAACTTCTCCATGAGTATCAGGACTTATTTCTGACGAAGTTCTCAGCAATGAAAGGAATCATCGAGCCTCTCGAAGAAATTATGTCGTGGTGTGAGGATGTGGCGAAGGTTTGGATTGTGTCGAAGACCCTTATTATGGCGCAGCCCAAGTTACTGGTTATGCCGAAGAGGAAAGGTGTGTCAGAGCTTAAAATGCGACCGTTGGGAAAAAGCAGATTTGGCGGTGCCGGTACGTTAACTGCATTAACTACCTGTAATGATGAGATTTTGGGGAATCTAGCACCGTTTGGACAAGATCTCTGTCAGATTTGGTGTCTTCAATGCACAGTTATGGTAGAGATGGTCGTTGGATTCCATAAGAAGACACCCAGGCCTGCGAATGTCGCATTACACATTTTCTTGAGTTTTATAGTTCAGTCCATGTCAGCTGATCGCAAAGTCCAGGAATTGTTGAGAGAATTTGAACAGAGGGGTCTGTAGAACCTTATGAGCAACCCACCTGCCTCTACACCTCGCGAAGAGACCCCCCCAGCGCCGAATCAACCAATGCAGACGTGATCAACCAGGAATAATTTTAAGCCAGAAGTTCACTCTAAGCGAAACAAAGACAGGCACAAACTAGCAGGAAAGACACCGGAGGAGCCCGAGATGAATCCTTCTAGTTCAGCAGAGCTCCCACCTGAAGGATCGCAGCGTCCACCATATCTTCTGCCTATTCGACCAGGAGTTCAACCACCTCGGTGGACAACCAAGTTCACACTCCGCACCCCTTCGCTGCCACAGGGTATGCAGTTGGTCGAGACAATGACGGGAAAAATAGACTGACTTAAGTATGCAGAGCACGATATGAATGATCATGGGAAGTTTCTGCAGTTCACACCTGAAACATACTTGCACTCTGTCCACTATCCGGAGACTGGAGCGACACTGCTAGAAGTGAAACAGTGGGCTGCTGGCTTGGAGAAAGCAGGCTTGCTGAAAATGTTGAATGTCCCCCACTTTGGTCGCAGCACGCAGGTTACCGTGGTGGTCAAGAAATTATTGGCGTTGGTGCATGATGGGCACCTATGGATAGGAGACGAGAGAATCCCTATTAATGGAGAGCTGGTTCATAGGATCACAGGTTTACTGAAGGAAGGGCCTGATATTGGGATCGAATTCGTTGGGAAGCATGAAGACACGAAGCTGGCACAACATATGAAGGAACGCTTTGGGTTAACAAAAGGAAAGCGAGGGTATCAAACCTTGACCATTCAGCATCAAAACATTCGCTTCGCCGTAGAGCTACTAGCATGCAAGCTAATGTGGAAGTGCAGACCAAATGAGGTACCCGCCTCGATTGTCAGTATTGCTGCGAACTATGCCGAAGGCTACAGTTATACACTACTACATTTCGACTAAAAATCCGACGGCAGTATTGTCGGATTTTCAACACTTCTCTGTCGCATGTACGACACTATTGATTTTTTTTAAGCGTCGAAAATTTTTTGTCGGTTATCCGACATCTTTCAAAACCGTCAGTTAAGCGACACCTATGTTTATCGTCGGTTAAATGTAAAGCGTCAGTTAAGCGACAGATTTTTTTCGACGGTAGTGAAATTTTTCAAGAAAATAATCTTCATGCCGTCGGTTAAGCGACAGAAGATCCGTCGGATAATCGACGGTTATTCAATTTTTTAAAAAACAAATAATGCATAAGAGCTTGAGAGCCGTCGCTTAAGCGACGAATATGGAGAGTAACCGTCGGATTTGCTACATCAAGAACTGTCGCTGAAGCGACGCATATGGAGGGTAACCGTCGGATGTGCAACAGCAAGAACTGTCGCTTAAGCGACGGCATGGAATTTTGTTTTAAAAAAAAATATTTCAAAATTGGTAATACTCCCGCGGACAGTTCTCTAATTTTCAAAGACAT
>LPNX010369062.1:0-51565 GCA_001517045.1 Pseudotsuga menziesii
TTATTTTTAAATACACGTGCAATCATTTTTAATTTATATTATAATTATAAAGTATTAATAAACATGATTCAAATTGAAATTTATTCAAATCATAACATTTATTGGTATCCATATAATAAATAGGTTTGTGCACATGGTTTAGGGAGAAAAGCTCTACCTTAAGCCCTAAAAGAAGCTTCTATGAATTTAGAACTAAGAAAGACCCATCAAAGGTCACCACACAACTCTTTCTAGGAGTATTATTAGCCTCTAAGTGTGCGATTTAACACCATTATACTAGTTTTTTACTCAATAAGGATAGGTGTAGTGTCCCTTAACATGGTTGACAGAAGAAACCTAGGCCTTAGTATAAATGAAGTTTTTGGGCATCTAGGGTCAAGAATGATGTGTTGAACCATTATAAACGAGATTTTGAGAGGATCCATGGCCTTAGAATAGGGATAAAGGGGGGAATCACAGGAAAAAAACAAGATATGGGTATTGGGGGCATATAAATGATCAATGGAGGAAACTTAATCCTTGGGCCTTAAAGGAAACATCTAGGCATGTAGTATTAACAAATATACGTTGAACCAACAATTAGGTCATCATAATGGTATTATTGGCATGATATTGGGTGTATTAGTGTCATTATGAGGTGTTCAACACACTATATGGGTATCAAGGCTCTTGACATGTTTGAGGGAGGAAACCCAAGCCTTCGACCCTAGTAAAAACATTGTAGGCATGTAGTGACAGAACTGACACCTTAAACGACTGCACACATTCTATTAGGGATATTATCTACCTCTAAGTGACGATGTCAACACCATTATGACATTTTCTTATAGTATGTATCAGTCTTAAGGTTTGATATATTGTCATGCAAGGAAACGTAGGGCTTACACCCTGAAGGAAGCTAAGAAATACACCCATGAACTCCTAATGTTATCCTTAGCATTTGAGTGTTGATATAATTGACACTAGGTATGGGTATTAGAGCCTTGGACATATGGGAGAAAACATAAGACTTAGGCCCTAAAGGAAGGTTTTAGGAATTTGGTGTTAAGATCAATGAATCAAACTATCACATAAGACCTCTCGAAGCTAGCCTTGTATTACAAATGAGGATATGCATGCCATTAGAATATTTTGATCATTGGGTGTCTTTGAACATGGTTGAATGAACAAACATAGGTATTGGATTATAAAAGAATCTATTAGGAACCCATGGACATGGATAACACTTCAAACCACAACACGATACCTCTTTATTAGGTTATTACCTCTAACTAGGGATATGGATGACATTATGAGGTTTATAATACTAAGTATGAGTCTTTAGGATTAAACATGGTTGGGAGTAGAAACCTCAGCCTTATACCCTAAAGGAATATTTTAAGCATCTTTTTTTAAGAATGGTTTATTAATCCAACACACATGACTTCTTCAACATATCCTTGGCCTGTGAATGGAGATATTGTAAGTAATATAAGGTTTGAGCAAAGGTGTGAGTATGTAGGCCATGTACATGGTTATGTGAATACCTAGGCCATAGGGACTACATGAATATGGAAGGAATCCAATCCCAAGAATGAATCCATGAGAGAAATAACATGATCTCTAAACATCATATATGACCTCCAAGTGGAGATAATGAGTTCCAAATAATGAGGTATAGGTCACAAGGTCCTTAATATGATTAAGGAAGTAGAATATGCATTAGGCCCTAAATTAAGCTTTCATGCCATCCAAGGCCAAGAAGAACACCTCAAACTTACACACATGACCTCACAATGGAATTGTTTAACTATGAGTTCAAATATTGGAACCATTTTAGTTTTTTGGATCTAGGTATTGGCTTTGAGGCATGGACCAAGGTAAATAAATTAAACTTAAAAATACTATTAAGTAATTGCCACCCATAGTTATTATGTCATTAATGCTTGCATCATATTAATAATTATCCTTCATTGTTGTTAGTAAAAAGATTAATATTAATACTTTTGAATGGTGAAAAAGTATTGAGTGTAGAGGATTGTTCATATACTTTGCTCATTGAATGTGAAAGGAAGATGAATTTAATAAATAGTGTCTGTTCGATTGTGAAGAAAAAAGGGTGTCATTAAACTCTTTTTGGGGATTGGGGTTTAAATATCTTTGTTTGTTATTCAATTCAAAGTCTTCAATGAGGTAGTTGTTGCAACATGATACATGGAAGATTACTAGTTCTATGGCCTATGCATAGTCATGGAAGAAATATTTTAATCTAGAGATCAAAGTCAAATCAACTACCCTTTGCAGTTTGAGTTCAATTTCTTTCAATGGGACTATGACCTTTTGTAGACTCATTTTCCAATAGTTTTCCAAAGTGACGATCCTAATTGGATGATGGAATTAATTTCAAGGTAGTCCTAGTGTGTGTGTGTGTGTAGAAATCATCTGAAGAAGGAATTTCTTCCTTCTAAGTCATTTATGATGATCGATGGAGTTCACCAGCAGAAAGTGTGCGACTTAAAGCTTTGTAATTATTTTTTTGTTAAGGTTAGGACCACCCGATTTTTTATTGACCACATCGAAAATCACCCTTGGTATCCTCTCAAGGCGCAAGTTCTATTTCATATTCATCATAAGGATTGAGACATAGTTCGAGTGGTGGGGTAACTTAGGGTCCTTCTAAGGATATTATTTATCCTATTTTAAATCCAATGCAAGATTTTGACCTTGGTTCAATTGATGGCTCATGGGATAAGAGCACTTTGTTGGCTTCTATTCTATGTGTCTATGTCATCCCAAAGTATTGGCATTGTTAAAGGTTGGTAGGCGAAGACTAACAAGAGGAAGGTGGAAACATATCCAAATATCATGGATAATACAGGTAGAATGGTGGGTACTACTCCTCAAGTAAAGTGATTAAAGAAATTTGTGTCCCTTTCCCTAGAGAAAGGAGGCTCCTCTTCGGGTAATGTAGCACCAAGAAACATGTTCAATACTCTTGCAATCACTCTACTATTTGAACAAATATTTTTCTTCTTTCTTGGAATGGGAGAGGGTTGGAGATCCTAGGTAGGAATCAAATTGTCCAAGGAACTTTTAAAAAGCCTCAACAATATGTGGTATTTATTTAGGAGGTGAAGTATGCTGATTTTGATCTTCATTGTCATATGAGGTATTTGTGGAATCATCTCTTTTTTATCTCAAACCACATTCAAAAGGTTGGGTATGGTAGTGCCTTATGTATCCCCTTTCATATGAATTTTTCTTAGATCATATCGTTGTGACCTCAATAACTAGTGCATCTATGAACTACTCTTTTGATACTTGTGAGAGTGCTTGGATTTTGGCCAATGTATGTTCCCAACATCAATTGAGGTCAAACCTACCTTTGTGAGTCGATCTCTTCCACTTTTCTAGATGTAGAATCGATAGTGGGTGGTGACTTTAACATGGTGAAATGGGTTTGTTATCATTGTGTTGGATCATGTTTAGTGGTATACAATTGTGTGGAGAAGTTGTCATGGTAAAGGCGTAAGGATAGCCTCCAAATATTTGATCCTAATTGGGGAAAAGAAGTTTTACTGTGGAGGTTTCTTCACTTGTTCCAATTCACATCAGTGGAAGGAGATCTTGTTCATGTGAGAATTGATAATATGGATATTATGAGCATATTAGTTTTATGGAAAGATTTGAATGTTGAATGTGATGATGGAGACAACTTCTTCATATGATCCACCCATCCAAAATCCTATTTTGGGGGGCCATATGATTGCATCAAAGCTTTCTCCCTTGTTCAAGATAAATGTTTTTCATTTGAATTCCCTTTATTTCTCTTCGTTATTCCATAATTTTTGGAAAATTAATTCTTGTGGTGTAGGGGATAGGGATTGTATGGTATAGAGGGAGGAATCCATTCATAGGACCATCAAATTCATGCATGGATTAATCCATATGATTGTTTGCAAGTGTAAAAATGATTCTAGAGGATAGGTAGAAGTTAGAACAGATCCATAGCCTCGTTAAGCAGTACCTGCATAACATTGTCATTCAAGAGTTTGTAACTTGCACTTCAAGTTTGTTGTGCATAAGGAGGATTATATATATATATAGGTTCCAAAATCCATGTTAAGTTATCATGGAATCAACAGGGAGAAAAGGGATCAAAGTTTTTCAAATTTATAATGAAGTAAGTGGTTACTAACAAAGTACTTGGCCTTCACGTAGACGATGGTTCACTTGAGGAAGATCCATCTGGGATCCATAGTATGCTTGGAGATAATTTTTAGAATATTTTTTCTCCTTTCCTAACAATAACGGTTGAGGTTTTTGGCATAAATGCTTGTTATAGGATGTTTCTACACAAGGTCTTTGTTGTTGAACATTATAGGTTGTATAAGGATTTCACAAAGGATGAATAGTTTGCATTTCTTAGTTAAATATTGAATGGTAAATCTTCATGGATTGATGCACTACCTTGTGAGTTTTACAATTCTATGTGAGATACTATTAGAGATGAATTTATTCACAGGACTTTAAAGGCATTTTCCATAAGATGATTGAAAGATTCATTAATCTAAGGTTTATCAATCCCATTCCAAAGTACACTTCTAGGGAAACCATTCGAGGATGTGGACTAGTAACTTCATTGAGTATTTCTTACAATATCATGGCTAAGGTACCGTATGCGCTTTTTGGTTGTACGACTGCTCTGGCTTTGTCTTATTGGTGGCTGACTACTATAAAGGTGGGATAGTAACTGGTTGGCTTTGTTGAGGGAAAGGGATGTTTCTAGGAATAGTGTGTGTAAGGTGCATATAAGTTTCATTTAAGAGGCATTTATTCTAAACAATGTGATTTTTGGTTGGGTGGTCATAGAGTAGGATTGGGAATTTGAACAATAAGATATATTCCTTAAAAATGATTTTGATAAAGAATACGATGAAATTTAGTAGGAAGTCGATACAAATATGGGGATGTGTTCGGTGAAGGTTGAAAGGAACATCTATAACATATATAACAATGCTATCATAGAATGATGTGACCACCACATGACTACTTGAGTACATAAATACTCTTTTGTAATAATTTGTGGTTGTGTGTATAATGATTAAAAAGAAGTACCATCTCTGCAACATATCAAGCATGTATCCAATTTCATTTCAAGTTTCTCATACAATAATGATAATGCTATATGGTAATAAAATAAACTAGTAAAGATGTCCCTTCATCTTAATATTTGAAGCCTACTTTATTTTAGTTTTGTTTTCTTCTTTTCACTACTTAATAGACCTGGAGTTTAAAAATCCAACCCAGATTCACGTTAATTATGGGTTTATCAAGCATTGGAGGGACCAAATCACTTGCTATGGAACTTAAGATGATACCATGCTCATTCATTTAAACTAAAAAAGAGAATTACATCAAAATAAAACACACATAAAAACACCATTATAATTAAAATATCTTAACTAATTTATAAAATTTAAAAAAAAAGTTAAATCTCTTTTTGAGATCTTATCTATTTTATTCAAAATTGTTCTTTCTTTATTTAATCTTTATTTCAAAAAGAATCTAAAAACAATATTTTAAAATTATTATTTTTTAAATAAAAATGATGTAGGAACAATTTGATTTCCATCAAATATTTAAAAACTATTACACATATATATATTAAAGATAAAAATAAATTAAATAATTTAATTTATTATTATTATAATCATTATCTAAAATCATCTTAGAAAATTAAAATTTTAAATAAATTATATTAGTTACTTTGTTGTCAATCATATCTTAATCATAAGCCCAATATTTCTTTTATAATTTGTTATCAATCATATAGTAATTATAAGCACAATATATCTTTTATTTGAAAACAATGATGATAAACTTAAACTTTTATTTTGTTTTATTGCACATTATCTAAATAATGTTACTTTATAATATATTAATATAAATAAGTATATTTGAATATTAATATATATTTAAAGATTTTAGCAATAATTTATAAAATAAATATAAATAAGTATATTTGAATATTAATATATATTTCAAGATTTTAGTAATAAATTATTCAATAATTTTTATTTTATAAATTGTAATTATCCATTTTCATTATATTTTAGTATTTTTTTTAATTTAAAGTGATTATAGATCTTTCCAAAATGGTTAGTAAATAGTATGGAAACATCAATAAAAATAGTTGAAAACTTAATGGATTGGGAAATTTTAGTGTAACATACCTAAAAATGGAAAATAAATATTCATTATTTATTCAGCAAAACATTGTGTTACATTTTATTGTAAGATTTATGACCAAGTAGGTCAAGATGACTGTAATTGAAGAATTATTTATTTTATTAATTAATAAGAGGAGACACCTATTCACGAGAGACTGTTAAATGAGTGTTCACTGCCACTAGGATGAAGGAGCAACTGTAAAAGGCTGATTGACGAGTGGCAGCGCCAACATTCACTTTCTAGCTATTGCAGAAGCATAATCCCTAAAAAAGTGATCATGTTCCCTCAGAGGAGGAACTGAGCTGGGTGACTCATTAAATTACAAACTAAACCTAAGACATAGGCAATCTTATATAAACCATCAAATTGAGTAGGAGGCTCACCATTTTCATTCTGATTTTCTGAGAGAATGACTTTGTGATTGCTACAAACTGAAAAGTCAATAACACAAAGAATTTGATGTGGGGATAGCTAATGTGAATTGCTGAGTTAAGTTTGTTGTTGTGCTAAGTTGCAAAATTCTGTTGTGTAGAAGAGATCTCCCTCCTAGTGGTGCAGTGTGCAAACACGGGGGTCCTAAGCAAGTGATCTGGCTGTTTCAGGGAAGGTTGGGCGGAACAGTCTCCCTGTGGTGTTGGTCCCATTTCTCTGTAACATTTCCAAGTTCCAATTCTAATTTGTTTATGTCATCATTAGTCTTGTTTTAAGGAACCGTAAGTTGTCCATATTGAAGTGTAGTTATAGAATTTAGTATTGGAAGAGATTGATTGATTTAGAAATGAAAAAGAATATTTATCCCCTTTTTTTTTCCTTTCACCGAAGTGATGTACTCTAGTACATGAGGATATAGAATTAAGATTGATTAAGTAGTAATAGATTGAATTAATAAATGTGTGCTTTCCTGATTACATAATATAGATGTGATGTATGTACTATACAGTTTAAACCTTCTACTAGTTAGAAATTATGCATTGAACTAAAATACAAAGTACAGATCTACTTTTCAAATGATAAACAAATTACTTTCGTAAAGCAATAAAAGAAATTTCAGAGTAATAAAAGTACAGAAAATGAGACAGTTATGTTAGACCTTAATAGTTTTGTAAGTTCAGTTTTTCATAGTCATTGAACTATTCTATAAATATCAAGTCGAGATGATCGACGAATCCTAGCACTGATATCCGGCTTTAAAGATTTAGTTTGATATTGTTTCGAAGTAGTTCGTTGTAGAAGTATGTTAGTCATAGAGCTAAACCTTGATCTGGTTTAATTAGTATTATGTACATATTATTTTATTCTAAGAATTTCAAAACTTATGTAATAAAGCTATCATATGCAAGTTTAAATCTCTAACAATTAATGAAACCCTAGAATTTTCTTTAAGATCATGGGTGCAATTGCGATGAAAACTACAAAGTCAATATGATTCCTTTCTACACCTATCACCAGCTTATCTAGAAAGGGCTTGTATTATATAAACTACGATATTATTCCAAAAACGCGTAGTAATTTATAATATGAGAAAACTATCAAAGTATCTCATATCTCCACTCACATTTTTCTTTATAAATTCAAGAATGAGGTTACAGTGATCCATAACGTCTCCGTTGATATAAATATTTTATTTATAGTAAAAGGATTTTCAGAAATAGTGTTTCCAACCCAAGAAATCAATAGAGGGAGAATTTTATGGACTTGAAAATTTCAATTTCTTATTTACTTAGTTCCAGTCTTTAGATGAAAGGGCAGGATTTGTTCCAAAAAAACCATTTTCAAAACACAGAGTCTCCTCACAGTTTTTCTCCAAGATCGTATATAATATTTAATATTAACATTTATGGAAGAAGTTGCCAGCCAAACTATAACATGAAATCAAAGATGATAAAATCTCCATCATTTATATCACTAAGGAGTAAGGCTCTCGCCACTTATTAAAAAAAAAAAAAAAAAAAATAGAAAGCTTTCTTTAACACATTACGGGAGCATATAACCTTTCAATACTCAAACAAATAAAGCATGCTCATACAACCAATTCATGGGCTATCACATATTATGTACACATAATGAAGTTCAATTTAGTGATGGGATTATAGCGACGGCTAAATAAAAAACAACTCTTGAAGTAATAGCATAAAAACCCTAATTTCTTTGTACAATATTCATGCAAGAACTATCACAAGATCTATCATAGCTAGCAACGTATACTTTTCCATGATTTACCCTACTGCTCTAGGTTGGCCTAATTTAATTATAAACTGTAAATCAAAGAAATAAAAATAGCAAGTTAATCTTGTTGATTTTATTTCTTAGGAAACATCACCCATGAAGTTCAGCAATTCCTTTTACAAAATTCATTTCCTATGAGTCTATCAAAATATTAACACTGAGTTTGGATTAACTTCAAAGGTGAGAGATAAAATACTAAAGTAGGCCTCATGGCCACAAAATCTTTACAGAGAGTTAAACTCTCATAGGGACTGCAATGCCAAAGTTGAAATCGAAAAAAGTAAGTAAAACAAAAAGAAAAACTGCAGGTGTTCCCTTCCCTAGAGCCAGGATAAGGTAAGACTAACGAGTCTTACCTTTCAGATACTATTCTTTTTCTCTAGCAGAGGATCACCTGGTAGATCCCGCATACACATTTACCTGCAAAGGTTAAAAATGGAAGAGAACAAATTTTTTTTAAGGACACTTTCAACAAAATTTAAAAGCACAGAAGCTTGAGTAGCAAAGTAAAAACCTCACCTCTGTAACCTTTTTTATTGAACTGGGTAAATTCTCATAAATTATGTTCCAATTGTTCCACCTAGAGACTGCTATGGTAAGTAATTAACCTTGCTTCTATGCACAGGATCTTAAGAGGAAATTGTTCTAGTTTCTCCAACTCGACTTCTAGCAAGAGTTATGCACAATCGAGCAGCGAAAAAACACAGAGTGCTTACAAAACCCTTTCCAAACCTAACAGGACCACTATCATGTCGATGGTTGTGATTTTTGAGATCCATTAAGGACCTAAAGCTTCATTCCTTGTATCTTCTACCATGGAGGAGACCCTTTAATGTCATCACATGGATCAATCCGAGGAAAAGTTATAAATTTTCCTTTGCAGATAAACTGTCAAATCAATGAATCCATGCCTATAATCAACCTTCGTTTAAGCCTTCAATTATATTTCTGAGGGAGACCAAGTTACAACTTAGAGATTAAGTATGGCTTAGTTAGGTGAGTTCTTAAGACCGTTGTGGCACTCAAATGGTAAGTTGAAGTTGTGGGTAAGTCTTGATATTTTTTGAGCCAAGGTTAAGCCATCTACCTGCACACACGAAGTAAATTTTCCATGCATTAGCCGGTGAGGCTAAGTAAGACTCAAAACTTACCTACAAATATTGTTTAGTTTCAGAACAACAACAAACTATGATTACTTTGATAATTGCAAAAGAAAGGGTAAAAACAAAGTGGGACTTGAGTTGTTTCAGATTTCTACAAATATTATATATGCCAAATAAGGTTAGTAAAGAACTCTTGGAATACTAATGATTCCCTTATAATTTCATTATATAAGTATTTTACGACCAAGGCAAATACTTATAACATCTCTATAAGTATTTCATAGAATCCCTTAATATTACAGCAGTAAATAATTTTTTTACTTTTACAATTTTTTAGTGATGTTACATGTGGTATCATAGAGAGGTTTCAACACTAGGCCTTGTGGACTCACTCGCTTATAAGGAGAAACATTATACTAATTTATTTTTGTATTTATTTCTGTAAAACTTCCAGAAACATAAAAACATGTTTTGCAGAAAATGGAGAATGTTGAAGCCTCTGTTGAGAATGGTCCTCAACATGATAACCCTGACAACTTTTATGTGGATATGAATAACCCATAACTAATACAAACAGTCAAAGAACTGAAGAATGAAATTCAAACTGTGAAACAAGATAACCAAAGAATCTTAGAAATGAATGAATATCTTTTGGACAAAATGAATAAACACGAATAAAATAAAAGAAGTGTTATCGAAACTGATTTTGACACAACATCCTTTAAGCATAAAGGAAAAAGGGGAAAGTATCCAGATGGTGAATTATCCTTAGAGATTAAACTAAGGTCACGTAGGGAAAGACAGAGATACATAAGTGACAGCAGTGATAGTGACCAAAAACCTAGGAAAAAGAAATATAAACCCTACGAAGAGATTTCTGGAGAATTCAAGAAAATAAAATCTCCCATGTTCAATGGGGAAGCAAATAAAGGAGAGGAAGCATAAGCATGGCTATTAGGCATGAACAAATACTTCCAAATTTACAATTATCTGACGGATTAAAGGCCAGAATGGCTATATACAAATTGCCCAAGAAAGTCGACAAATGGTGGCAAGATATTAAGAGGGTCAAGAATCTGAAGGAGAAGTTCTTGACTTGGAGGGTTTTTAAGAAGTAATTCAAGAGAAGGTTTCTATCTAAACAATATTATGAGGACAGAGCCAAGGAATTTTATGACTTAAAACTAGGTTCCATGTCTATGAAGGAATTGAGCAACAAGTTATTAAGTTTGCTAAGATATGTGCCATACATAATAGATGAAAAGCCAAAGATTCAACAATTCCTAAGCTGTTTACCTGCTAGCTTCAAGGATAGGATTGAGTTTTACAATCAAAAAACCTTGGAGGAAGCTATGAGGAAGGCGAATTCATTATGAGTAAGGCAAGTAAAGAGAAATTCTACCAAATTGGAATACTAAAAACACTAGTTAATTTGATCAAAGGAGAAGAGGATTCAGGTCAAACAATAGTTTTGGAAGTAAGACCCAGAACTTCTCCAAAAAAAACTACCAGAATACTGATTTTAAGAACAAAATACCTCAGAATACTGTAGCATCAAAGGGTAGGGATTTATCTAACAATTTTGTTAGAAATACTGAACAACAGGAACCTATCAATTGTTGGGAATGCCAAGGACCACACTATGCCAAGTGCTGTCGGAATCGAAAGGGAAATACTAGTAACATCTACACTATACAAGAGGAAGAAAGAGTTGGATATGTGGCCAATGAAATGCACAGGATCAATGCAACGTTGGAAAATCGACATGTAGACCACCAGACTTTTATGGTAGAAGTGCAAGGTATGATCCAAAATTTCTCTCTTTCCATCTTACTTGATTCGGGAGCTACTATTAGTTATATATCTCCTAGAATAGTGGAAAAGTGAAAATTACCTTTAAAGAAATTTGATAAATCATGGTGATTCGAAGTAGCCATAGGATCTAAACGAAAGGTAGTAAACTAAATTGAAATTTCTAATTTGATGATGAACCAGTTTGAAACTAATGTAAAACTAAATGTGTTACCTTTATGATCTTACGATATTCTCATAGGAATGGATTGGCTTGAAAAACACCAAGTAATTTTAAATTTTATTCAAAATACTTTTACTTGTTTAAATAAGGAAGGAGAAAGAACTACTGGTGTAGGAATTCCCTGAAAAATATCTGTTGGACAAATTTCAGCTTTACAGATGAAAAAGGTTGTAAATTTTTTGTTGTGCATGTTATAAATAATGAACAAATTAATAATGAAAATAAACCAGGATTCGAGGATATTTCGATCTTGCAGGATTTTGTGGATGTATTCCCAAATGAAATTCTAGGCATGCCTCCTAAACGAGATCTAGACTTTACAACTGAATTAGTACCCAGAGTGGTACCTATTTCAAAAGCTCCCTATCGAATGAACATCTTCGAGCTGAATGAAACTAAATTACAATTGCAAGAGTTAATCAGATAAACATTAGATAAGACCAAGTGTATCCCCTTGGGGAGCCCCGGTCCTTTTTGTTAAAAGGAAATACGATACTTTACTCCTATGCGTAGACTACCCTCAACTCAATAAAATGACAATTAATAACAGATATCCTCTGCCCCACATTGACGATCTGTTTGATCAGATATGCAGAGCGACGATATTCTCTAAAATCGACTTACGGTTTGGTTATCACAAAGTTATAATTAAGGTTGAAGACCTCTTTAAAAATGCTTTCCGGACAAGGTATGGGAATTAAGAATTCGTGGTTATGCCCTTCGGGATTACCGATGCACCGAAAAACTTTATGTGTCTAATGAATAGTGTTCTAAGTAAGTATTTAGACAAATTTGTAGTCTTCTTTATAGACGACATATTAATTTATTTTAAGACTAAAGAAGAGCATGATGAACACTTAAAAATAATTTTGCAAGTGTCAAGAGAAGGTCAATTATATGCTAATTTCAGTAAATGTGACTTTTACAAGGATAAAATACAATATTTGGGACACGTAATATCCAAAGAGAGGATATCAGTGGACCCAGATAAAATAAAAGCTATTATTGATTGGCTTGCTCCTAAGGACATAACTAATGTACAATCCTTCATGGGAAAACAGGGTACTACAAAAAACCTATTAAAGGGTTTTTAAGAATTGCAAATAATATAACTTCATTACACAAGAAGGGTAAGAAATTTAATTGGGATTAGAAGTGCGAAGACAATTTTAATAGACTAAAAAATTTATTAACTACTGCACCCATCCTGAAAATAGCATACCCAAACAAAGACTTCGTCGTATGCAGTGATGTATGCAACGAAGGCTTGGGAGGGGTGCTGAATCAGGAAGGTCATGCAATTGTATATGAATCAAGAAAATTAAAAATTCATGAAAAGAACTATGCAACTTATGATTTAGAGTTGGGTGCAATAATTCATGCTTTAAAAATGTGGCGTCATCACTTAATAGATAAAATATTTCTGCTAATGTCTAATAACGTAAGTCTAAAGTATTTGTTTGATCAAAAAAATCTAAATGCAAGGAAAGCTAGATGGCTAGCTTTCCTTAACGAATATGATTTTGAGATCAAACATATTAAAGGGAAGGAAAACAAGGTGGTTGATGCCTTGATCAGAAATGTTGTAACAAGTTTTGTGGCCACCATTAGTAGTTGTAAAACTGATTTGGAAGATAAATTGAAAGAAGGAAGAAGGCAGGATCCAGAATATCAAAATTTAACAGAAAAGACAATCCAAAATACATCTGAAAATGTAATTACAAATTATAGTTTTAATGAACAACGTTTAATACTGTTTAAAAACAGACTGTATGTACCTAATATATCTGAAGTTAAGCTGTTGATTTTGAATGAAATTCATAAAAGTCCTTATTTTGGACATCCAGGGTATCAGAAAATGATAACTATGTTAAAAAAAGAATACTTTTGGCCTAACACGAAAAATGAGGTTGCTGAACTTTTAGCTAGGTGTATTAAGTGTCAGGGAGTTAAGGCTGAACATCAACACCCATCGGGCCTGCTACAACCATTACCAATACCAAATTGGAAGCGAGAAGTCATTAGTCTTGACTTTGTAACTGGTTTACCTAAAAATCAGAAACATAATGATTCCATAATGGTGGTTGTAGAAAAGTTAAGTAAAGCAGCACACTCTATTTCTGTTAAAAAAACTCTTTCAACTACAAATATTGTTGATATTTTTATGAAAGAAACTTTTTGTCTACATGAAATTCCAAAGGTAATTATTTATGATCAAGATTCTAAATTTATTGGTAATTTTTGGAAAACTTTATTTAAAGTATTAGACACTAAATTAAATTTTAGTACTGATTATTGTCCACAAGCGGATGGACAAACAGAAAGAGTTAATCAGGTACTAGAGGATATGCTTCGAATGTATGTTAGTGATTATCCCAATAAGTGGGAAGACTATTTACATCTAATTGAATTTTCTTACAATAACCATTATCAAGCCTCAACAAAGCTTAGTCCTTTCGAGATATTATATGGTAGAAAGTGTAACACTCCTATTACATGGAGTAATATAGTAGATCAATTGATGTTAGGACCTGACATGTTAAAAGCATTGGAAGTAATAGTGAAACAGGTACAAGGCAACTTGAAAACTGCTCAAGATAGGAAAAAGAGTCATGCTGGTCTTAAGAGAACACCGAAGGAATTCCAAGTTGGTGAGCATGTGTTTGTTAAGGTTAAACCAAGAAAAAACTCTTTTAAATTAGAAATTTGTGCTTAAATTAGCACCGAGGTATTGCATACCATTCGAGATATTGGAAAGAGTGGGTCTGGTAGCTTATCAATTAGCGTTACCACCTAATCTTAAAATACATAATGTTTTTCACATATCTATTTATAAAAAGTATATACATTATGCTACTCATGTGATTGATTGGAATTTGATTTAGGTAGAACCAGAAGGATATTTTTCAGTGGAACCATATTGTATTCTCAACACGAGGGAAATTTTTCTCCAAAATCACACCATTGTACAGGTAAAGGTGCAGTGGAAACACCTCAGCCCAGATGAAGCAACTTGGGAACTGGAGAGCGATATGGGGGTGGCCTATCCAGCTCTGTTTAGAGAAGACTCGGGATAACTTAAGAAACATCGAGGACAATGTTGAACTTAATGGGGGGTGTTTGTAATATACCCAAAACTGGAAAAAAATATTTATTATTTATTCAGCAAAACATTATGTTAAATTTTATTGTAATATTAATGATCAAGTGGGTCAAGATGACTGTATATGAAGAATTATTTATTTTATTAATTAATAATAGGACATACCTATTCTTGGGATACTATTAAATGAGTGTGCACTGCCACTAGGATGAAGGAGCAGCTATAAAAGGGTGATTGATAAGTGGCATCACCAACATTCACTTTCTAGTTGTTGCAGGACCATAATCCCTAAAAAAGTGGTCATGTTCCCTAAGAGGAGTAACTGAGCTGGGTGGCTCATTAAATTACAAACTGACCCTGAGACCTAGGAAATCTTATATAAACCATCAAATTGAGTAGGAGGCTCACCATTTTCATTCTGATTTTCTGAGAGAATGACTTTGTGATTGCTGCAAACTGAAAAGTCAGGCACACAAATAATTTGATGAGGGGATAGCTAAAGTGAATTTCTGAGTTAAGTCTGTTGTTGTGCTGAGTTGCAGAAGTCTGTTGTGTAACAGAGATCTTCATCCTAATGGTGCAGTGGGAAAGCTTGGGGATCCTAAGCAAGTGATTTGGATGCTTCAGGAAAGGTTGGGTGGAATAATCTCCCTGGGGTGTTGGTCCCATTTTTCTGTAACATTTCCAGGTTCCAATTCTAATATGTTTATGTCATTATTTAGTCTTGTTTTAAGGAACTGTAAGTTGTTCAGAATGAAGTGTAGTTATAGAATTTAGTATTGGAAGAGATTGATTGATTTAGGAATGAAAAAGAATATTTATCCCCTATATTTTTCCTTTCACTGAAGTCATTTACTCTAGTACAGGAGGATATAGAATTAAGATTGATTAAGTAGTAATTTAATTGAATGAATAAATGTGTGTTTTCCTGATTACAGAATATAGATGTGATGTATGTACTATACATTTTAAACCTTCTACTAGTTAGAAATTCTGCATTGAACTAAAATACAAAGTACAGGTCTACTTTTCAAATGATAAACAAATTACTTTCATAAATCAATAAAAGAAATTTCAGAGTAATAAAAGTACAGAGAATGAGACAGTTATGTTAGACCAAGTAATAGTTTTGTAAGTTCAGTTTTTCATAGTCATTGAACTATTCTATAAATATCAAGGCAAGATGATCGATGAATCCTAGCACTGATATCACGCTTTAGATTTAGTTTGATATTGTTCCGAAGAGTTCCCTGTAGAAGTAAGTTAGTCATAGAGCTAAACCTTGATATGGTTTAATTAGTATTATACATATTATTTTATTCTAAGAATTTCAAAACTTCTGTAATAAAGCTATCATATGCAAGTTTACATTTCTAACAATTAATGAAACCCTAGAATTTTCTTTAAGATCATGGGTGCAATTACGGTGAAAACTACAAAGTCAATATTATTCTTTTCTACACCTTTCACCACCTTATCTAGAAACGAGTTGTATTATATAAACTGTGATATTCTTCTAAAAACGCATAGTAATTTATAATATGAGAAAACTATCGAAGTATCTCATATCTCCACTCAAAATTTTCTTTATAAATTTAAGACTGAGGTTACAGTGATCCGCAATGTCTCCGCTGATATAAAAAAAATTATCTATAGTAAAATTATTTTTAGCAATAGTGTTTCCAGCCCAAGAAATCGTCATAGGGAGAATTTTACGGCCTTGACAATTTCAAGTTCTTATTTCCTTAGTTTCAGTCTTTAGATGAAAGGGCGGGATCTGTTCTAAATACTGAGGGTTCCAAATAAACTATTTTTAAAACACAGAGTCTCCCCACAATTTTTCTCCTAGATCGTATTTAATCTTTATTATTAACATTTATGAAAGAAGATGTCACCCAAACTATAACATGGAATCAAAGACGATAAAATCTGCATCGTTTATATCACTAAGGAGCAAGGCTATGGCCAGTTATTAAAAAGAAACAAAAAAAATAGTAAGCTTTCTTTAACACATTATGGTAGCATATAACCTTTCAGTACTCAAACAAATGAAGCATGCTCATACAACGAGCTCATGGGATATCACATATTATGTACACATAATGAATATCAATTCAGTGATAGGATTACAATGACAACTAAATAAAAAACAAATCTTGAAGTAATAGCATAAAAACCCTAATTTCTTTATACAACATTTATGCAAGAACTGTCACAAGATATACCATAGCTAGCAGCTTAGACTTTGCCACGATTTACCCTACTGTTATGGTTTGGCGTAATTTAATTATAAACTATAAATCAAAGAAAGAACAATAGCAAGTTAATCTCATTGATTTTATTTCTTAGGAAACATCACCCAGGTAGTTCGGCAAATCCTTTTCTAAAATTCATTTCCTCTTGGTCTATCAAAATATTAACGCTGAGTTTGTACTAGCTTCAAAGGTCGGAGTTAAAATACTGAAGTAGGGCTCACGACCACAAAATATTTACACAAATTTAAACTCTCATAGGGACCATAATGCCAGAGTTTAAATCAAAACAAGTAAGTAAAACAAAAAGAAAAACTGTCGGTGTTCCCTTCGGGGAAAGCCAGTATAAGGTAAGACTAACGAGTCTTACCTCTCAAATACTATTCCTTTTCTCTAGTAGAGGACCACCTGGTAGATCCTGCATACACATTTACCTGCAGAGGTTGAAACTAGAAGAGAACAAATTTGTTTTAAGGACACTTTCAACAAATATTAAAATGACAGAAGCTTGAGTAGCAAAGTAAAAACCTCACCTCTATAACCTTTTTTACTGAACCGAGCAAATTCGCTAAATTCGGTTCTAACTGTTCCACCTAGAGATTGCTACGGTAAGTAATTAACCTTGGTTCTATGCGCAGGATCTTAAGAGAAAACTATTCTAGTTTCTCCAACTCAACTTCTACGAAGAGTTCTCGAGAATCGAGCAGCGAAAAATCAGGAGTGCTTACAAAACCCTTTCCAAACCAAACAGAACCACTATCATGTCGATGGTTGCGATTTTCGATATCCATTAAAGACCTAAAGCTTCGTTCCTTGTATCTTCTACCATGGAGGAGACCCTTTAATGTCATCACATGGATCAATTCAGAGAAAAGTTATAACTTGTCCTTTGCAGATAAACTGTCAAATCAATGAATCCATGCCTATAATCAACCTTCGTTTAAGCCTTCAATTATATTTCCGAGGGAGACCAAGTTACAACTTAGAGATTAAGTATGGCTTAGTTAGGTGGGTTCTTAAGACCATTGTGGCACTCAAATGGTAAGTTGAAGTTGCGGGTAAGTCTTGATATTTTTTGAGCCAAGGTTAATCCTTCTATCTGCACACACGAAGTAAATTTTCCATGCATTAGTCGGTGAGGCTAAGTAAGACTCAAAACTTACCTACAAAGCCTGTTTAGTTTCAGAACAACAACAAACTATGATTACTTTGATAATTGCAAGAGAAAGGTTAAAAACAAAGTGGGACAAGTTGTTTCAGCTTTCTACATATATTATATATGTCAACTAAGGTTAGTAAAGAACTTTTGGCATACTAATGATGCCCTTAGAACTTCATTAAATAAGTATTTTACGACCTAGGCAAATACTTATTACATATTTGTAAGTATTTCATATTACATACTTATTACATATCTGTACAAGTATTTCATTGAATACCTTATTATTACAGGAGTAAATATATTTTTTTATTTTTACGATTTTTTTAGTGATGTTACATTCCTCCTTTTTTTTTTAAGAAAAATTAAATTAATTACTAAAATTGTTAATATATTATTAAAAAAAATTGAGAAATGTGAAAAGTATTCCAAATTTTTTTTATAAACTTGAAGCCTTAATTGTTGTTGTGAGTGAATGGATAAAAAAAGTTTGATGATGGATCCAGTATGTTGAAAGCAATGATTCATCATGAGGTGAAGTTAGATGATGGATCTATTTTATTAGCTTTGAATTGATATTTATTTGCCTTAATCTAATCACTAATGGGAGGAAGAAGTTTCGACGAGTAAAAGATAGGTGCATATAGCAGTTGACTGATTCACTATGGGATCATAAACTCGGGAAGAAATATTAAAATAAGTGAACCATTTTATTGGTTTTTGAATTACATTTTTTCATGACAATAACAATCTTTTTGCAAGAAAAAGTTTTTCCAGTGGAAAAAAAAGAAAAAAAGTTTCCAGCAAGGAAGGAAGGCCCCGGTAAGAGGTAAGGCTACTCTAAGCCACTATTAGAATATAAACCATTATATAGCCGTTTTCAAACATATTATCATTTTTTTTATAAAATATTATATAGCCGTTTTCAAAAATATTATCATTTTTTTATAAAATATATTATATAATAATTCCAAATCATTTTTAAATAAGTATGTTGTGATATTAGATTTTAATTAAAATATTGATATTAAAGTTTTAATAAGATTATTGTAATAATAAATTTAATTAATATTTGTATTTTTTTGAATAATTTAGTATTTTTAAATAACTTTACACATAAATAAAATTAAAATATTATGATGTAATAAAATAAAAAACAAAATATTCAATAATATCTAACTTAAAACTATATAAACAAATTGTATTACACAATTATTATATTATAAAAGTATTTTATTTTTAAAATCAAATAAATATATAGTATATATGGAAATAAAATTATTTAATTTTATTTTCATTTTTAGAAGAGATGATATCCCCTAAAGAAGAAGAAAACATTCATAATATCTACACTCGCTAAAATTTTTATGCTTTTGCTTATTTTTTTATTACATCATTTGGTATTTTGTAGTGATTTAAGCCATCTACACAAAATGCCTATAATATATAATCTTGCTAAATCTCTCATGACTGCTAAATTTTTGGATTACACCATTTTTTATTTTGTGGTGATTTACACCATATATACATGTAGTAAATACTATATTTTTATTTATTATAGAATATATTAAGTTAAATTTTGTTTTTTTTTATCACAAAATTTCAATCCATGTAGGATTAGTTTTGGTGTTTTACACCACAAAATTTCAATCCACTTAGGTTCGTTTTTTGGTGGTTTGCACCATACACCATGGAATGCCATGTAGTCATTTACCACAAAAATTAACATTTTTTACAAACTCCACTTTTACACCATAAAACTTAGCACCATTTCCATATCCCCACATTGTCTCCACTTTTGCACCACTATTTGAAAATGGAGTAAACTTTCTACTCGACCGATCGGACGACCTGGCTTGCGTGAGCTTTCACATCACTCGTTGCTGGTCGTCCCATCGGTGCAAATGGTTGGGTAGAAAGTTTACTCTGAAAATTGAGCATTTTCTAAATTCTTCACAAAAAGTGGTGCTAAAATGAGATTAAACTACCATTTTTCTTGTATTGTTAAGAACATACCATACTAGAAAATATAAAATAATTGACCAGTTAACTTAATTTAGAAAATTAGAAAATTTTATATACCAAATAATTTACTTAATTTAATTTTTGTTTTAACTTATAAAATCATGTAAATATAATTGTTTTTGTTTTTTTGTTTGTCATTTGGGTTGGGTCACACTAATTTTTAATATGGTTAGATTTTTTGTTATCTCTTCTCCACTAAATCACTTTTAAAGGTATTGAACTTAGGTCACCTTGTAAAATAGTAACTTCGTTGTCTTTTTGTTTGTCATTTTCCTTTGGTCACACCAACTCTTAATATGGCTACATTTTTTTGTTGTCTCTTCCTCACTAAATCACTCCTAAGGGTACTGAACTTAGGTTCCCCTTGTAAAAGAGTCACTTTGGTGTCTTGTTGTTTGTCATTTTCCTTGGTCACACCAACTCTTAATATGGCTAGATTTTGTGTTGTCTCTTTCCCACTAAATCACTCCTAAGGATGTTGAACTGAAGTGTCATTGTAAAAGAAACCCAAACCTTAACCAAACAAGATAATAATTTAATTAAAGTTTTTAATATTTATCAATTATAAAAAAACAACAAGATATATCATCATATCGATAAGAGGAACGCGGAAAATATGATGGAGCAGAGGATGAAGGACTAGTGGAGCTTTGCTGGAGGGGGTCGGTATGACGGAAGATGGTGGAGGGAAAATGGGGAGGCATTCCAACCTCCTCGAATCCTCACTCAAACGATCTCAAGATTGGACATATCCCGATCGATCTAACCCATGGCCAGACCCACACAAAAGCATCAATGGTAAGGAAACTAGGGAAATGTATGCCGAAAGCGACCATGATTCTATCCATCATAGTGCGTTCTTCGAAGATTAGAGAATGGATCGAGTTTATGTTAGATCATGCGTTCATAGAGAATTTCGTGGGTATGCAACCCTCAGAAAAATACCTAATCTGGTGGATTAATTCGACCTAGAAACCTAAGGGTCATTATAATCTCCATATGGGTTGTAAACCTATTAATCTCCATATGGGTTGTAAATGGTTCTTGAATCTTCACCATCTCTCTCATCACCTTGGACGATAGAAATCGGGTTTTGGATGGGGGACCTTATTTCTTTTATTCACGAGGCATTTTCTTGCTAACATGGAAAGAAAAAATTTTCCTGAAGAAAGAAGATATGAAAGTCGCTCCAGTATGGATTAGGCTGTATTCCCTTACAAGTGAGTTTTGGGATCCAGAAATCTTGGAGGATTTGGGGAAATGTCTAGGAAAATTTATCAAGATCTAAGAACAAACACGAATCCAACGCTACACAGCCTATGCAAGGATCTACATTTATATGGATCTAACAAAATAATTACCAAAAGCAATGCAGATGACATGGGAGGATGAATATTGGATACAAACCCTAGATTATGAACAAATCCCATTTTGGTACTGTAGATGTCAAGAATATGGCCACTTATTTAGGGATTGTCCAAAGAATAACCTGAAAATAACCCCGGAGAATGATGAGCTACAAACAGAACACAGGTTTACAAGAGCACCATCACGAAAACAAGGAAACCAGAAACAAGACAGCCAAGAAGTGCATAAGAAGATAGTTGTCTCAAACAAGTTTGAGGCTCTGGAAGGTCATGAGGAGGAAAAGAAGGAAAAGATGCTGATGACCAATCAAGGTATCTTACCCCAAGAGGGAACTCCCGCAGCTGCCTCACTAATGGACGAGGAAACTAAGGAATATAACGGGTATGGATGGGCTAAACCCGACTCAGGAGATGCGGTCGAGGACATGGACATAGGTGATCTAGATCTGGAGGGCATAGAACAAGCCTATGTGGATAAAGGGAAAGGTTATCTCCCATAGGAACAAGTAATCCTATTAAAAGAAGCTATCATCAAAGCTCGTTTGGCCAACTAGCTTGGGATCAACTTCGGATCTCATAGGGAAATGAAGCAAAAATATGAAGAACCATCAAAGAAGAGAGGAAGAAAAACAAACAAATACAGGGTTGTAGATGTAGGTAAGCGCTTGGTAGATTCATGCCAGTATCCTACCATTAAAGTTGGACTGGGTCTATAGTTTTCCCCAATGAAGATGTTGTCCTGGAATATTAGAGGCTTAAACAACCCTAAAAAATCAAGATTCTTTATAAAAAGATCAAGAAGACAAATCCGATTGTTGTCTTTCTGCAAGAGACAAAGTGTCTGGAGACCCAAATCTAGGATCTTAGGAGGAAAGTATGGAGGGGAAGTGAAGGGATGGGGATGGATGCGAGAGGACACTTGGTGGGACTAGGAATTCTTCGGGATCCCACCTTGGTGAGTCTAGGAGGATTCCAAGGGACTCAGTATCCTCTTTCGACTGAGTTCAAGGTTGTAGGGTTTCCAATTTTAGGGATAGTGATGAATGTATATGGTCCCCATCATGCAGGGGAGAATAGGGAGTTCCTCCATTCTCTCAGAATAATCAAGGAAGAATTAGAAAATTTCCATTGGGTGGTTGGAGGACATTTTAACCTCATCGCTTCGTTGGAGGTAAAAAAGGGAGGAAGATGCAATATGGAGGAGGGAAGTGAAGCCTTCACAAAGACCATTGAAGATTTGGGCCTAGTGGATATCATCCTTGGGGAAGGATGGTTCAGCTAGAACAATAAGAGAATGGGGGAGAGGCATATAGCATCCATACTGGATCATTTTTTGGTTACATAATCCATTATAGGTCTCGGGAGTGAAATCCATTGCGCAACGTTACCCAATATGGGATTAGGTCATTGGCCAATTGAACTAATGTGGAGTGATATGGGGTCTCAATTCAAAAATCCTTTTAGGTTTGAATAGGTTTGGATGGAGCACTTTCATTTTGACGAAAAGATAAAGATGTCGTGGGAAGAGTTGAGTGGAGGAGATGAACCAAGTATGTACAAATTTCAATAGTAATTGAAGGGTCTGAAAGCTAAGATAAAAAAGTGGAACAAGGAATAATTTGGTAATATTTTCTCTGACAAAAAAAATATGGAGAGCCACTTGCAAGATATCCAAACCATTGGAACAAATGTTGGATACACCACGTGTAACATTCCCTCAGAACACTGCCGAAAAATGTGAAGCATAAGTAAAAGGCACTGTAAGTATGAATACTAGATTTATCAAAATTTGGTGAAATTGGTAATGTTATGCGGCTGGAAGTGTTGCACAACCAAAATGATGATTTGGGGATGAATCCACCACGGAGAGGGATGATTGGCTAGGAATCCATGTCATTAGATGACGGATGTCATCTTAAGTGTCATGGACGCTAGAGTTGCTCCTTTGGTTTAAGCATTTACCTGAGCTAACGTTAGAAGCTAAATGCCACAAAGTTGTGTTAGTAGGCTCATAAGGTATAGTTAACAACATAATCAAAATATTATTATTCAATGGCATTGATGAATACGTTGATATTCTAGTCTTGACAAAAGGTATAAGCAAGCTAGCCTTAATCACTCCTCAACATATAACTCACAAGTAATATCACTTTATACTCTCTTTCATTTACATGAATAGTTTTTTCGACAAATTGAAATATGGATAAAGAAGTGGTCTTTGAAATGACTTGTCTAAACTCTAATTTGACACTATGTTTTTGACAATATATTGATTTTTCTCTTTTGTAACCTTAGAAATCTTTCATTGTATATAATATTAAAATAATTAAGCAAATCCATTTTACATGATTTAGTATTTATTTGGATTAAACAATAATGTAGACCTATGAAAAAAATTGAGATGTTAACATATGGCAAGATAATTCAAACTCACTTTATGACTTTGGAAGACTTATGAACTTTTCCTTTTTGGTAACTTTACTATGCTGGAATTTTGAGAAGAGAACTCAATTCTGTGTGTGAAATAAATCATCCGTTTACATAAAAAGTTTCATTGGGTTCTTGGTCGCAGGGGATTTCGACTTGGAGAGATTTACTCCACGTCTTAGTTTCACCACGAATTGAGGGAAGTTCTGTTAAAAAAACTAAGGTGTAATATGACCAATTACCATGATTTAAGGAGTGGTCTCTTTAAGAGAGAACCATTTCCTCTTAGTATGGGATGTGAGAGCCTGGTTTTGAGGAAACTTAATCCGTCGAACTGAAGCGTGGCCTTTTCCTTCTGACATTTGTCGCCTGGATTTTTACGAAGTTTTTCTTTTAAAGGCTAGGTTGGAGGAGGGCGAAGGGGGTGAAGATCTGAAACAAGCAATCATTGTTATTGCGTCAACAATCGGATTGAGAAGGGAAATCCATTGGGAAAGGAGAAGTGAGGGTTTGATACCTCAACTCCTCTCATCGTCTGGGATAACTGTCTAGCAATTTCCGGAATGGGTTGGTTACCTATCTGGAATTGATCCGAAACGGATCTGAAGGTTGGTAAGTGTTCAATCCTTTTGTGACTTAAACTAGATACGAAACCATGAACTCGATCTGGAAGCTGGTAGGCATTCCTCTCTTTAGTATGCATTTGATTTTTGTTATCCATCTGTCTTGGTATAAGATTTCACTTAAAAAAATCTTCAACTTACTCTGCATATTGATGTTAGTTATATATCTGTTTTGGTATGCATGTATGTGCGTAGATTGGTAGTAAGTATATTTATTATAAGTACATATATAGAATCTGAAATAATCTACCAATAGTTGCGTGATATATGTCAATCCAAACTTTGAAATTATTTCCCCAATATTTGTGTTGATATTTGAAAATATAAAAACCTTGAAATCGTATTCGCAATGGATGCATTTGAATTCTGGAATGTGTCATCTCTCTCTGAAATCGTATTTCCCATGGATGCGTTTGAAATCTGGAATGTATCGTCTCTCTCTGAAATAGTATTCCCCATGGGTGCGTCTGAATTCTAGAATGTATTATTTTTCTCTCTGAATCGTGACCTCTCATTCCTATTGGTTTCCCAAGTGATTTGCTTCCTGTGTGTTAACCTACGATTTGAATGGTTGATACCTTGACTGTGTTTAAAGCTCAATTTTATATGTGAAGGGTATGCATCATAGAGATATGAATCGTGACCTTTGTACATTTCCTGTCAAGCGACCAATTAGATTGTTGCTTGTGTGTTTGATCTGCGATTTGAATGGTTAAATCTTTGTCTGCAATTGAATCCTTTATGCGATCTCTAACAAATCCCTTGTCTGAGATTTAAAGTTATTATTAGATCTAAAGTTATCATTAGATCTGAAGGCCTGAGCTTAAAAAACATGTACGTTCGGTTTATCCAACGGACCAACAATGAAGTTAACCATTTACTTCACTGTTGGTCCATTGGATAGACAGAACATACATGTTTGTTAAGGATGGCCGATCTGAAGGCATGTTTTGGTATTGATCTAGCCTGCAAATTGAATAGATATTATGGATTATGATATCCATTTTTTCCTATGGTCAAAATTGTATAAACAAAGATTACATTAAAAAAATAAAATCAAATAAACATTATTAAGGTCAATTAAAACCACTATCCAACAAAATATCAAATTCAAATCCAAAGCACAACCATGGATCCATTCCATATTCTTCTAACCTGGTAGATAAATCCAAAACTCAAAGCTCAAGCATGGATCCATTCCATATTCTTCTAACCTTGTAACTATTTCACTGTAATCGAGTTTGTTTTCTACCTGTTTTTTTCTAGCAATATGTTCACTTCCAATAATGGTATCATCGAAATTAGATCTTCTGAGCTTTTGACACCTTCAAACACCTTTCTCAATTCCCACCATAAAAAAGTTAAGCATAAAAAAGTGACATCATTTCCCACCATTAAGACAATTCATTTAATTACATACATAGTGTTCTATTAGGGTTTAGGGTGTTTTTGAGGCAGATAAAGTAGCTTCGACAGGATGCTCTGAGGCAGATAAAGTAGCCTCGACAGCATGCTCTGAGGCAGATAAACTAGTAGTACTCCCTTGTGTTGAAGGACTGCTTCGTTGGGCGCGAGAACGCCGTCTTGATATTCTCTTCGTTGCACTGTTCGATCTGCTTCTGCTGCTGCTGCGACTCATATCACGTCCACGATCTCGGAAGCTTCGGCTTCGACGACGGTAATCTCTATCTCTCTCTTGATGGAGTTCATGGCCTTCATGGTTGTCGCGGCCATTACCTAGCCTACCATCAGCCCTATCTCTGTAACTGTTTAGTCGAGGGGGACTACGGCTCCGATCTCTATACCTGTTTCGTCGAGAAGGGCTTCGTCTCCTAGATCTGGCGTCAGCACCAATTCTCCCTCGCTGTATTCTTTCTGCATTCGGACCATACTTCGCGTACTGGACCTTGATATATCTTCCATCAAACTTCATACCATCAAGCCTTTCAATGGCTTCGTCAGCCGCTTCTTCATATTTGTAGCGCACAAATGCAAACCCTCGGGACTGCCCAGTGGTCCTGTCTCTTGGAATATGGATATCCACAACTCGGCCGTATGGATCGAATAGGGGATATAGGTCTTCTACGGTTGTGCGGAAAGTTAAATTGAGAACCAACAGGGAATATGTGTCTGCAATATCGGGAGGGTTGGATCTCCGATGCTCGGACATCTTTTTCGCGTGAGATGAATCCGCACAGAAAACCAAATCTGAAAAAGACAATTAGGTTAGGGATTGGAATTACAGAAAATGCGCCTTCGCTTTCAGAGTGGTTTACAAAGGAATTTGAATTGAAGAAGATATATATATATATATATATATATGTGGTTAAAGGTTTTTAAGACCGACTTGTCAATTATCAAGGCTAATTTGGTTTGTAACCTCATCTCAAATTTATTTTAATGCAATTTTATTGTAATATTTTTAAAGAAAACACATCTTTTAACACTATAAGTTAGTACCACATATATTTTGTGGTGTAAAAGTGGTGATATTAAGACTATTTATAATTTTTGTGGTGTTAAAGTGGTGGTAATACCATCTCTTACATTTTGTGGTGTTAAGGTGGTGGTATTACCACTACATATACTTTGTGTTAATGTTTATTAATATTTTTGGAAATGGACTGTTATGACATTTATTTTAAGAGAAATGTCATTTTGGCAAGTACCATAAAGTGGTGGTAAGTCGTTATTTATCACATGGACATAGACATGTACAAATAAGTTTTAATTATGAGGATTTGCACCATAAACAAAAACAAATTCACACTTAATTATTTGGAAATAACTTAACACACTTGTTTATTTTTTGTTTTATTTATTAAATAATTCCTCTATATTAATTTATGAGGTTTTGCACCATACTCACAACAAATTAATCTTTTTATTTTTAATATTTTGTAAATAAGGTATTTTATTTTTAAATACACTTGCAATCATTTTTTAATTTATATTATAATTATAAAGTATTAATTTTCATTTATATTATAATTATAAAGTATTAATTTTAATTTATATTATAATTATAAAGTATTAATAAACATGATTCAAATTGGAATTTATTCAAATCATAACATTTCTTCATATCCATATAATAAATAGGTTTGTGCACATGGTTTATGGAGAAAACCTCTACCTTTAGCCCTAAAAGAAGCTTCTATGAATTTGGGACTAAGAAAGACCCATCAAAGGTCACCACACAACTCTTTCTAGGAGTATTATTAGCCTCTATGTGTGGGATTTAACACCATTATACTAGTTTTTTACTCAATAAGGATAGGTGTAGTGTACCTTAACATGGTTGACAAAAGAAACCTAGGCCTTAGTCTAAATGAAGTTTTTGGGCATCTAGGGTCAAGAATGATGTGTTGAACCATTATAAACGAGATTTTGAGAGGATCCATGGCCTTAGAATAGGGATAAAGGGGGGAATCAGAGGAAAAAAACACGATACGGGTATTGGGGGCATATAAATGATCAATGGAGGAAACTTAATCCTTGGGCCTTAAAGGAAACATCTAAGCATGTAGCATTAACAAATATACCTTGAACCAACAATTAGGTCCTCATAATGGTATTATTGGCATCATATTGGTTGTATTAGTGTCATTATGTGGTGTTCAACACACTATATGGGTATCAAGGCTCTTGACATGTTTGAGGGAGGAAAGCCAAGCCTTAGAACCTAGTAAAAACATTGTAGGCATGTAGTGACAGAACCGACACCCTAAACGACTGCACACAATCTATTAGGGATATTATCTACCTGTAAGTGAGGATGTCAACACCATTATGACATTTTCTTATAGTATGTATCAATCTTAAGGTTTGATATATTGTCATGCGAGGAAACTTAGGGCTTACACCTTGAAGGAAGCTAAGAAATACACCCATGAACTCCTAATGTTATCCTTGGCATTTGAGTGTTGATATAATTGACACTAGGTATGGGTATTAGAGCCTTGGACATACTTATGGGAGGAAACATAAGACTTAGGTCCTAAAGGAAGGTTTTTAGGAATTTGGTGTTAAGATCAATGAATCAAACTATCACATAAGACCTCTCGAAGTTAGCCTTGTATTACAAATGAGGATATGTATGCCATTAGAATATTTTGATCATCGGGTTTCTTTGAACATGGTTGAATGAACAAACATAGGTATTGGATCATAAAAGAATCTATTAGGAACCCATGGAAATGGATAACACTTCAAACCACAACACGATACCTCTTTATTAGGTTATTACCTCTAACTAGGGATATGGATGACATTATGAGGTTTATAATACTAAGTATGAGTCTCTAGGATTAAACATGGTTGGGAGTAGAAACCTCGGCCTTATACCCTAAAGGAATATTTTAAGCATCTTTTTTTAAGAATGGTTTCTTAATCCAACACACATGACTTCTTCAACATATCCTTGGCATGTGAATGGAGATATTGGAAGTAGTATAAGGTTTGAGCAAACATGTGAGTATGTAGGCCTTGTACATGGTTATGTGAATACCTAGGCCATAGGGACTACATGAATATGGAAGGAATCCAATCCCAAGAATGAATCCATGAGCCAAATAACATGATCTCTAAACATCATATATGACCTCCAAGTGGAGATAATGAGTTCCAAATAATGAGGTATGGGTCACAAGGTCCTCAATATGATTAAGGAAGTAGAATATGCATTAGGCCCTAAATTAAGCTTTCATGTATCCAAGGCCAAGAAGAAGACCTGAAACTTACACACATGACCTCACAATGGAATTGTTTAACTATGAGTTCGAATATTGGAACCATTTTAGTTTTTTGGATCTAGGTATTGGCTTTGAGGCATGGATCAAGGTAAATAAATTAAACTTAAAAATACTATTAAGTAATTGACACCCATAGTTATTATGTCATTAATGCTTGCATCATATTAATAATTATCCTTCATTGTTTTTTTTTTTACTAAAACGGTTATAGGCCTTTGATATTTATCTTCTGGCTAAAAAGCTGCCAGGAGCTTTACAAACAGAAATTCTGATCCTAAAAGTGCTTTAAATCCAGATTACTGGTATAGTGGATGGAACTGTGCCCTTACAAAAGTTCTGGAGTAGTCTAGACATACATAGAAATTCAGATATGTGTAAATAAGAAGATAGCAGCTAATGATTCAGAGTTGAAATAGAACAGATCCAACCTTCTGTTTAAGAAGTTTTGCCATGTTCCTTTGTCCAAGCTTCTACTTCCAGCTCAGAATTCCTATTCCCAATTTCTCCTGAAACTTCAGCTTGATCTTTCATGCTGGTCCATTAGTCTTCAACATCTCTTCTCTCAGCTCCTTTAGTTCTTTATTCGTTTCTTGCATGCTGGTCCATGAGTTCTTCAAATATCTGTATGGATTCCTTCTTTTGGACTGCTTTCTTCACGTTGTCGAGGCTCGATTTGAATTTGGAGAAGTCGAGTCTCTATGGGATGGTGAGCTTGCTACCATTTCTAATCGATTTCACTCCTTTAGCTTTCCTACCTGTGCTCTTAAGATAGCTTAATGAACGTGGAGAATGCCTTTAGCGCTGGAAGAGATCTATCTGGTATAGATCTTGATCTTCAAAAGCTGTCAAATCAATTAGCTGATACCCATGGATTTCCATATATAAGTGGTGCTCTATTCGCGTTTTTCTGAAGGCTGGCTAATAGAGACGCTAGTCCTTGATATCTTTCATGCTGGTCCATGAGTTCTTCAAGTATCTGTTTGGATTCCTTCTTTTGGACTACTTTCTTCAGGTTGTCCAAGCTCGATTTGAATTTGGAGAAGTCGAGCCTCTATGGAAGATGGTGAGCTTGCTGCCATTTCTAATCGATTTCACTCCTTTATCTTTCCTACCCGTGCTCTTACGATAGCTTAATGAACGTGGAGAATGCCTTTAGCGCTAGGAGAGATCTATCTGGCATAGATCTTGGTCTTCAAAAGATGTCAATTCATTTAGCTGATACCCATGGATTTCCATATATCTGTGGTGCTCTGTTCGCGTTTTTCTGAAGGCTCGCTAATAGAGACGTGTTTCCAAGTTCACAGAACCTTTTCTTGGAGAGCGAGGGACATGAGTCTTGCTCAGCTTGCACATGGGCATGCTTGGACTTGATGTCTCTATGCTGACGGGGGAATCTTTCCTTACTGACAGAGTTCTGGTCAAAAACACGTTCTGGACTGATCTGGTGAACATCCCAGCGATTCCACTAAGGGATGGGCTCATTTTTTTCAATTCCATTTATCTTCAGGACTCCTTTGCTCTGCTTGACTCCATTGTTTGCTTCCTGATCTACGAGATGATTGAGATTTCGGATTACATGATAGAATTCTACTTCTTCAAACTTTTTCATCTGGTTTATTATTTTCCAGTGGTAGTGGGCCAATTCCATACTATTGGGGGCCTTTTTCTTTATGAGAGCCTGAATTATAATTCTTGAATCTCCAATTATGACCAGCTTCTTTATGGATAGCCTTTTTGCTTGCTTCAGTCCTTTCCAGATGGCGAGGATTTTCGCGGTGTTATTGGTTCTTTGGCCCAGCCCCCAGGAGAAGTTTATGACCAATTTCCCGGAATAGTCTAGCAGGATTCCTCCACTTCCTGCCTGCCCGGGATTCCCTTTCGAGGCCCCGTCCACACGGAGAATGTGCTCATTCAGGGCTGCTCTCCATTTTATAAACTCTTGCTCCTCGAGCCTGATTTCCCACGGCGAGTAGTGTTTCGAGACAGTCTTAGTCCTTGAGAGAAGGGAAGGATCAATCTCTTGAAACCAATTGTAAACCTGTCTGTCAGGGGTGTTTTCATTGGTGATATCTGCATTGGAGGCTGCCATCTCTCCTGCCAGCGCCTTTACTTTATTGGCCACTTGGGTAGGGGTGGCTGTCGTGTCCCTAAATATTCTATTGTTGCATTCCAGCCACACTTTCTAGCAGAGTATTTTTGGTATCCACATCCAACACATCTTGATAAGCTTCAGATTGGCTAAGGGAAAAGGAGCACATTCAGTCGAGTTGGTGAACAACAAGGCGATGGTGGAGGGAAGAACCTTCATTGTTGTTAGTAAAAATATTAATATTAATACTTTTTAATGGTGAACAAGTCTTGAGTGTAGAGGATTGTTCATATACTTTGTTCATTGAATGTGAAAGGAAGATGAATTTAATAAATAGTGTGTGTTCAATTGTGAAGAAAAAAGGGTGCCATTAAACTCTTTTTGGGGATTGGGGTTTAAATATATTTGTTTGTTATTCAATTCAGAGTCTTCAATGAGGCAGCTGTTGCAACATGATATATGGAAGATTACTAGTTCTATGGCCTATGCTTAGTCATGGAAGAAATATTTTAATCTAGAGATCAAAGTCAAATCGACTACCCTTTGCAGTTTGAGTTCAATTTCTTTCAATGGGCCTATGACCTTTTGTAGACTCATTTTCCAATAGTTTTCCAAAGTGACGGTCCTAATTGGATGATGGAATTCATTTCAAGGTAGTCCTAGTGTGTGTGTGTGTGTAGAAATCATCTGAAGAAGGAATTCCTTCCTTCTAAGTCATTTATGATGATCGATGGAGTTCACCAGCAGAAAGTCTGCTATTTAAAGCTTTGTAATTTTTTTTTGTTAAGGTTAGGACCACCCTATTTTTTATTGACCACATCGAAAATCACCCTTGGTATCCTCTCAAGGCACAAGTTCTATTTCATATTCATCACAAGGATTGAGAGATAGTCCGAGCGATGGGGTAACTTAGGGTCCTTCTAAGGATATTATGGATCTTATTTTAAATCCAATGCAAGTTTTTGACCTCGGTTCAATTGATGGCTCATGGGATAAGAGAACTTTGTCGGCCTCTATTCTATGTGTCTATGTCGTCCCAAAGTATTGGCGTTGTTAAAGTTTGGTAGGTGAATACTAACAAGAGGAAGGTGGAAACATATCCAAATATCATGGACAATATAGGTAGAGTGGTGGGTACTACTCCTCAAGTAAAGTGATTAAATAAATTTGTGTCCCTTTCCCTAGAGAAAGGAGGCTCCTCTTTGGGTAATGTAGCACCAAGAAACAGGTTCAATACTCTTGCACTCACTCTACTATTTAAACGAATATTTTTCTTCTTTCTTGGAATGGGAGAGGGTTGGAGATCCTAGGTAGGAATAAAATTGTCCAAGGAACTTTAAAAAAGCCTCAACAATATGTGGTATTTATTTAGGAGGTGAAGTATGTTGATTTTGATCTTCATTGTCATATGATCTATTTGTGGAATCATCTCTTTTTTACCTCAAACCACATTCAAAAGGTTGGGTATGGTAGTGCCTTATGTATCCCCTTTCCTATGAGTTTTTCTTAGATCATATGGTTGTGACCTCAATAACTAGTGCATCTGAGAACTACTCTTTTGATACTTGTGAGAGTGCTTGGATTTTGGCCAATGTATGTTCCCAACATGAATTGAGGTCAAACCTACCTTTGCAAGTCGATCTCTTCCTCTTTTCTATATGTAGAATGGATAGTGGGTGGTGACTTTAACATGGTGAAATGGGTTTGTTATCATGGTGTTGGATCATGTTTAGTGGTATACATTTGTGTGGAGAATTTTTCATGGTAAAGGCGTAAGGATAGCCTCCAAATATTTGATCCTAATTGGGGAAAATAAGTTCTACTATGGAGGGTTCTTCACTTGGTCCAATTCACATTAGTGGAAGGATATCTTATTCATGTGAGAATTGATAATATGGATACTATGAGCATATTAGTTTTATGGAAAGATTTGAATGTTTAATGTGATGATGGAGACAACTTTTTCATATCATCCACCCATCCAAAATCCTATTTTGGGGGGCCATATGATTGCATCAAAGCTTTCTCCCTTGTTCAAGATAAATGTTTTTCATTTGAATTCCCTTCATTTCTCTTCTTTATTCCATATTTTTTGGAAAATTAATCCTTGTGTTGTAGGGGATAGGAGTTGTATGGTATAGAGGGAGGAATCCATTCATAGGACCATCAAATTCATGCATGGATTAATCCATATGATTGTTTGAAAGTGTATAAAAATGATTCAAGAGGATAGGTAGAAGTTAGAACAGATCCATAGCCTCGTTAAGTAGTACCTGCATAACATTGTCATTCAAGAGTTTGTAACTTTCACTTCAAGTTTGTTGTGCATAAGGAGGATTATATATATAGGTTCCAAAATCCATGTTAAGTTATCATGGAATCAACAAGGAGATAAGGGATCAAAGTTGTTCAAATTTATAATGAAGTAAGTGGTTGCTAACAAAGTACTTGGCCTTCACGTAGACGATGGTTCACTTGAGGAAGATCCATATAGGATCCAAAGTATGCTTGGAGATCATTTTTAGAATATTTTTTCTCCTTTCCTAGCAATAAAGGTTGAGGTTTTTGGCATAAATGCTTGTTATAGGATGTTTCTACACAAGGTCTTTGTTGTTGAACATTATAGGTTGTATAAGGATTTCACAAAGGATGAATAGTTTGCATTTCTTAGTTAAATATAGAATGGTAAATCTTCATGGATTGATGCACTACCTTGTGATTTTTACAATTCTATGTGAGATACTATTAGAGATGAATTTATTCACACGACTTTAAAGGCATTTTCCATAAGATGTTTGAAAGAGTCATTAATCTAAGGTTTATAAATCCCATTCCAAAGAACACTTCTAGGGAAACCATTCGAGGATGCGGACTAGTAACTTCATTGAGTATTTCTTACAATATCATGGCTAAGGTACCGTAGGTGCTTTTTGGTTGTACGACTGCTGTGGATTTGTCTTCTTGGTGGGTGACTACTATAAAGGTGGGATACTAATTGGTTGGCTTTGTTGAGGGAAAGGGATGTTTCTAGGAATATTGTGTGTAATGTGCATATAAGTTTCATTTAAGAGGCATTTATTCTAAACAATGTGATTTTTGGTTCGGTGGTCATAGAGTGGGACTAGGAATTTGAGCAATAAGATATCTTCCTTAAAAATGATTTTGATAAAGACTACGATCAAATTTAGTAGGAAGTCAATACAAATATGGGGATGTGTTCGGTGAAGGTTGAAAGGAACATCTATAACATATATAACAATGCTATCATAGAATGATGTGACCACCACATGACTACTTGAGCATATAAATACGCTTTTGTAATAATTTGTGGTTGTGTATATAATGATTAAACAGAAGTACCATCTCTGCAACATATCAAACATGTATCCAATTTCATTTCAAGTTTCGCATACAATAATGATAATGCTATATAGTAATAAAATAAACTAGTAAAGATTTCTTTTAATCTTAATATTTGAAGCCTACTTTATTTTAGTTTTGTTTTCTTCTTTTCACTACTTAATAGACCCGGAGTTTAAAAATCCAACCTAGATTCGCATTAATTATGGGTTTATCAAGCATTGGAGGCACCAAATCACTTGCTATGGAACTTAAGATGATACCATGCTCATTCATTTAAACTAAAAAAGAAAATTACATCCAAATAAAACACACATAAAAACACCATTATAATTAAAATAGCTTAACTAATTTATAAAATTAAAAAAAATGTTAAATCTCTTTTTGAGATCTTATCTATTTTATTCAAAATTGTTCTTTCTTTATTTAATCTTTATTTCAAAAAGAATCTAAAAACATATTTTAAAATTATTATTTTTTAAATGAAAATGATGTAGGAACAATTTTATTTCCATCAATCATTTAAAAACTATTACACATATATATATTAAAGATAAAAATAAATTAGATAATTTAATTTATTATTATTGTAATCATTATCTGAAATCATCTTAGAAAATTAAAAATTTAAATAAATTAATTTAATTACTTTGTTGTCAATCATATCTTAATCATAAGCCCAATATTTCTTTTATAATTTCTTATCAATCATATTGTAATTATAAGCACAATATCTCTTTTATTTGAAAACAATGATGATAAACTTAAACTTTTATTTTGTTTTATTGCACATTATCTAAATAATGTTACTTTATAATATATTAATATAAATAAGTATATTTGAATATTAATATATATTTCAAGATTTTAGTAATAAATTATTCAATAATTTTTATTTTATAAATTGTAATCATCCATTTTCATTATATTTTAGTATTTTTTTAATTTAAAGTGATTATAGATCTTTCCAAAATGGTTAGCAAATAGTATGGAAACATCAATAAAAATAGTTGAAAATTTAATGGATTGGGAAATTTCAGTGTAACATACCTAAAACTGGAAAATAAATATTCATTATTTATTCAGCAAAACATTATGTTACATTTTATTGTAATATTTATGACCAAGTAGGTCAAGATGACTCTAATTGAAGAATTATTTATTTTATTAATTAATAAGAGGAGACACCTATTCAGGGGAGACTGTTAAATGAGTGTTCACTGCCACTAGGATGAAGGAGCAGCTGTAAAAAGCTGATTGATGAGTGGCAGCGCCAACATTCACTTTCTAGCTATTGCAGGAGCATAATCCCTAAAAAAGTGATCATGTTCCCTAAGAGGAGGAACTGAGTTGGGTGGCTCATTAAAATACAAACTAACCCTAAGACATAGGCAATCTTATATAAACCATCAAATTGAGCAGAAAGCTCACCATTTTCATTCTGATTTTCTGAGAGAATGACTTTGTGATTGCTGCAAACTGAAAAGCCAAGAACACAAAGAATTTGATGACGGGATAGCTAATGTGAATTGCTGAGTTAAGTTTGTTGGTGTGCTGAGTTGAAAAAGTCTGTTGTGTAGAAGAGTTCTCCGTCCTAGTGGTGCAGTGTGCAAGCACAGGGGTCCTAAGCAAGTGATCTGGCTGCTTCAGGGAAGGTTGGGCAGAACAGTCTCCCTGTGGTGTTGGTCCCATTTCTTTGTAACATTTCCAAGTTCCAATTCTAATTTGTTTATGTCATCATTAGTCTTGTTTTAAGGAACTGTAAGTTGTTCATATTGAAGTGTAGTTATAGAATTTAGTATTGGAAGAGATTGATTGATTTAGAAATGAAAAAGAATATTTATCCCCTATATTTTTCCTTTCATTGAAGTGATGTACTCTAGTACACGAGGATATAGAATTAAGATTGATTAAGTAGTAATATATTGAATTAATAAATGTGTGCTTTCCTGATTACATAATATAGATCTGATGTATGTACTATACAGTTTAAACCTTTTAGTAGTTAGAAATTATGCATTGAACTAAAATACAAAGTACATATCTACTTTTCCAATGATAAAGAAATTACTTTCGTAAAGCAGTAAAAGAAATTTCAGAGTAATAAAAGTACAGAAAATGAGACAGTTATGTTAGACCTTAATAGTTTTGTAAGTTCCATTTTTCATAGTCGTTGAACTATTCTATAAATATCAGGTCGAGATGATCGACGAATCCTAGCACTGATATGAGGCTTTAGATTTAGTTTGATATTGTTTCGAAGTAGTTCATTGTAGAAGTAAGTTAGTCATAGATCTAAACCTTGATCTGGTTTAATTAGTATTATACATATTATTTTATTCTAAGAATTTCAAAAATTATGTAATAAAGCTATCATATGCAAGTTTACATCTCTAACAATTAATGAAACCCTAGAATTTTCTTTAAGATCATGGGTGAAATTACGATGAAAACTACAAAGTCAATATGATTCATTTCTACACCTTTCACCAGCTTATCTAGAAAGGGGTTGTATTATATAAACTACAATATTATTCCAAAAACGCATAGTAATTTATAATATGAGAAAACTATCAAAGTATCTCATATCTCCACTCACATTTTTCTTTATAAATTCAAGAATGAGGTTACAGTGATCCATAACGTCTCCGTTGATATAAATATTTTATTTATAGTAAAAATATTTTCAGAAATAGTGTTTCCAACCCAATAAATTGACAGAGGGAGAATTTTACGGACTTGACGATTTCAAGTTCTTATTTACTTAGGTCTAGTCTTTAGATGAAAGGGCAGGATCTGTTCCAAAAAACCATTTTCAAAACACAGAGTCTCCTCATAGTTTTTCTCCAAGATCGTATATAATCTTTAATATTAACATTTATGGAAGAAGCTTCCAGCGAAACTGTAACATGAAATCAAAGATGATAAAATCTCCATCGTTTATATCACTAAGGAGTAAGGCTCTCGCCACTTATTAAGAAAAAACAAAACAAAAAATAGTAAGATTTCTCTAACACATTACGGCAATGTATAACCTTTCAGTACTCAAACAAATAAAGCATACTTATACAACCAATTCATGGGATATCGCATATTATGTACACATAATGAAGATCAATTCAGTGATGGGATTATAGTGGCGGCTAAATAAAAAAAAACTCTTGAAGTAATAGCATAAAAACCCTAATTTCTTTGTACAATATTCATGCAACAACTGTCACAAGATCTATCATAGCTAGCAACATATACTTTTCCACGATTTTCCCTATTGCTCTAGGTTGCCCTAATTTAATTATAAATTGTAAATCAAATAAATAAAAATAGCAAGTTAATCTAGTTGATTTTATTTCTTAGGAAACATCACGGAGGAAGTTCGGCAAATCCTTTTACAAAATTCATTTCCTCTTGGTCTATCAAAATATTAACATTGAGTTTGGATTAACTTCAAAGGTCAGAGATAAAATACAAAAGTAGGGCTCATGGCCACAAAATCTTTACACAGTGTTAAACTCTCATAGGGACCGCAATGCCAGAGTTGAGATCGAAAAAAGTAAGTAAAAAAAAAAAGAAAAACTACAGCTGTTCCCTTCCCTAGAGCCAGGATAAGGTAATACTAATGAGTCTTACCTCTCAGATACTATTCTTTTTCTCTAGTAGAGGATCACTTGGTAGATCCCACATACACATTTAATTTCAAAGTTTAAAAATGGAAGAGAACGAATTTTTTTTAAGGACACTTTCAACAAAATTTAAAAGCACAGAAGCTTGAGTAGCAAAGAAAAAACCTCACCTCTATAACATTTTTTACTGAACCAGGTAAATTCTCCTAAATTATGTTCCAATTGTTCCACCCAAAGACTGCTATGGTAAGTAATTAACCTTGGTTCTATGCGCGGGATCTTAAGAGAAAATTGTTCTAGTTTCTCCAACTCGACTTCTAGCAAGAGTTCTGCACAATCGGGCAGCGAAAAAACATAGAGTGCTTACAAAACCCTTTCCAAACCTGACAAGACCACTATCATGTTGATGGTTGTGATTTTCGAGATCCATTAAGGACCTAAAGCTTCATTCCTTGTATCTTCTGCCAGGGAGGAGACCCTTTAATGTCATCACATGGATCATTCCGGAGAAAAATTATAAATTGTCCTTTCCAGATAAACTATCAAATCAATGAATCCATGCCTATACTCAACCTTCATTTAAGCCTTCAATTATATTTCTGAGGGAGACCAAGTTACAACTTCGAGATTAAGTATGTCTTAGTTAGGTGAGTTCTTAAGACCGTTGTGGCACTCAAATGGTAAGTTGAAGTTGCGGGTAAGTCTTGATATTTTTTGAGCCAAGGTCAAGCCTTCTACCTGCACACACGAAGTAAATTTTCCATGCATTAGCCGATGAGGCTAAGTAAGACTCAAAACTTACCTGCAAATCTTGTTTAGTTTCAGAACAACAAAAAACTATGATTACTTTGATAATTGCAAAAGAAAGGTTAAAAACAAAGTGAGACTTGAGTTGTTTCAGATTTATACAAATATTATATATGCCAAATAAGGTTAGTAAAGAACTCTTGGAATACTAATGTTTCCCTTAGAATTTTGTTATATAAGTATTTTACAACCAAGGCAAATACTTATAACATATATATAAGTATTTCATAGAATCCCTTAATATTACAGCAGTAAATAATTTTTTTACTTTTACGATTTTTTAGTGATGTTACATGTGGTATCATAGCGAGGTTTCAACACTAGGCCTTGTAGACTCACTCGCTTATAAGGAGAAACATTATAATAATTTATTTTTGTATTTATTTCTGTAAAACTTCCAGAAACATAAAAACATGTTTTGCAGAAAATGGAGAATGTTGAAGCCTCTGCTGAAAATGGCCCTCAACATAATAACCCTGACAACTTTTATGTGGATATGAATAACCCATAACTAATACAAACAGTCAGAGAACTAAAGGATGAAATTCAAACTGTGAAACAAGATAAACAAAGAATCTTAGAAATGAATGAATATCTTTTGGACAAAATGATTAAACAGGAAAAAAATAAAAGAAGTGTTATCGAAACTGATTTTGACACAACGTCCTTTAAGCATAAAGGAAAAAGGGGAAAGTATCCAGATGGTGAATTATCCTTAGAGATTAAACTAAGGTCATGTAGGGAAAGACATAGATACATAAGTGACAGTAGTGATAGTGACCAAAAACCTAGGAAAAAGAAATATAAACCCTAGGAAGAGATTTCTAGAGAATTCAAGAAAATAAAATCTCCCATGTTCAATGGAGAAGTAGATAAAGGCCCGAGGAAGCATAAACATGGCTATCAGGCATGAACAAATACTTCCTAATTTACAATTATCTGACGGATTAAAGGCCATAATGGCTATATACAAATTGACCGGGAAAGTCGACATATGGTGGCAAGATATTAAGAGGGTCAAGAATGTGAAGGAGAAGTTCTTGACTTGGAGGGTTTTTAAGAAGTACTTCAAGAGAAAGTTTCTATTTGAACAATATTATGAGGACAGAGCCAAGGAATTTTATGACTTAAAACTAGGTTCCATGTCTATGAAGGAATTGAGCAACAAGTTCTTAATTTTGCTGAGATATGTACCATACATAATAGATGAAAAGACAAAGATTCAACAATTCCTAAGTTTTTTACATGCTAGCTTCAAGGATAGGATTGAGTTTTACAATCATAAAACCTTGGAGGAAGCTATGAGGAAGGCGAATTCACTATGAGCAAGACAAGAAAAGAGAAAGTCTACCAAATTGGAAGACTAAAAACACTAGTTAATTTGATCAAAGGAGAAGAGGATTCAAGTCAAACAATAGTTTTGGAAGTAAGACCCAAAACTTCTCCAAAAAAAACTACTAGAATACTGATTTTAAGAAAAAAATACCTCAGAATACTGTAGCATCAAAGGGTAGTGATTTATCTAACAATTTTGTTAGAAATACTGAACAACGGGAACCTCTCAATTGTTGGGAATGCCAAGGACCACACTACGCCAAGTACTGTCCGAATCGAAAGGTAAATACTAGTAACATATAAACTGTACAAGAAGAAGAAACAGTTGGAGATGTGGCCAACAAAATGCACAGGATCAATGCAGCGTTGTAAAACCGACATGCAGACCACCAGACTTTTATGGTAGAAGTGCAAGGTATGATCCAAAATTTCTCTGTTTCCATCTTACTTGATCTAGGAGCTAGTATTAGTTATATATCTCCTAGGATAGTGGAAAAGTGTAAATTACCTTTAAATAAATTTGATAAATCATGGTGAGTCCAGGTAGCCACAGGATCTAAACAAAAGGTAGTAAACTATGTTGAAAGTTGTAATTTGATGATGAACCAGTTTGAAACTAATGTAAAACTAAAGGTGTTACCTTTATGATCTTACGATATTCTCATAGGAATGGATTGGCTTGAAAAACACCAAGTAATTTTAAATTTATTTCAAAATACTTTTAATTGTTTAAAAAAGGAAGGAGAAAGAACTACTGGTGTAGGAATTTCCAGAAAAATATCTGTTGGACAAATTTCAGCTTTACAGATGAAAAAGGCTATAAATTTTTTGTTGTGCATGTTATAAATAATGAACAAATTAATAATGAAAATAAACCAGGATTTGAGGATATCCCGATCTTGTAGGATTTTGTGGATGTATTCCCAGAAGAAATTCTAGGCATGCCTCCTAAACGAGATCTAGACTTTACAATTGAATTAGTACCCGGAGTGGTACCTATTTCGAAAGCTCCCTACCGAATGAACATCTTGGAGCTGAATGAAATTAAATTACAATTGCAAGAGTTAATCAGATAAACATTACATTACACCAAGTGTATCCCCTTGGGGAGCCCCGGTCCTTTTTGTTAAAAAAAAATACGATACTTTACTCCTATGCATAGACTACCCTCAACTCAATAAAATGACAATTAATAATAGATATCCTCTGCCCCGCATAGACGATCTGTTTGATCAGATACACAGAGTGATGATATTCTCTAAAATTGACTTAAGGTTTGGTTATCACAAAGTTATAGTTAAGGTTGAAGACTTCTTTAAAAATGCTTTTCGGACAAGGTATGGGAATTATGAATTCGTGGTTATGCCCTTCGGGCTTACCAATGCACCGATGAACTTTATGTGTCTAATGAATAGTGTTCTAAGTAAGTATTTAGACAAATTTGTAGTCTTCTTTATAGACGACATATTAATTTATTCTAAGACTAAAGAAGAGCATGATGAACACTTGAAAATAATTTTGCGAGTGTCAAGAGAAGGTCAATTATATGCTAAGTTCAGTAAATGTGACTTTTATAAGGATAAAATACAATATTTGGGACACGTAATATCCGAAGAGGGGATATCAGTGGACCCAGATAAAATAAAAGTTCTTATTGACTGGCTTGCTCCTAAGGACATAACTAATGTACGATCGTTCATGGGAATAACAGGGTACTACAGAAAATTTATTAAAGGGTTTTTAACAATTGCAAATAATATAACTTCATTACACAAGAAGGGTAAGAAATTTAATTGGGATCAGAAGTGCGAAGACAATTTTAATAGACTAAAAAATTAATTAACTACTGCACCCATCCTGAAAATAGCATACCCAAACAAAGACTTCGTCGTATGCAGTGGTGCATGCAACGAAGGCTTGGGAGGGGTGCTGACTCAGGAAGGTCATGCAATTGTATATGGATCAAGAAAATTAAAAATTCATGAAAAGAACTATGCAACTTATGATTTAGAGTTGGATGCAATAATTCACGCTTTAAAAATGTGGCTTCATCACTTAATAGATAAAATATTTATGCTAATGTGTAATAACGTAAGTCTAAAGTATTTGTTTGATCAGAAAAATCCAAACGCAAGGCAAGCTAGATGGCTAGCTTTCCTTAGCGAATATGATTTTGAGATCAAACATATTAAAGGGAAGGAAAACAAGGTGGTTGATGCCTTGATCAGAAATGTTGTAACAAGTTTTGTGGCTACCATTAGCAGTTGTAAAACTAATTTGGAAGATAAATTGAAAGAACGAAGTAGGCGGGATCCAGAATATCAAAATTTAAAAGAAAAGACAATTCAAAATACATCTGAAAATGTAATTACAAATTACAGTTTTAATGAACAAGGTTTAACACTGTTTAAAAATAGACTGTATGTACCTAATGTATTTGAAGTTAAGCTGTTGATTTTGAATGAAATTCATAAAAGTCCTTATTTTGGACATCCAGGGTATCAGAAAATGATAACTATGTTAAAAAAAGAATACTTTTGGCCTAACACAAAAAAATGAGGTTGCTGAACTTTTAGGTAGGTGTATTAAGTGTCAGTGAGTTAAGGCTGAACATCAACACCCAATGGGCCTACTACAACCATTACCAATACCAAATCGAAAGAGGTAAGTCATTAGTCTTGACTTTGTAACTGGTTTACCTAAAAACCAGAAACAAAATGATTCCATAATGGTGGTTGTAGAAAATTTAAGTAAAGCAGCACACTTTATTTATGTTAAAAAAACTCTTTCAACTACAAATATTGCTGATATTTTTATGAAATAAATTTTTCGTCTACATGAAATTCCAAAGGTAATTATTTATGATCGAGATCTTAAATTTATTGGTAATTTTTGGAAAACTTTATTTAAAGTATTAGACACTAAATTAAATTTTAGTACTGCTTATCGTCCACAAACGAATGGACAAACAGAAAGAGTTAATCAGGTACTAGAGGATATGCTGCAAATGTATGTTAGTGATTATCCCAATAAGTGGGAAGACTATTTACATCTAATTGAATTTTCTTACAATAACCATTATCAAGCCTCAACAAAGCTTAGTCCTTTCGAGATATTATATGGTAGAAAGTGTAACACCCCTATTACATGGAGTAATCTAGTAGATCAATTAATGTTAGGACCTGACATGTTAAAAGCATTGGAACTAACAGTGAAACAGGTACAAGGCAACTTGAAAACTGCTCAAGACAGGAAAAAGAGTCATGTTGATCTTAAGAGAACACCGAAGGAATTCTAAGTTGGTGAGCATGTGTTTGTTAAGGTTAAACCAAGAAAAAACAATTTTAAATTAGGGATTTGTGCTTAAATTAGCACCGAGATATTGCAGACCATTCGAGATATTGGAAAGAGTGGGTCTAGTAGCTTATCAATTAGTGTTACTGCCTAATCTTAAAATACATAATGTTTTTCACATATCTATTTATAAAAAGTATATACATTATGCTACTCATGTGATTGATTGGAATTTGATTTAGGTAGAACCAGAAGGATATTTTCCGGTGGAACCAGATTGTATTCTCGACACGAGGGAAATTTTTCTTCAGAATCACACCATTGGACAGGTAAAGGTGTAGTGGAAACACCTCAGTCCAAATGAAGCAACTTGGGAACTGGAGAGTGATATGCGGGTGGCATATCCAGCTCTGTTCAGAGAAGACTCAGGATAACTTAAGAAACATCAAGGACAATGTTGAACTTAATGGGGGGTGTTTGTAATATACCCAAAACAGGAAAAAAATATTTATTATTTATTCAGCAAAACATTATGTTAAATTTTATTGTAATATTAATGATCAAGTGGTTCAAGATGGCTGTATATGAAGAATTATTTATTTTATTAATTAATAAGAGGAGATACCTATTCTTGGGAGACTGTTAAATGAGTGTGCACTGCCACTAGGATGAAGGAGTAGCTGTAAAAGGATGATTGACAAGTGGCAGCACCAACATTCACTTTCTAGTTGTTGCAAGGCAATAATCCCTAAAAAAATGGTCACGTTCCCTGAGAGGAGTAATTGAGTTGGGTGGCTCATTAAATTACAAACTGACCCTAAGACCTAGGAAATCTTATATAAACCATAAAACTGAGAAGGAGGCTCACCATTTTCATTTTGATTTTCTGAGAGAATGACTTTGTGATTGCTGCAAACTGAAAAGCACACAAAGAATTTGATGAGGGGATAGCTAAAGTGAATTGTCGAGTTAAGTCTGTTGTTGTGCTAAGTTGCAGAAGTCTGTTGTGTAACAGAGATCTTCGTCCTAATGGTGAAGTGGGAAAGCTCGGGGATCCTAAGCAAGTGATTTGGATGCTTCAGGAAAGGTTGGGTGGAATAGTATCCCTGGGGTGTTGGTCCCATTTCTCTGTAACATTTCTAGGTTCCAATTCTAATATGTTTATGTCATTATTTAGTCTTGTTTTAAGGAACTGTAAGTTGTTCAGAATGAAGTGTAGTTATAGAATTTAGTATTGGAAGAGATTGATTGATTTAGGAATGAAAAAGAATATTTATCCCCTATATTTTTCCTTTCACCGAAGTGATGTACTCTAGTACGGGAGGATATAGAATTAAGATTTATTAAGTAGTAATAGATTGAATGAATAAATGTGTGTTTTCCAGAATATAGATGTGATGTATGTACTATACATTTTAAACCTTCTACTAGTTAGAAATTCTGCATTGAACTAAAATACAAAGTACAGATCTACTTTTCAAATGATAAACAAATTACTTTCATAAAGCAATAAAAGAAATTTCAGAGTAATAAAAGTAGAGAGAATCAGATAGTTATGTTAGACCAAGTAATAGTTTTGTAAGTTCATTTTTTCGTAGTCGTTGAACTATTCTATAAATATCAAGTCAAGATGATCGACGAATCCTAGCACTGATATCAGGCTTTAGCTTTTGTTTGATATTGTTCCGAAGCATTTCCCTGTAGAAGTAAGTTAGTCATAGAGCTAAACCTTGATACGGTTTAATTAGTATTATACATATTATTTTATTCTAAGAATTTCAAAAATTCTGTAATAAAGCTATCATATGCAAGTTTACATCTCTAACAATTAATGAAACCCTATAATTTCCTTTAAGATCATGGGTGCAATGACGGTGAAAACTACAAAGTCAATATGATTCCTTTCTACACCTTTCACCAACTTATCTAGAAATGGGCTGTATTATATAAACTGTGATATTATTCTAAAAATGCATAGTAATTTATAATATGAGAAAACTATCGAAGTATATCATATCTCTACTCACATTTTTCTTTATAAATTTAAGACCGAGGTTACAGTGATCCACAATGTCTCCATTGATATAAACTTTTCTATTTAGAGTAAAAATATTTTCAGCAATAGTGTTTCCAGCCCAAGAAATCGTCAAAGGGAGAAGTTTACGGCCTTGACAATTTCAAGTTCCTATTTCCTTAGTTTCATTATTTAGATGAAAGGGTAGGACCTATTCTAAATACTGAGGGTTCCAAAAAAACTATTTTTAAAACACATAGTCTCCCCACAGTTTTTCTCCTAGATCATATTTAATCTTTAATATTAACATTTATGAAAGAAGATGTCACCCAAACTATAACACGGAATCAAAAACGATAAAATCTCCATCGTTTATCTCACTAAGGAGTAAGGCTATGGCCACTTATTAAAAAGAAAAAAAAACAGTAAGCTTTCTTTAACACATTACGGCAGCATATAACCTTTCAGTACTCAAACAAATGAAGCATGCTCATACAACGAGTTCATGGGCTATCGCATATTATGTACACATAATGAAGATCAATTCAGTGATGCGATTACAACCATAGCTAAATAAAAAACAAATCTTGAAGTACTAGCATAAAAACCCTAATTTTTTTATACAACATTTATGCAAGAACAGTCACAAGATCTACCATAGCTAGCAGCCAAGACTTTGCCACGATTTACCCTACTGTTATGGGTTGGCCTAATTTAATTATAAACTATAAATCAAAGAAAGAACAATAGAAAGTTAATCTCATTGATTTTATTTCTTAGGAAACATCACCCAGGTAGTTTGGCAAATCCTTTTACAAAATTCATTTCCTCTTGGTCTATCAAAATATTAACGTTGAGTTTGGAATAGCTTCAAAGGTCGGAGTTAAAATACTGAAGTAGGGCTCATGACCACAAAATATTTACATAGAGTTAAACTCTCATAGGGACCATAATGCCAGAGTTTAAATCGAAACAAGTAAGTAAAACAAAAAGAAAAACCGCAGGTGTTCCCTTCCCCGGAGCCAGTATAAGGTAAGACTAACGAGTCCTGCCTCTCAGATACTATTCCTTTTCTCAAGAAGAGGACCACCTGGTATATCCTACATACACATTTACCTGCAGAGGTTGAAACTAGAAGAGAACAATTTTTTTTAAGGACACTTTCAACAAAATTTAAAATGACAGAAGCTTAAGTAGCAAAGTGAAAACCTCACCTCTGTAACCTTTTTTCCTGAACCGAGCAAAGTCGCTAAAATTCAGTTCCAACTGTTCCACCTAGAGACTGCTACGGTAAGTAATTAACCTTGGTTCTATGCGTGGGATCTTAAGCGAAAACTGTTCTAGTTTCTCCAACTCGACTTCTAGGAAGAGTTCTAGAGAATCGAGCAGCGAAAAACTAGGAGTCCTTACAAAACCCTTTCCAAACCAAACAGGACCACTATCATGTCGATGGTTGCGATTTTTGAGATCCATTAAAGACTTAAAGCTTCGTTCCTTGTATCTTCTTCCATGGAGGAGACCCTTTAATGTCATCACATGGATCAATTTGGAGAAAAGTTATAACTTGTCCTTTGCAGATTGTTAGAATATAATCCGTTATGGTTATATAATGTAAATAAATAAATAGTAGGAAGCCAAACAGGCTGAGCGGAAGGTGAAACCCAACCGCCATGTAATTTGTATAAATATAGGCATTTGCATTGGAATAATAATCAATCGGGAGTTATTACAAACAAGTGGTATCAGAGCTTGGCTGCCTGCCTGCCATAACTCCTGCCTATTGCCAGTCTGCCCATTCCTGACATTCTGCTTTCCAGTCCATTGCCAGACTGCTCCATCAGTCTACCAGTCGAGTCGCATGCATTGTCTGCGTTACAATTCCTTCATGATTGAGTTTGTGTGCTACAAACCCTAATGCTGATTCTTCTTTGTGCTGCGACCTCTTAATTTGCATATCTCCACTCTCGCTGTAAATGCGTTCTGGAATGTTTTTTGTCTGGTGCTCCGTACTCCGTGTGAGCTCTGAATCTTTCCTCCTCGATTTCTGAGTGAGCCCTTGTTATTGAATGTTACATTGAAGACTGCGTTGAGATTGATTTTGAGACTGCGGTGAGGTTGATTTTGAGTCTGCGTTGAACTACAAGAGAATACTCGCAGGCTACAGCAACGCGTGACTACATTGAAGTCGTATTGGAGTAATGTTGGATATTGTCTGTCTTTTGATGAGAATCTGCGAAGATTGAAGAGAACGCCACAGCCTGAAGAATGACCTCTGTGTTAAAGAACGCCACAGCCTGAAGATTGAAACTATCTTGATGTTGTGATACTTTCATATTTTGTGAGCTCGACCCATTCCTGGTCACTATTTCTTTGTCGGCCTGCCTGTCATTGTTGCTTCAACGTTATTCCTTGCTGCAGCCTCAAACTGAGGCCCCCATTCCATGGACTGCATATTCATATTATTCAGCATCTCAGAATTTAGAGTATAACCACTACTTCCAGTAGTTTGTTCACAATACCCTCTGTGAATTTGACTTATCTGGTGTGATATAGTGAGAGGAATGAACGCTGAAATAGCGTGGTGGAAAGAAAAACCCTAAGTTTTTTTGGAATATCATTGAGTTTTGGAGCTGTACAAACCCTAATTCCTGCGTGGAGAAGAGACTCACGGCGTGAAGTGTAGATTCAGTACCTTCTACAGCGTGAAGGCACTACTGCGTGGAGATGTGAATGTTGTGCGTGGAGTTTATATCTGCGTTGAACCATTGAATACCTATCAGTGGTATCTCTTGAAAAATTATATTCTCCATTGTGAAAACAGCCTGCTTGTAATTCCACCATATGTGAGCTGCAAAGTCTGTGTGAGACTGAAGAATGCTATGTTGTATGCTGTCTGAAGATTGAAGAATGCGTTGAAGTATGTTGTCTGAAGACTGAATGGTGATAGCATTAAAGATAATGAGTGAAGAGACTGACTACGTGCTGAGAACGGGACAACAGTCTCTCCGTGGTGTTTCTCAAAGAGAAATGTGTAGGAGAGAAGACCGACACTAGTAGTTGAAGAAGAAGGGCAAACGGTGAAGACCACGGCATCTACTCCCAGCCTCATGGTTGTCGCCTTCAAGCAGCTCTGGTAGCGTCCGAGCACCGAATCCTCGAAGAGACTGGATTTAATGCATACATATATTGTTTGCAATTTGAAGAATGCCAGAGAACTGAATTGCAACCAGATATTTGAAGCGTGTGACTTAAGCGATGATCTTGGAACTGTTGTATAAAGAGAAAGCCTGATGTTCTGCCCTCATGAACTGATCGAGAATGAGAGTTGAGTATGCGACCTCTCTCAACTTCCTTTGAATTTTGAAACCATATTCTACAACTGCTATTGAATGAGGCATTGTTTTATTGCTGCGATTTCTTTACTATGCGTGAAGGTCGTATATATATGAAACTGGTGATTTCGAGCCTTTTAACGGTGTAAGATGGTGATTTGAAGGGAGAAAACTGGTGATTTCAAGCTATTTGACGGTGAAAACTGATTATTTTCAGTGTTTTTGGTAAAGATTCCTCCTGGAAGTGGAGCTGTGACCTGTGCTCCAGGCCTTTTGTTGTCCATAATCATCTAAATGTTGGGTTTTCTCCTTTCGATCTAAAACTGTGCACTGGAGAGATAATATGCGTTGATCATATATATATGCGTTGATGATATATATGCTGTGTGAATTTTGAAGTGAACCCTAATTTGTTTGAAGTAAACCCTATTTTTTCTTGCAAAGTCTGGATTGCGCTGAGATTGATATATTGCAGACCGATATATGACTGATATTGATATATTGTAGACCGATATAAGCCTGTGTATGACTGACAGTGATATATTTTGTATCTACTGATATATTTTCTATAAAATTGCATTGTATTCACCTTGGCAAAGACTGTAAACCTGCAAGGTTATTATTTTTCTGTTTCTCTTTGTAAATTACACTAACAGTTGTAAAGATGCACTCTTTGGCATCTAGTATTGGTGCTGCCCTAGCTGGAAAAGACCAATCCAAAGACCCTTCCAAGGGAGAATGCAACAAGAGAGGACGAGGAAGAAGAAACTTCAAAGGCAGAGGGGGCAGAAACAACTCCAGAAAAAGATCAAAGTGCAAGCATTGTGGAAAGACTGGGCACACATCAGATTAGTGTTGGGATTCATGGGACTCCATCAAAGACAAGCACAACCAGAAGAAAGATGACCAAGATGCTAGTAAATCTTCTGATTCTTGTATTGTTGCACATTGTAATCTTGGATTTAATGAAATGACTTCTCTTTCATCTTATAAAGATTTTTGGCTGCTTGATACTGGTGCAACATCACACATGATATTTAGAAAAGACTGTTTTGAAGAACTGAATGAAACAATAGATGGCATAGTGTACTTTGCAGATAAGTCAAGCATTAAACCAAAAGGAATGGGCACCATTCGACTAAAGATGCCTGGATTCCCTGATTTCTTGTTGAAGAACGTTCTCTATCTTCCTGAGTTGCAGAGAAGCCTGTTGTCCATGGTGGAAATTCGACAGCAAGGCCATTCCATCCACATGTTTGATGGAATCGTTGAAATAAGAAAGTCCTCTAACAACCAAGTCATCATGACTGGATATGAAGATGGGAAGTTGCTGAAGCTGAAGGGTTCATCCACAAGATTTCAGAACTATGCCTACCTCTCTCAGTATGGAGAAGGTAATATGTCATCTAGCTCATTGTGGCATGCAATATTTGGTCATCTAAATTATAACAGTCTTCGTTTGTTGAGAAAGAATGGTGTATTTGGCTTGCCCACCATTCCTAAAGAGAAGAATAAATGTTATGCATGTATTTTAGGGAAACATAGTAAGCTGCCATTCCATGAAGCTAATTTCAGAGCAAGTAGGAAATTAGAGTTAGTACATTCTGATTTATGTGGCCCAATGCCAACTCCTTCAGCAAATGGGAACAAGTATTTTATGACATTTGTTGCTGACTACTCAAGAATGTGCTGGACATACTGTTTAAAGACAAAATCAGAAGCATTTCAAACATTCAAAGACTTTCATGCATTGATTGAAAAACAAGCACAATAACAAATTAGTACACTTTGTACTGATAATGGAAAAGAATACACTTCAAATTCTTTTGAAGCTTATCTTCGTCAACATGGAATTGCACATCAGACTACCATTCCCTACAATCCTCAACAAAATGGTGTAGCGGAAAGAATGAATAGAACCATAATGAATATGGTTCGCTCAATGATGTTTTTCAAGAATGTAAAACTAATGTTTTGGGGTGATGCAGTAAAATGTGCAGCATATTTGAGAAATATAAGTCCATCAAATGCACTTGATAACAAGACTCCACATGAAATGTGGTTTGGCCATCTCCCTTCAGTCAGGCATCTCAGAGTTTTTGGTTCCACCTGTTATGCCTTGATTCCGAAGGAGCATGTAACATCCCCCACGCACCTTGAAGTCCTAAGAGCAACTATGACTCGTAAATATAGAAAATGAAACATAAATGCGACCTCAAGGAGTAGAAAACCCTCACGAGAATGAGGTTACTCCCACCACTGACCTTGAGACATTCTAACATTATTATAACAATGAAGAAACGTTATATGTGTTACTGAGATATACATCTCTGTTTATCTATAAAACATGTAATGTTGCCTACAGTTATGGGACATCACATGCCATACATGCATAAACATGTTATATGTAGAACACTACATACAAAA